>VONZ01000181.1:600000-1109498 GCA_012976165.1 Labeo catla | reverse complement strand
TGCACTGTTGAGGGGCTCCGTGGTTGAGAACTACTGTATTCACCCAGAGTTAAGGATGACCTGGGGTTAACAAAGTCAGTTATTTCTATGTTTTGTGGTAATGTGTCAGTAGGAAATATCAGTTTACATTTCCAAACATTCATTTTACCATTAATTGTAATAATCCAGTGAGATTTTTGATTGCACTTTGTTTGACAACAGCCAGTGCTCCACACAGAGATTTGATCTCATCATCATCAAGTCTGTCTGGAATGACATGACTGTTCTCACCTGAGCCGCTGTGCACAGCCTCTTTCAGGATCTTGAGCTCATTGCTGAACTCAGCAAACAGAGAGCTCTTGCAGAGGGACCGTGGGATAAAACGACGCTCTAATTGCTCTGCGATATGGTGACGAGCCGTGATCTCCTCCTGAGACTCAGCTGGTTGGGTCAACAGCTGAAAGCAGAGACATGAAGAACTTTTTCAAGAATATCAACCTTACAGAAGTATACAGAGTTAGTAGAAAAAAGAACCATAGATAGAAACAAGTGAGCGACTGATACAATTTCAAGGCTGATATTCAGAATTCTATGACTAATTAATGTTGTGTGATGGTCTATCCGTGCAGAGAAGGGGTGTCCAAACCTGTACCTGGAGGCCAAAATCCTGCAGATTTTAGCTCTAACCAGGTCCAATACACTTGCCTAGAAGTTTCTAGTGAGTCTGAGTCTGATTACTTTGGTTCAGGTATGCTTTATTAGGGTTGGAGCTGAACTCTGCAAGACAGTGGCTCTCCAGAAACCGGTGGTGCAGAGCATCCAAATGGTTTGAACTGATAGTGGTTAAAGGACTCACTTTATTAAATTATTAGATTGTTCTTGTTCACTAATTAATAATATGCACTGCAATATTCCATCTGACTTACTCCACTTATTTTATAGTGACTTTAAAATGATAAATTAAGTAGTGCTGTCAAACCATTAATCACGATTAATCGCATCCAAAATAAAAGTTTTTGTTTACATATGTTTGTGTACTGTGTATATTTATTAGGTGTATATATAAATACACACACAGTATATATTTATAAAATATTTACATATATTTACATGTATACATTTATATTCATAATATTTATATTATACATAAATATTAGTGCTGTCAAATGATTCATCGTGATTAATCGCATCCAAAATAAAAGTTTTGGTTTACATAATATGTGTGTGTACTGTGTATATTTATTAAGCATATATAAATACACACACATACAGTATATACTTTGAAAATATTTACATATATTTACATGTATATATTTATATTCACATAATTTATATTATACATAAATATATTTAATACATAAACATAACACATTTTTCTTAAATATATACATGCATGTGTGTGTGTATGTGTGTCAAACGATTAATCGTGATGAATCGCATCCAAAATAAAAGTTTCTGTTTACTGTGTGTGTACTGTGTATATTTATTTCAAATTTACATAATTTATTACATTATATAAATGAAATGAAATATAATTAATTTATTAAATGTTTTTTACTTCTTTTTACTTACTACTTAATTTTGTTGCTGTCAAACGATTAATCGCGATTAATCGCATCCAAAATAAAAGTTTAAGTAGTCATTTTATTGCAGCAGTGTTGTACATGTTTTATTCAACTTAAAATTAATGTGTGATATATATCAACTTTATATTGGCCACCCTCGTCTTTAGGATATAAAATCAATTTTTTCAACCAATCTTTAAGATTAAAAACCAATATTAGTCAACCACTAATAGAAAACTCAAAACTCTGCCTACCTTGCACTGTATAAAGGGGCGCAATAGAATGAAGATTGGAATTCTTGTGCGCACTATGAAGTCAATGAAATCCCAGAAAGCCAGGCCGCCGACTTTACGTAGGGCCATTTCCTTGACCTGTAAACTCAGCTTGTACCATTGATTACCCAACTGTCGCTCAAAGCAGACTAAGACCACCTTAAGAGCTAGAGAGAGCAAAAAAAAAGTATAAAATGTAGTGACATTTAAAAAAAAATGTAAATCACACCATCCAACCCAATCTAGGGCTCTAGTACCAAGGTAAGCTGCTTGACTGGTGGATTCAGCCAGTCCCTCTCTACGCAGGTCTTTCCCAGTGTCCCCTGGGGTGGAGCAGTGAGCAGGGGATGCGTCCAGAACAAAGTTCTTACTGCGGGATGTGCTAATAATGCGTGGAGGTAACAGGATGTTAATGACTGTCTGCAAAAGTAAAAATACCTCCGGCTGCTCCAGATGAGGGCTGTCTGTGAAGCGAAAACATATGAAATAGACATACTGTAAATTACATCCAACTGCATTATGACTTTAAGCATATTTAAATTCCTGGTTCTGTTCGTTCTCTGAAGCAGACCTTTACTCCCTGAGCCCACAGTTAATACAAATGGAATCAAGAGGTTAAGCAGCATCCCTTCTCGTCTCTCCTGATTGGTGAAGGGGGAGATCACATGACTGAGTGGGAAGTCATCCTTTAAAGCCTAAAATTGAAGGAAGACATGTTGTAGCATATAGGTCAATGAACTGAAATGCACATTAACAATATCTAAAGGAAGGAACAGATTATACCTGAATCTGCATAGCAACCAAACGCACAACTGCTGTACTGAAGGGAAGAGGAGGAGACAGGTACGGACTCAAATGCAACAAGGGAAGTCCATCTGCCACACTTGATGGCCCCACAACCCCCATTACCTAAACACACACATTTATATGTAAACACATCACTTCAGGATCACACAAAGGATATCATCGGCGGCAGGTGTTTGGGACTCACCAAGTTGACACAAACGTTGATTAGAGATCGCAGGTGAGGGAGGAAGGAAATGATTGGCTGCCGATGAAGTGTCAAACAAATCCCTTCAATCAGACTGCTAGCTGCCTCCCACTCCACCTGCCGCCTGAAAAACAACACACCGAGATATCCATCTCACACACTTTCACAAGACAGACATCATCAACAAGGCAGCATACAATATGTTTTCTGTCACTAGTCACTGAATTACAGAGGCCCTTAAAGGAGAAGTCCACTTCCAAAACAAAGATTCACATATAATGTACTCACCACCTTGTCATCCAAGATGCTCATGTCTTTCTTTCTTCAGTCATAAAGAAATTATGTTTTTTGAGGAAAACATTTCAGCATTTTTCTCAATATAATGGACTGGTATGGTGCCCCGATTTTGAGCTTCCAAAATGCAGTTTAAATACGGCTTCAAACGATCCCAAACGCAGTTGTAAATGATCCCAGCTGAGGAAGAAAGGTCTTATCTAGTAAAAGGATTGGTTATTTTCATTAAAAAAAATATATAATTTAAATACTTTTTAGTCTCAAAAGCTCATCTTGCCTTTCTCTCCCTGAACTCTGTGTATTCTGGTTCAAGAAAGGGTATGTCGAAAAACTCCAATTGTATTTTCTCCCTCAATTCAAAAATCTGCAGAAGTACCGACCCAGTCTTTGCAAAGTGAACATGCAAAGAAGATCAAACACCCTTAACAAAAGAGGTAAAACAGCGATATAGGATGATTCTGAAGTTGAGGGAGAACATGAGATGGGAGTTTTTCGACATACCCTAACTGTCATGAACCGGAACAAAAACAGTCCAGGCAGAGTAAGACAAGACGAGCGTTTGACATTAAAAGGTATATAAATTGTATTATTTTTATTAAAATAACCGATCATTACACTATATAAGACCCTTCTTTCTCGGCTGGGATCGTTTACAACTGCATTTGGGATTGTTTGAAGCCGCATTTAAACTGCATTTTGGAAGTTCAAAATCGGGGCACCATATCAGTCCATTATATGGACAAAAATTGCTGAAATGTTTTCCTCAAAAAACAATTTCTTTACAACTGAAGAAAGAAAGACATGAACATCTTGGATGACAAGGGGGTGAGTACATTAAATGTGAATCTTTGTTTTGGAAGTGGACTTCTCCTTAAGTAAAATTTTCCAGAAAAATAAAGACAGGTCAAATGTTTGGACTTTAAGACTATTTGATGATTTTGAAAAATGTCACTTATGCTCAGGAAGGTTGGATTTATTTGATCAAAAATAACAGTACAAACATTAATATTGTTAAGTATTATTACAATTTAATGGAATAGTACTGTATATGCACATGAAAAATATTTGTGCTCACACATTACAATTATTTGTTTGTTTTTATAAATTTGCACAAATTTCTTGTGAATGCATGAGAAAACCTTTATGCTAAAAAACCCCCCAAAATATTTAGTTTTTGTTATTTTGTTAAGTTTTTGAACAGTAAGATTTTTAATGTTTTTTAACGAAGTCACTTCTGCTCACCAAGCCTGCATTTATTTGACCCAAAGTACAGCAAAAACTGTCAAATTTTGAAATCTTTTCACTATTTAAAATAACTATTTTCTATTTGAATATATTTAGGACCCCAGTGAAATCGCTCAGTTTCTTCTTTTTCTTCTTCTCCAAAATGAAATTTTGAGGGCCTAAGCATGCTTGAAAACTCATGAAACTTTGCACACACACCAAAAGTGGTGAAAATGGTTTGATAGCGCCACTGTTTCTCACATACATGTTTGAAATGCAGTAGACATATGTAACACACAAATACCTACAAAAAAGTCCTACGTTATGAATTCTGAAACCCAGCAGGAAGTCTGTTATTTTAAAGTTTTGTGCTGTTTTTGCCAATTTCAGGTGTTGTATTTGAACAAACTCTTCCTAGAGATTTAAACAGATCAACACCAAATTTGGTCAGTGTAATCTAAAGCCTTTTGTGACATTAAATTGTGAAGATCTTGATGTTTTGCCATGAAACAGTAAGTTTTTATAACTCAGACATACAATGTCAGATCTGCCCCAAACTTCACGTTTGATAAGACTCCTGACCTACAGAGATCTACATGCCTATATTCAGTTATAGTCGTAGCACCACCTGCTGGTGCAACCAACTCCTCCTAGAGATTTAATGACATCAACATAATATTTGGTCAGTCTAATTTAAAGGCCTTTGCAATGTTAAATTGTGAAGATCTTGAGTTTTTGTTAAAGGGCGTGTCTGTGGCAGCCTGACAAAATTTGACAAATAAATGCAGGGTGAGCAGAAGAGAATTCTTTAAAAAACTGTTAAAAAATTATTGACTGATTGTGTAAGTTTCTTAGAAAATATTTGCAGTTTTACATTCACAATAAAATTTTAATGCGTGCACAAAAATAGCTTTCCACATGCAGACCAAACTTTGATACGCCAACAAAAACACATTTGAACACGAAGTTTTTCATGTGCACAAAAATTTTCTCAATCATGCTAAAATTGTGCATGTGAATATCTTTTTTTCTGAAAATGTCACTTTAGGGACTCTGTAATTAAACTCTCCCTTCTGGAAAAAAAAAAATAAATAAAAAAGACTACATAAAATAGTCCTTGTAAGTTTTTTTGAATGACAGATTGCTGTTTAATTGGAATAAAAGTATATTGTAAGGCAATATTTCACAAACATAAGCAAACTCATACTATGTGCACACATTACGTAAGCAAGATACAGTTTTCTTAAGCATACTTCATGTTTTACAACATTTAGTCCACCATTTAACCAACTTTATTTTAAAACCATAATGGAGACAATGGAAGACAAAGCACAACACCAAAGCACAAAAGCGGCAGCCGGTCATCACATCTCAGAGATGTGATACCACTGATAAGGCCAGCAGAGCTCCACCAGTGCAGACAGAAACACAGATGGTGGAGGGCTAGAGATCAGCGTGAGCACATACCTGGTGCACAGAGCCTGAGGGCGAACGCACCTGAGTGTGGGCATCTTGTGAATCTTGTTAAACATGCGGTCCAGCCTCTTCAGAATGAGAATGAGGGCGGGACGAATAGCCTCTGCTGACCAATCTGTAATAGGTAACATTTCTGTGATGTAGCGGCGGAGTCCTCGGCTTTCCATGGTCAGTGTGTCATACGGGGCTAATTTGAGAAGGGAGTGGGCGATTTCTGCCAATCTGTAAAACACATAGTTTACAAATGTATGCTGTGACTTGCTTGCTCCATTGTGCAACTGAATGTTTAAAAGTCTTTGTTTTACCTCATATGAGACTTGATATCCAGCAGTTCTAGTGCAGTGACTCTGGGTTCTCCAGCTACGTTCTGCAGAATTTTGAGGCGTGGACCACAGTGCTTGTAGAACTCTGTACAGATGTTAAGTAGAGACTCCCGGGGGCGACGGAACTCTTCTCGAGCGATACGCTCGTCTAGTTCCTCCCTCAGTATACCCTGACCCTCCTCCAGCAGATGCAAGTTATCCCTGCAGAGAGTTAAATTTCCTATTATACTTCTGTGCTACAGTAACAATATACAGTAGTTGTCAACATAGTGCCAAGTGACCTTCTTCTACAGTAGTTGTGACTAGGACGAAGCTGGGATCAGGAGTATGTCGGGTTAAAGGTAGTTCACTCAAAAATGAAAATTCTGTCATTAATTATGCACCCTCATGTTGTTCCAAACCTGTAAGACCTTTGTTCATCTTTTTGCACAGATATTTTTGATGAAATCCCAGAGCTTTCTGACATTTCTGACACGAAAATTGCTGAATAACGTCATTACGTTTGTTTCTTTTGTGCACACAAAGTATTCTCAAAGCTTTATAAAATTACGAATGAACGACTGATGTCACATGGACTATTTTAACCATGTCCTTACTACCTTTCTAGACCTCGAATGTAGTAGTTGCGTTGCTACCCACTGTAAACAGTGTCTTTAAAGGGGTCATGACATGAGAAATCAAATTTGCCTTGATCGTTTGGAATATAAGAGGTCTTTGTACCATTAAAACATCCTGCAAGTTTCATAGCTTAGAAAGTCCTCCTCATTATAAACAAAGCATTTCTTTAATCAAGCTTCAAAAACAGCTCGCTTGGATCTGAGGTGCCAGGGTGAAGTCGTTTGCATAAAGACTGCCTCCAGAGCAAGACATCAATGAATAGTCTTCTTCTCACCATAGGATATCACTTGGATCATGTCAGAGGATTGTTCAGAGCATGTTGTTTTGTAAACGAGGCACAGTGTCATGAAGAGCTCACAAAGAAACGTGTTGAAAGATGAAGCGGTACTAGATCTGACTGTAGCTGCATCACAAATGGTAAGTAAATGATTTCATAATACTTTGTCTGGTAATGACCATTTTTTTAACATGTTGTCAAAACACTCACAAACAATAGTGAGAGGGGGCATTGGTACAGTTTCCTATGCAATGACATTAGCCAATCATAACAGGGGATGATTACTGAGAAGCCTTTAAGGACATGCTCCTTAAAAACAGGTTGTTTCAGACAGAGGGTCATAATGAAGGTTGAAAATAATCTGTTTTCCACATATTTATTTGTTTCTTTATTTTGTGCAAAACACATATTAAAATAATAAAAAACCCAGATCATGGCCCCTTTAAAGGGGTCATCAGATGCCTATTTCCACAAGTTGATATGATTCTTTAGGGTCTTAATGAAAAGTCTATAATATACTTTGGTTAAAAATTCTCAATGGTAGAGTAAAACAACACCCTTTTTACCTTGCCAAAATCAGCTCTGCAAAAATCAACCCATTCTGGTCGAGGCTGCTTTAAATGTTAATGAGCTCTGCTCGCCCCGCCCCTCTCTTCTCTCTGTGGAGTGACAAGCCTGTTTACTTTAGCCGCATTTAGCTGCTAAACTTGCTAACTAGCACATTATTAGGAAAGGTGATCGCAAAGATTCATAAAAAAAAAACCCTTATACTCACTTCTGCTGTAAGTGAAGCTGGATCACGAAATGATTCACGCGAACATAGACAGATATATGTAGATCGGGAGGCGCATTCCCTTCACAAAAATGTAATCCACTGCATCTTCAGCAGCTCAGATGTCGGGAGTAAATGAGGACCACTATGTCCATTATCATATCCAGCAACACAACACCTCAATCGCTCAATTCTTGTCTAACTTACATCCCTGCTCCGGCATCAAAACATGGAGGTTGGACTGTTACGACTGATCTGAGGTAAAATGCTCATGTTAATCAACTATTGTGGGAGGGCCTCTGTCGGTGTGATGCAACAACGACAGGCATCTGAGAACGGCTCGATTTGAAAAAGGGAATATTATTTTTACAGATTACACAGAAACACGTTATATCTGCTCTGACCTGGTGTTTGGTCCTCCAGACATGGCGTGGTTGGCTGTAGTTGCTCCCTTGTGGCCTTGATCACATCGACTCATCTGAGGTGCAGTCATAGGTCTATGAATTAAAAATCAAATGATAACCCAATAATAAATTAAACATGACAGGGAATATCTAGGACTGTAGATGTATCTAGATGTATTTAGGACTCAGTATGTAATTACAGTAAAGGCTGTGTTCTGGGACTGACCGTGTCAATGCCTCCACGCTGTAGAGCAGAGCCTGAAGAGAGGTGGCCAGAGCAGCTATGGAAGCAATTTCATCCCTCGCTGCAGACGCAGATTCCAGAGTCTGTGTGTTGCCCTTCATCTTCTGCAGGTAACATGGAACCAAAGCCTCAAGAACCATCAGCATTTGCAGACTGACAACACAAACAGAGAAAACAAAGAATTTGTACATTGGAAAAAGAATTAAAGGCTGAAATACACTACAGGACATTTCAAATCTGAACAGTTATTTTAAAGATGAACTTTAAGTCAGCATTATATAACGTCATACGTGACCCTGGACCACAAAACCAGTCATAAGGGTAAATTTCTGAATAACAAGCTTTCCACTGATGTGTGGCTTGTTAGGATAGGATAATATTTGGCTGAGATACAGTACAACTATTTGAAAATCTGGAACCTGAGGGTGCAATAAATCTTAATATTGAAAGAATTGCCTTTAAAATTGTCCAAATGAAGTTCTTAATGCATACTACTATTCAAAAAATCATTTTTGATATATTTACGGTAGGAAATTTACAAAATATCTTCATGGAACATGACTTTCATTTAATATACTAATGACTTTTGCCATAAAAGAAAAATCAATCATTTTGACCCATATAATGTATTGTTGGCAGTTGCTACAAATATACCCATGCTACTTTAAAGTGGATTTGTGGTCCAGGGTCACATATATAATCTAACTGTAAAAATTGGGTAAAGGAGCATGCACACATACCTAATACTAATGTATAAGAATATATATTTAATATCAGTTGGTATCTAATATCTGCTCAGAACTGATTGGTACAAATAATGAATTGAAATCTGCAAGTGACAAACCTGCGGTAGGATTCTGGGGCATAAGCAACCACTGTGACACAGAGCTTAATGGCTTCACTGATTGAAAATGCCAAATCTTCATTACCATAGCAAAAATCTGAAAAACAAGCAAAAGTCTGTTAACATGACACAGGGACATCAGAGTCAGTCTTAGCTATGTATCCTCCAGGAACCCTGTGAGCTATTTTACCCAGAGAGCGGAGAGGTTTCTCAGCCTTCACCAGCTCCAGAGCATCCAGGGAATCTGCAGTCTCTCCCTCTAAAGATACCAGCAGGTCAAAAAGACACTGTGAAGACACTCCTTTTGATAAACCAGTACTAGTGCGAGTCTGTAAGAAAAAAAAAGTCATTTCACACATGCAATGTTTAATAATATTGTAATAACATTGTAATAACACTATGAATTAAGGGTTGTTAGGATCATTAAAGCTCAATGTTCTTACAGTGAACTCCAGCAGTGGGGCCACACTAGCGAAAAGCTGCAATATGAAAGGTTTGCGGTGGAGGATATAGAACTGCCTGCAGCAGAATTCAATCCCTCGACGCAACAGTGGGTTACTCTCATAATCTGCGTATGTCTTTTGCAAAGAACAGCAAAAACACAAAACAGAATAAGCATCATAAACACAAGAAAAAAATTAACTGATGAAAATAAATGATGTGTGCTAATAACCTGGAGCATAGTAGGAAGGATCCATTGGTAGCCACTGAGAGAGAAGAGGTGGTTGAAGTGTACAGCTGTGTTGATGGCAGTGGCGCTGTATTGCCTGAGAAGGGCGCTGTCCTCGGGGTGCAGGAGCAGGGCACCATTAAACACATTCAGGAATAGCATAATCTCATCACCCCATGGGTATTCACTGGGCATGCCCAGAAACATCTCCTCCAGCAGTTTGATCCATAGGACCTTATGTAAAGTGTCCAAACCAAAGAGCTCTTTGCCTGGGAAGGGGGTAAAACACATATTGATTTACTTATTGATTACAATATTGATTATATAATATAGGGACAAGGGGTCATTTATTGTTGCTGCTAGTTAAGTGAAATGCAGAGACACCATGGTGCTTCAAAATTATATATAACTAAACCACTAAATTATAGTCATATTGTGATGGCCGAGGCTGCACATAAATTAATTTAATTTGATTTAAATGTGATAAATGTTTAAGTTGTGATATGTGGGGTTTGTGTATTGTATTGTTTGTACGTTTTGTTTGATTTGTCTAAATATGTATGCTTTTGTTAGGAAGTTAAGTTTGTCTTCTTTACGCACACTAAAGGAGGGCAGCTCCTAATAATTACTTTCCATACTCTAGAGTGCACGCTGGTGAATGGAAGGTGTAACAATGAGCAAAGACAAAGATTGTTGTTGTTTTGTTTATGATTTATGTTGGTGTATATTAATATGGGTTTTGACTTGTGTTAGTTTTGCTTTGTTGTGATTTAAATATGATGTGAATTTGTTTAATTTAGATAATTAAGCTATTTAAATGTATTATGTTTGGATGACCCCTCTGTCATTAATGGTATGGTCCCGGGAATATAAGGGCTGGGTGTATTCATTTAAGGTGTTTTTTGGAGGAAGGGGATCCCAACCGAAACATCTGTGCCCCAGAATTCCATAGTTTCTCTTTATTTGTGCAGTTTTTCTTTTGTTTTTTTTTGTTTTTTGTGTTTGGCCATGTTTTAATAATAAAATACATAAATTTTTAAAGAACTATAAAGAAATGATAAAGATTATGTTAATCATGCTTCCTGCGTTTATTGGACGAATCATGACACATATATATAGTCATATTTTTAGTCAGATAATAAATAGAATCAAGGGAGATAGCCATACAATTTTTTGTAGGAAAAAAGAAAAACTCCAAGCTGATAAAAATTTGTTGGCGATTGTAATGTATGTCAATACAGCGGCATGTGAAAGTTTGGGTACCCCTTGCAGAATCTGTGAAAATGTGAATAATTTTAACAAAATAAGAGAGATCATACAAAATGCACGTTATTTTTTATTTAGTACTGTCCTGAGTAAGATATTTTACATAAAAGATGTTTACATATAGTCCACAAGACAAAACAATAGCTGAAATTTTTAAAATAACCCCTTCAAAAGTTTGGGAACCCTTGGTTCTTAATACTGTGTGTGGTTACCTGGATGATCTATGACTGTTCTTTTTTGTTTCGTGATGGTTGTTCATGAGTCCCTTGTTTGTGCTGAACAGTTAAACTGACCACTGTTCTTCAGAAAAATCCTCCAGGTCCTGCAGATTCTTCAGTTTTCCAACATCTTTTGCATATTTGAACCCTTTCCAGCAGTGACTGTATGATTTTGAGAACCATCTTTTCACACTGAGGACAACTGAGGGACTCAAACAAAACTATTAAAAAAGGTTCAAACATTCACTGATGCTCCAGAAGGAAACTCGATGCATTAAGAGCAAGGGGTGAAAACTTTTGAACAGGATTAAGATGTCCAAATTTTTTTTATTTTGTTGAAATATCATTTTTTTTCCATTAAGTACTGCCCTTTGAAAACAACAGAAGATACCTGCATGTTTCCCGGAAGACAAATTAAGTCAAATCTACCTTGATCTACAATTTCAAAAAGTTTTTACCCCCTGGCTCTTCATGCATCGTGTTTCCTTCTGGAGCATCAGTGAATGCTTGCAAATATGCAAAATATGCTAGAAAACTGAATAATCTGCATGACCTAGAGGATTTTTCTGAAGAACAGAGCTCAGTTTAACTGTTCAGAACAAACAAGGGACTCATGAACAACCATCATCCAGGTAACCACACATAGTATTAAGAACCAAGGGTTTCCAAACATTTAAAGAGGACTGTTTTAATAATTTCAGCTATTTTTTGTCTTGTGGACTATATGCAAACATCTTTTATGTAAAATATCTTACTCAGGACAGTACTATATAAAAAAAATCATGCATTTTGTATGATCTCTCTTATTTTGTTAAAATTATTCACATTTTCAAAGATTCTGCAAGGGGTTTTCAAACCTTCGCATGCCACTGTTTTTTACAGGGTAATTTGTTCATTTCATGGTTTGAATCAAACAAGAGCTGAGAAAATTGTTGTCCAATGGCCACACAATTTTTAATCCACAACTGACATCAAACATTATCATCTGCCTCTGTTTAGTTTGCAACGTCCCCTTTCTACAATCTAATCAATTCCTGATGGACAGAATTAAATCCTGCCTTGTTTGATAAACCATTTCAGGTTTTGGTTTATGCTGACATTTGTATGATTAAACTTATGTGATTGTTTTTGTGTGTGCATGAATAATTTTTGCCTTTCTTTCTTCTGTCGCTCTACAATTCAACTCAGCATCTCAGCTTGATATAATACTGAATTAGTCACATAGTACCACCATCTAATCGAATGGTTAAAGGTATCTTAAACAGATTCATTTTAATGTTACAGTTAACCACTAGCTGTTAGAGCAGGCCTATTTATATTGTTAGAAAGAATTAGAATGAGCTGGACTTGAACCGATATCTTCACGTAATATTGTAAGATGAATGACTACATTTGAATTGACTTTTGGTGAAGTGACAGAATTTGTTAAATGCTTAGACAGCTGGTCAAGACTATTAGCTATTGTCAGTTCTTCTCACTCACCTAGAGGCTCATTAAAGAGGGTAAACTCAGCATCAATAGCAGAGCGAGGAAATGATGGCAGTCGTAGAAGGTCTTCCTGAAGCATGGAGACGTGGGATTGTTTGTGCATGGCAGGCATACGCTGGGTAAGCGAGATGATGAACAGAACTCGGCCAATCTCTTCCAGCTTTCTGGAAAACACCTGCAAAAAAACCCCAACAACAATTAATTAGTTATTTGTGCTATATCTTCCAGTTAAGTACAGTATATGGATTCAACAATGGATCGTTATTCTAAAGTCACCTTTATCTTACTTAAAACTCCATTATGTTCAGATTCAATAAAAACACTTCCTCCCTTGACGCTGAGATTTACAAAACTCACCTGTTTCTGAATGAGCTCCTGACCCTTCTCTGGAAGCATATGAACCAAGTTGAGCTGAGGAGACACTGATCTTCTGAAAGGGTAGATGTCTCTCACATAGGTCTGATGTAGAGATGCATACAGATTTTCAGTTCACATTCAAACAATCTGGTGTTTACCATCAAGAATATACAGTATGTGTCATTTGCAATGTCTAGATCTGTTTAGGAACTACCACAACCCACCTTGGCATAGTGGATAAGGTTCCAACGCTTATCCATCAAAAAATAGTTAGCAGATCGAGCCTCTGGTATATTGAAGAATTCTAAACACTCCTGGTGTGAAAAAAAGTAAATATAGTAAATATATTACGCAAATACAGCAAAATAATAACCTAATAACGTCCACGTTAAACAAATTTATAGCTATAACAATGACCTTCAAAAGGGCTTCAAACTGGGTGTCTTCGTGCACTGGTAACTGGGTGGGAATGTCACACTCATTCTGTCCATGAACCACCAGGGTTTTAGTTCCTAGGCACACAATTGCAAGTACAGTTATGAACATGAACAGAACACTAAAAATCTTATTGTTTGTATAGAGTAATGCTGAAATATTTAACCTGGCATGGAGGCAGTAACCAGAAGCTTGACCTCACACTGTTCTTTCTTCATAGTCTGTTTGAGGTCTTTGAAAAAGAGTCCCTCTACATAACCCACCACCTCCCACAGAAAGGTCAGTGTGGCTGATATGGCATCCATGCCCCACTCACAGGGAGTCCTTACGAAGTACATGATCAAGCCCACCTTGGGAAAAAAGATAATTACGTCTAACTTCATATGTACACTGCCCCCCAAAAATATGGAAACACCCCTGGCAAAGTGTGGTTTTGGATGATATCAGCCTAAATCCCTATCATTTTGTGGTGCAAATACATTAAAGTAACTTGACATTATCATAGAAGACCAGCAATAATAATTTTCATTTTGATTACATAATAATGACAATATATACATGTCAAAGTCAGACATGCCCCTTTGCCAGCTGTGATGCCTGGTTACTGGTTTAAACTTGGCCCAGGTTTTTAAAAGATTTTTGAGTCAGCACACCTTCAACAATTGATTGCCAATTAAGTTTAGAATACAATGAATTTAGGCCCAGATTATGCAGAGCTGTAATAGCTGCTAATGGTGGATATTTTGATGAATCGAAAATGTAATTTTTTTCTATGTTTAAACTGTTTATGTAATAAAATATGTTTTCGTAGTTTGTGTTGTCCCTTATCAGTGCAAAATTATCACAAATCAAAAAGGATTCATGCCAATATTGTCCAAAACCCCATTTTCTAGGGCATTTCCAAACTTTTGGAGGGCAGTGTACATCTGCAGAATGAGATCAATGCATCTCCATCCTTAGTTCAACAGTTCATCTAAAAATGAAAATTCTGTCATCATATGCTCATTTTCATATCATTCCAAATCAGTAATACTTTGGTTAATCTTCAAAACACAAATTATGATATTTTTAAATGAAATCTGAGAGGATTCTGTCCCTCCGTTGAAACTCCAGGTAAACAAAACTTAGAAGACCCAAAAGGGTTATAAAGGCACTGCAAAATAAATCCAGAATGGTTTAAACCAAATCTTTTAAAGAACAGATTTATTTTGGCTTTTATTTACATCTAAACAATAATCAGAACTTCTACATAAAGAGCATTACAAATGATAAACAAATTCATATGGCTTTATTTTTAGTGCTTTTATGACTTTTTGTATGAATTTCATTCAGTGGAGGGACAGATGCTTCTCAGTTTTCATAAAAAATATCTTAATTTGTGTTTTGAATATTAACCTAAATCTTAAGGGTTGGGAATGACATGAGAGTAAGCAAATGATGACAGAATTTTTAATTTTGGGACAAACTTTCACTTTGAATCAAGATTCTTATATGGTTCTTTTTGGGTTTCACGAACAACCTTTAACATCTATGCAACCGTTCCACTGCACAAAAGGTTCTTTGTAATAGATATCTCATATAAGATTCATTATGGCACTGAGAAAAACAGTTCCTGGAATCCAAAATGGCTCTTCTATGTAACTGCTTTATCCCCCTTTTTTCCATTTCTTTTTTGAGAGTCTATAGCATTTAAGACAAACTGTGTAGTCATCACATTAGTGTTAAAAAACATGCTATGGTCTCACCAGATAGTTGAAAAGAATGTGCGAGGTCTGTGCAGGCAAATCCCCGATGTTAAGAAGTAGTTTCCTCAGCATGTACATCAGCTCATCCTGAGAACAACAACCATCATATATGTTTCATCATATAACAGCACACATTCATCTTTTCTTCTCTGAAAGTAGGGCTGCGATGATAAATCGATTCGTGGATCGATTCTGAGATCTTCCGAATGCATCTCGATTCTCTTTGGAAACGATTCTGAGCTTAGATTTTAACGGCAGATGACGCTCTAATCTAGTTTCTTAACCGCACACTCAAATGCTCACAAACAAAAGTGCTGAAGAGTCATGTAATTTCACCTCGGCTCAGAATGCTTTTATGACGTGATATTAATGTAAACAGCCCACTGAGAACACCCTTGTAATTCGCTTCAACCTTTTCAAATTGTATGAATGATAATTTTAGGTTCAAGTGTGTGTAAGGATTTGGAAACAAGCAGAGCACGGCTGTTTCTAAAGCAAGCAGTGCCATCTGCTGTTCGAAACTAAGCTCAGAATTGATTTGAGAAAGAATTGTGATGTGTTCAGAAAATCTCAGAATCGCTGAATCATATCTTGATTCGCGGTGCATCGATTTATCGTCCCAGCCCTATCTGAAAGCGTGATTTCTTTGGTGATCTTACCTGTCTATTACTAACTGTAAGTTTCTCCAGGAAATGTCTAAGAACCAATGCTGGATCTTCAATCAGGCAGTTCCACAAAACCTGCTGAGCCACCGCACACACTGTGGGAACACAAAACAAAGAAACACAACAGTGTGAGGGTCTAAAAGAGCTGTGTGTAAAAGTGTTTTTGTTTTTTTGTTTGTCAAAAGATTCTTCTTTGCCACTCACCTGCAACTCCATCTTCCCGGACTTCTCCATCTTCCATCAGGTGCACAATAGGCAACACAGCAGCACAGATGCATGGTGGGAAAACAGACTGGGGTGGCTGCAGCATGTGATGTGTTGGTGTGAGTTCTGTCGTGTTCTCATCATCTTGTAAGAACAAACCACATTTATAAAACAATAAATTAAATGGCCAGCAACGAATATAAGATTTATGGAAACATGTTTATAGTGAAAAAGTGAACAGGAGGAGAGCAGGATCTGTGCATCATTCGTTCAGCCGTTTTTTTTTTGTTTTTTTTTTCAATTTCATATCATAGAAAGTATAAAAATGAGAAAACAGCTCCTTTTTCGTTTTGCATGAAAATAAGGAAGGACTGATGCCAGCATGGTTTAATCTTCAGTTGACCTATCTGCAGAAAAGGCAGTTTAATTCCCGCCCATGTGTAGAATTCGAATATTCAATCTGTTTATTCATTTTTCTACCCCTGAATGAAAAATTAAAGGACTACCACATTTTGAAAGTTCAAACTCATGGGCACTATAGAAGTCCACTATACTGAGAAAAATCCTGAAATATTTTCCTAAAAAAAACACAATTCCTTACGAAAGACATGAACATCTTGGATGAAAAGGGGGTATGTACATTATCTGTAAATGTTTGTTCTGGAAGTGAACTAATCCTTTAAGCTGAATTCTTGAAAGAAAAAAAAAAGAAAAAACGAAAAAGGAGATGTTTTCAAATTTTTTAACTTTTAATATGAAATCAAAAACAACACTAATTTTGAATGTTTCTTACCTTCAGCACTGACCACTGACCGCACTGACCACACAGAGCCCCTGCGGAAGGAGTAGTTTCTGTGGGAGTTACTGGAGGCACAAGAGGGGCTGACGGACAGACGACGTGATGTCAAGTTTACCACATCTTCTACTGACAGAGAAAGGGACACCAGATATTATATTTGTTCATAAACAAGGTGTAAAATTGATTTAGGATTGATCATTAAGCTTCAAGTGAAATCAGTATTTCAAAATCAAATCCCAACAGCTTTCAGGAAAAGAGATCTTTTTTCCCTCTAAAATTCAGTATTAATGACCACTTTTTCACTCTTTTTTGGGCATTAAAAATAAGAGCAATTGTTTTTTTAAATCTTTAAGACTATGTGACTTACAAGGAAGCGCAGTACAAAAAAATAGTGTAAAAAAAAGCGTAAATAAAATGTTAATATAAAATACTACACTGAAAAAAAAACAATTTGTTGAGTCAACTTAAAATAATTTGTTACACTGCTGCCTTAAAATTTTAAGTTGAATCAACTCAAATATCTAAGCTGTCACTTAGTACAACTTAACATTTCAAGTTGACTGAACTTTTTTTTTTAGTTGACTGAACTTAAAATTTTAAGGCAGCCAGGGTAACAAATTATTTTAAATTGACTCAACAAATTGTTTTTTTACAGTGTATTTAATATCACTGAATCAACCTAAATATATTAAACTATACCAAGTCTTTAGATAATAACAGTACCTAATTTTTATGAATTTCTTAACCTCAGCATTTTGTGTACTCCCGTAAAATCAGTGTTCTTTTTGGACCGTGTTTTGAGTTACGGAAAGTTACAATGTTTTCATATTTATATTGAAAAGATCAAGAAAATTAGATATAATTAATATATAACCCTGGGGTGTCCAAACTGTCTTGCAGAGTTTAGCTCCAACTTGCCTCAAAACACCTGCTTGGAAGTTTGTGGTATGCCTAGTAACACCTTGATTAGCTGGTTCAGGTGTGTTTAATTAGGGTTGGAGCTAAATTCTGCAGGACAGTGGTCCTCCAGAACTGCGTTTGGACACCCCTGTTATAACCCTAACTAGTACAGCACAGAAATAACACACCTTCCTCTTCCTGCTCGGGTGGTGGACTACATGTGGGCTCATAGCAGGCTTCCTGAGCGATAGGGATGGCTGTGATGATGCTGGCCTCCCGACCGAGCCTCCTCTTCTCTTCTTCCTGCTGCATGTTCTTCAGGATGTGCTCTGCCCGTTGGTGAGAGCGAGATACTGCTCGTGCAGAGAATGATTTCTGAAATGCACAGGGAGCAGAGTGAAATGAATGAGTGGATAATGGGAAAATACCTTGTATAAAATTAGTGCATGAGCATTTTTACAATGCGGTAGGCGCTAAACGTACAGACTGATCTTCACTAATTGCATCCGGAACAGTGCCTGCATTAACGGGAACCCATGGAGGATCAAATATAGGCACACAGGGCATTCCCAGAATAGGAGAAGGCAGTGTGAAGTTAATGCTGGGTGGAGGAATCTATGAAACAACATGAACACACAGATAGATTAAAAAAGTTTTGATATTGGCAATATTAATTATTTTACTATGATGATTTCCAAACAAAATAATATCAGAGTAGAAAATGCATAGAAATGAGAAGAGTACAAGCATACTGCAGTCAAATATAAAAAATTCAAAGAGATCTACCTTAAAAATCTGCTGAGCCCCCTCCTCCATCCTGGGCCACACTTGGTACCGGAATCTCCAGACAGTGTAGAATTTCAAAATGGAGTTAATTCTCTGACATGCCTCCTGGTGCTGAAACTCAGCCATCATCATTTCGGTCACTCCATCCGGCACCTTCACCGCGCACAGAAGGAACAGAGCAGCTGTGTGTTTTATGGACATAGAAAAAAAATTATTTTAATAAAAGGATGGATGAGCATATACTTGTTCCCTTTGATACTACAAACAAACATTCTACAGTACATTATAACATGAAAATATAAGCTGCACAAGTGTTAAACAAATAAAATCCCTGTGCTATAAAACATGTAGCACAGTTGACAAAAAACTGCATTAACTAACTAATGACTAACTAATGACTCTAAATAGATTCCCCAGGAAGGGTGGAATATATTAGCTAGACAGACCTGCAGCTGCAGCCATATGTTCATCCACACTCAGCAGGAGTTCCCATGCTGCAGGCAAAATGTCTCCGTACATGTCCTCGGTCAGGATAGGGGCTGCTTTTATAAGCAAGGACAAAGGGGCTGGAGACAGACTCATTACCTGAAGGAATAAAACATAGTACACCTAACACAACTAACACACAGTCTGTATGGATTTGTAACAACAGCAATAGCTTATACACAAGTAGTGGACAGTAAGAAGAGACCTGGTTGCGGATGTACTTTAACATGCCAGTGTCTTTTTTCCCCTCTGCACTGCTGTCAGTAGGGCGTCTCTTCATGGATGGTGTCCGGAGGCAGGATTTGTCTGAACACTGAAACAAAAAAACAATTATATTCTGTAGTTTGGCAGGCTCAGTTAGTTAGGTTGCACCTAAATGCCTTTAGTCAACACATGCTGTACAGTGCATTTTAGGGTGGCTTAGAAGCTGCAAATCAAATTTAATATTTACTTAGACTGTTTAATGCAGCTCAGAGTTTACACTGCAATGGAAAAAAATTCCTTCTTTTCAAATATGAAACTAAAGCTGCCAGCAGGTGAATGCAAGTCGCTGTCTTGATGACGACTGAGTCATTAATTCATTCAGTTTATTCAAAGGACTGCTTCATTCAGGTCATTGAATCATTTGCTTAACCGATTTGTTCCAAACACAGATTCATTTAGGAACTAAATACCACTGTGTGTTGGATAGAGACGTACATTAGTTCTACTAAAAACTTTGTTTGAAACTATTTTTGTTGGTGAAAACAAACAATATTGTGTAAAAAATGCAAGTCACTTGACAGTAACTTCTTGTTTCTTGAACTGTTGTGTTGCGCTGAGAAGGTGTGGACAGTTATTTCTGCACCTGACCTTATTGAATATGCATTTGTAGGAATTTTCCTTTGAGACGCAAAATTTATGGGAGGAGAGCATTCAAATGAATCATGCAGCACATTTGTGCTTGTCAAATTACTGGCCTTTGCGCCATTATTTAACATCCAAAAAAATATGTCTTAAACTATTTTGCGCTTAAAATGGCTGCAATTATTGTTGCTAGGAGGAGGCACCGCAGAGAACAGAGAGCATGTGGTAGAAGGGAGATGATTTTTTTCCACATTTATTAATTTATTTGGAATGCCAGAAGAACACATAATTCAGAAATATTGTTTGCCAAGCCATGTTATTTTTCATTTGTTTCAGGAAATAAAAGACAACTTGGAACCCTCAACTAGGAGTCACGCAATACCAGTTCTATCAAAACTTCTAGCAAACCTTCATTTTGTTGGCCTCCAGTTCTTTTCAACTTACTGTGGATTCTTTTTTTCTTTATTCTTTATTTGCAATTACGCTAATTTGCACTGCGCTTGGTATATTGCGTTGGTTGATATGTAAAAGAGATGTTGCGTCTGTGTTCTTTTAATTTGCTCATTGTTAGTAAATCAGAAATTCCCCTCCCATCTGTACTGTTTTGGAACTGCGCTCTTGTGCTAATTTGCCCTGTTTAGTAAAGTTGGCCCCATATGTTTTAAAGGGAAAGTTCACCCAAAACCTTCGTCCATTTTCAAAACCCAAGTTAAGATATTTTGATAAAAATCTGAGAGCTTTCTGACCCTGCACAGACAGCAATCTAACTACCATGTTCATGGGCCAGAAAGGTAGTAAGGATATAGTTAAAATAGTCCATGTGACATCTGTGGTTCAACCTTAACCTTAAACTAATAAGAATGCTTTTTATGCACAAAGAAAACAACCACTGAACCACAGATACCACATAGACTATTTAACAATGTTCTTACTACGTTTCTGGGTCTTGAATGTGGTTGAGTTACTGTCTATGCAAGAATTTCATCAAAAATATCTTAATTTCTGTTCTGTACATGAATGAAGGTCTTACGGGTTTGGAACAAGATAAGGGGGAGTAAACAATGACAGAATTTTCATGTTTAGAGTTTTTAGAGGGAATATGTACAAAACTGGACAAATAACTAACAATGCTGCATTGCGTCTGCGCAATAATTAAACAAAATTCTAGTTTTATGTTTCTAGTACTTTGTTTGGGGTCCTGTCTAACTGATATTGCACTACAGAAACACTGAATATTATTTTACTACCTCTTTGCTCTTCTTGGCTCGGCCACTGATATTGCCGGTGGTGCTGTTCTCTTTCAGACTGTCTACTGTCTCTCCGTATAAAAGCTTAATGGCACGGACGAGCCGAGCACATGAGCGGCTGTGATGCTGATAGCAGCGAGGGTGGCAGAAATCCACATGAGTGCAGATGAAACTCTGCTGGTTGCACAGCAGAATCATGATCTGGAAATTAAGAAAGAGGACTGTATCAGACAAACATCACTCACATTAAATGTGTCAGGACTCTGACACAGGGAAAAGTCAGAGTCCTGGCACTTACATGTAGCCACGACATGTTGCGATGGTAGTTGTCCTCCACACCCCCCGTGCTGCCAGGACCCTCAGGCTCAATGCTTGGCTCACTAGCACTCCAAGGGCTCCCTAAACATATAACACATATAAAAGCATCTGAATCAATGCGTATTTGTTAATTATGCATTTTTATAGCATATCTATTAGTGACAATGACAAAATATTAGTTTTGAATGTGGGCAGTTAGATGTATTAGATGTATCTCTTTGACATTTATAGTTTCCATATACAAAATATGCCTTGTATAGTACATAAAATTATGCAAATCAAGCAAAAAAAAACAAAAAAAAAAACAAGCTAGAACTACATAAAAGAGCCTATAAAAAAAGATATATACAACAGTCTTTTTTTTTTTTTTTTGCAGGTTACTGCTTTTGCTGTGTTTTAGAAAGAAATGGCGATTATACCAGGAAAATTAAAAAGAGTAGCATAAACATTTAAAATACTGAAAAATATTTATGATATCATAGTTTTGAAACACACTGCAAAACAGCCATCCAGTTTGAAGTTAAAACAAACCTTGCATATTTTTATGTAGTTTATGATGCTTTAGTCATATTAACTTCACAAACTGACCATTAAGTTACAATATCCCCATTTAGATATGTCTATTAAAATTATTACTTTATCCTTGTGTTTGTTGGGTCAGCCTAACAAATATTTTTCTCTATCATTCAGTAAAGTTTACTAATCATGCCATTTTATTCCATTATTCATGCCTTTCTACTTCTACACTACCAGTCAAAAGTTTTTGAACAGTAAGATTTTCAATGTTTTTAAAATAAGTCTCTTCTGCTCACCAAGCCTGCATTTATTTAATCCAAAATACAGCAATTATAGAAATTATAGAAATGAATACACTTATTTACAAAAGCTTTCTATTTCAGATAAATGCTGTTCCTTCTATTCATCAAAGAAACCTGAAAAAAATTATACTCCGTTGTTTTCAACATACTACTACTACTACTACTACTACTAATAATAAATGTTTCTTGAGCAGCAAATCAGAACATTAGAATGATTTCTGAAGGATCATGTGACTGGAGTAATGATGCTAAAACTTTGAAGTCACAGGCATAAATTAGCTTTGAAATCACAGGCATAAATTACATTTTAAAATATATTCAAATAGAAATCAGTTATTTTAAATAATACAAATATTTTTAAAAAAATCTACTGTTTTTGCTGTACTTTGGATCAAACATATGCTGGCTTGGTGAACAGAAGAAACTCCTTTAAAAAAATTAAAAGTCTTACTGTTCAAAAACTTTTGACTGGTAGTGTACTTATATATCTGCTTTTACAAATGTAACATTACAGCCCTCAGAAAGATGAGATCTAGCCAAAATAAATTCATGTAGGGCTGGAGAAGGATTTGTCTGACCTATATCAGTGACAGTATCTCTACTCTGGGAGAGCAGCCGTTCCGATTCTGCGTCATTCTCAGACTCAGAGTCCTGTCTGGACATCTTAGTGCTTTTCAGACTCCCTGCTCGGCGGATTGAAGACAAAGAGCCTCCTTTCTTTACTCGGAAACTCCTTGCTCCTTTAATCTGTAGCAGCCGAGAGCCACCAATACGGATCTTCCTGATTGGAGCTAGGGAGAGGAGACAAGACAAAATAAAATGATAAATCAGACTTCAGCATTGATCAAACATTTACATGCAGACAATAATTCCTTTTTCATTTTACCCAGTGGCTCTTGTGATGATTTCTTTTCCTCACAGCCAGTGTCAGACTTGAGGGTGTGGCTGCTGCTATTCAAAGAATCGTGTCCATCTTCATCATCCAGGATTCCTGCAAAGCTGATCTTCCTCTCATAGCGGTGACGGCCTAGCTCAGGGTCCAGACGCAAACGACAACTCTCTAAATCCTATAAGAGTCAAAAGACAAGTCTGTTATATGTATTGTTTCACTGTGCGATGTAAGATCCGCATTCCCTTCAATCATCTGTCAAACAGGCTGAAATGCATTTCAAATTCCCATTCAAATAAATTTCTCTTCCTGTCATTACAATTCAACATCCTGTGTTGTGGCCAACTGAACACAAATTCCAAATTATAAACTGAAAGGGAGACAAATCTTTTATTCTGAATTTTGCACAACCCTGCCATACACACATTTAATGAAAGATGTGTGGAATGTTTTTTATGAAGATATGAATTTATCCAATCTCTCTGAATTGTTAATGACAAAGCTGTGCATGAGATATGAAAAAAAAGTTTTAAAATAATTTCAGTTTTCATTTTTTTTCCATTTTCATTTTTTTTTTTATTTTAGGCTTTTAGATTACATTTATTTTTATTTCAGTTTTAGCTTTGTTTTTATTTATTTTTTCACTTATTTTGCTGCTTTAACATCTAGATGAAATGAGTAAGTTAAAGGGATAGTTCACCCAAAAATGAAAACTCTGTCATTAATTACTCTCTTATCGTTCCAAACCCATAAGACCTTTGTTCATCTTCGGAACACAAAATAAGATATTTTTGATAAAATCTGAGAGCTTTCTGACCCTGCATAGACAACAACACAACTACCATGTTTAAGGCCCAGAAATGTAGAAAGGACATTGTTAAAATAGTCCATGTGGCATCAATGGTTCAACTGTAATTTTATGAAGCTACGAGAATACTAAGAAAACAAAAATAACGATTTTATTTAACAATTTTGTTCTCTTCTGTGCGCATTCACAACATATGCGTGTGCATTCCTTTGGTTGTAAACAAACCACAACACATCTGAAGATGAACTAAGGTCTTATAGGTTTGGAACAACATGAGGGTGAGTAATTAATCACAGAATTTTTATTTTTGGGTTAACTATGCCTTTAATAGTTTAAGCTAAAGGAGAACTCCACTTCCAGAACAACAATTAACAAATCATTTAGTATTTAAATTGTATATTTTTAATGAAAATAATTGTTTCACTAGATAAGACCCTTCTTTCTCGGCTGGGATCGTTTACAACCACATTTGGGATCATTTAAAGCTGCATTTAAACTGCCTTTTGGAAATTCAAAATCGGGGCACCATACCAGTCCATTATATGGAGAAAAATGCTGAAATGTTTCCTCAGAAAACATTTTTTTTTTTACGACTGAAGAAAGAAAGACATGAACATCTTGGATAACAAGGGGGTGAGTACATTATATGTGAATCTTTGTTTTGGAAGTGGACTTCTCCTTTAATAATAATAGCTCTAATAAATGAATCTGATTTATCGGCGCCGATAGTCTTGTGGGTGTCTCAAGTTCGAATCCCGACTCAAGGACCTTTCCCGATCCTGCCCCCATCACTTTCCCATTTCACTTCCTGTCAGTTCTGATCTGTCCTATCCTAATAAAAGCAAAAATGCCAAAAAATCAATCATAAATGAATCTGGTTTGAGGGAGGCAATACCAAAACTGACCACAAGGGGCTCTGTTCTGGGTCTGGGAAGACAGGGAAAGGTCTCTCGCAGGAAAGTGGTGATCTCCAGAAGCAGCTGACAAGCAGCCATCTTCAGAGCAAAAGGACATCCACACTTTGTGGGGTTGACTGTGTCTGTTAAAGGAATCATAAAAAAATCATTAGCTAAATGCTCAACTATTAGATATGAAAAGTCCGTCATCTGTTTGTTTCATCTGAATTCATCATTTCCACTCTTACTGTCATCCAGATAATCTTCCTCTTCGTCTTCCTTTTTCGCTCGTCTCTTGCTCTCTTCATCATAGATAAAACCCAAGATGTTGGCTGGACTCTCACTGTCTGAATGGCAAATTTCACTCAGGCGAGTACCTATTGCCTTTTTGAGGATACATATATTAGACGCAGGCAAATACCACATATGAATTTCTCAAAAATTATATAACAATGTTTATGCAGGAATGACTATATTTACATATAATGTGACTCACATCTCCCCACTGGTAAAAGTGTTTGGCTGCATTCCACTGGAGCTTCGTGTTTCTTTTGTTTCCTGCTACAGGCGATCGTCCTCTGGACAGCCCTCTCTTAGTGATGTTCACATGGTGACCTTTCATCCACTCAGGCCAGTTACCACGGTTACAGCGATGCACAAAACGAGCACACTCCAGGAAAAGTGAGGCCCTTGCCACCACAGGCGCTTCCTGGTGAAGACATTTAGCAAAATTAATAAGACAATGTTAAGTTTCTTATTTTCTCTGAAAATAACGATGAAATTTTGATCTTAATGTGAAGATCATTTGCCAATTTAAAAATGTTATACACATAAAGAAATTTGCAACTTGATTGGAAAATATAACTAAACGATTTAAATTCACACGAGATGACTCATATCAGTTGTCTATAACAGTAATAGAAATCCGGCCAAGAAGTCAAAAATATCTACAACCCCAATTCCAGAAACGTTGGGACGTTTCGTGAAATGCCATAAAATTGTCAATATGTTCATTCCCTTTAACCTTTATTTAATTGACTAAAGTAGAAAGAAAATATGTCCAGTGTTTTCACTGGTCAACTTTTAATTTTATTTAGTAAATATAACTGCAACAGATTGACAACAGATTGTTGTCCAAACTGTCTTAATGAAAAACTTCAGTCTGTGATTGTCATTGTCTGATTCTTCTGGTCATACATAAAGGAAACAGATCTGGACTGCAGGCAGGCCAGTCTAGCACATTAAGTCTGCATCTACGAAAACACGCTGTTGTATCCACATGCAGAATGAGACCTGGCATTGTCTTGATCTAATAATCATGGACTTCCAATGAAAGATGTCATCTTGATGGCAGTATAGTGTCTGTACAATCCCAATAGATGCCTCCATTTCAATGGTACCTTTGCACGTATTCCATTCACCAATGCCGTTTGCTCTGCTGCACCCCCGTACCATGACAGTCGTTTGCGTTTGCATCTGTTGCTGATGAAAGTCTGGATGGTCTCTTTGGTCTTTGGTACTGAGAACCTGACATCCATTTTTCCCAGAAACAAGCTGAAACATGGACTCGTTTGACCACAGCACACATTTCCAACATCTTCTTGACTATCTGAGATGAGCTCTGGCCCAGAGAACCCCATGGCATCACCGCATAGAATTGATGTATAGCTTTCTGCTAGAAACAGAAATTCAAGTTGAATGAGCTCTGCTCGCCCCACCCCTCTCTTCTCTCTGTGGAGAGACGAGTCTGTTTACTTTAGCCGCATTTAGCCGCGTTTAGCCGCTAAACTTGCTAACTAGCACATTATTAGGAAAGGCGATCACAAAGATTCATAAAAAACCCCCTTAATACTCACTTCTGCTGTAAGTGAAGCTGGATCATGAATGATTTGTGCGAACATAGACGGATATATGTAGATTGGGAGGTGCATTCCTTTTACAAACAAACGTAATCTACTGCATCTTCAGCGGCTCAGATGTCGGGAGTAAATGACAACCACTATGTTCATTATTACATCCAGCAACACAACACCTCAATCGCTCAATTGGAGATATTCTTGTCTAACTTACATCCCTGCTCTGGCATCGAAACAAAGAGGGCCGTCTGTTACAACTGATCTGAGGTAAAACGATCATGTCAATCAACTATCGTGGGAGCGGCCTCTGTCGGTGTGAGAATGGCTCGATTTGAGAAAGGGGATATCATTTTTACAGATTAATTAAAAACCACTGCATGGATTTTTATTATTGTATTATTATATGTATTAATTATAGGGTAGATTTGTACATACACTGCCAACACACATTAATGTTCAAACAGCATGTAAAAGTGAACTTAGCATCCAATGACCCCTTTAAGCAATGCCATCTGAGGGCTCAAAGGTCATGCACATTCACCTGAGGTGTCTTGCCTTGCACTTCACAGACTGACATTTCTCTGGAAGCTTCGCTTGCAAAGACTGAAATGCTCCTTTTATGACCAAACATGATATCCTCACCTATTTCCATTTCACCTGCTTACTGTGAACTGTTTAAAACAGTTTAATTTGGATATTCTATAACCTATTCACTTTTATTTTGCCTCTGTTCCAACTTTTTTGAAGTGTTACAGCCATGAAAATCAAAATTTGGTTATATTTACAAAATAAAATTAAAAGTTGGCCAGTGAAAATATCGGATTTTTTTTCTTTGTACTTTAGTCAATTAAATAAAGGTTAAAGAGAATAAACATATTCTTGATTTTATGGCATTTCACGAAACTTTGGCATAAAGAAACTTCACGAAAGGAATTGGCATAATATTAGGTTACAGTTGAAAAAACAAAGTATAATAACAAAAACATATATATATTATTAAATACAGGCACTATATTATATTAACATTATATTTTACTTAACGTGCCATTGATGTTGTAATTGTTAAATGGATGTTTGAATAAATACCCTAATTTTGTCAAATAATGCATAAAATTTGGTTGGAATTCATTTTCTCAAAAAGGTATAATGACAGCCAACACTGAACAGATTATATCTCAGCCACTGTTTGATATAGAAACATAATGACCATCTTCAGAAAGATGGCATGTTATGATCATTAGAAAGCTGAGAGTTTCTGTTAGTGCACATCTAAGTGTATTTATGGGTCAAACCAACTCAAAATGATGGAGGTAGTCACATATGTTTACTTTATAAAGTGCCATTTTGTGGTCTCCGTATGCCATTCTGTGTCAGCTGCACCACACAAATACATTTTCTACATATATTTACGCTTCGATTTGAACAAAAACAGCATATCAGGCGTACGCAGTTTGCGTCCAGCGGATACTCTCCAAAATGGTGCTACGCTGACACGGAGGAGACAAATTGTTCAATAAAATTGTTTTTTTTTTCTTCACGTACAAAAAGTATTCTTGTCGCTTCATAAAATTCAGATTAAACCACTGATGGCAGATGAACTACTTTGACGATGTCTTTCATACTTTTCTGGGTCTTGACAGTGGTATTTACCTGGCAGTCAACAGGGCAGTAAAAAGCCTCCCGGTTTTTATCCAACATATCTTAAATTGTGTTCCGAAGATGAACAAAGCTATTATGGGTTTGGAACGACATGGGGGTAAGTGATTAATGACAAAATTTTCATTTTGGGGTGGAGTAACCCTTTAAGATAGTTTTACGGAAATTCTAGAGTGACCTTTTGACCTTGCATAGACAGCAGCAAAACTACCACATTCAAGGTCCAGAAAGGTGTTTACTTTGCACACAAAAAGTATTCTTGTAGCTTCATAAAATTACGGTTGAACCACTGATGTCACATGGACTATTTTAACAATGTCCTTACTACCTTTCTGGGCCTTGAACGTGGTAGTTCCTTTCCTGTCTATGCTGGGTCAGAAAGCTCTCAGATTTTATCAAATAAACTCATGAGGGTGAGTAATTAATGACAGAATTTTCATTTGTGGCTGAACTATTCCTTTAAATGTAAACAGTTACAAAGAAATACTGGGCATGATATGCTATACAGCTGAGGATCACACACAATAAGACTTTTAAGATGTTCCAAAATCAACTTAAAATATCAAATACGCTTGATATCTTCTGACTGGATGGAATCATAGAATAAAATGACACAATTTTATGCATAAACAGAAATAACAGAACTGACCAGGTCCAGTGCTGCTGCTAAAATTGAAGCATCTGGTATAGTTCCCGGCTCACAGCAGTTCAACAGGAACTGAAATCTCTTCATACCCTGTCTGATTGCACCTAGATTCACAATGTTCTTATTCTTCATGGCCTCCTGACTGGCAGCCAAGCGCTCCTGGAATCCATGGCAACCTTGTCGGGGTACAGAATGGTGTCAGTGAAAGAAGTGTAGAACTTCTGCATGAACAGCTGAAAATAGCTGGTGATATATGCATCTGGTGATATCGAATGAACATGCAAGTCTGTATTTTGGCACTAGTCTGAAACAACAAGAATACTCAAGATGTGCAAACCAAACTATGACTTCTAAAATCCCCCGAATAAATATCTAATAACTATTAACTATTAACTTGAAGAGCTGAAGGTTCACGACAACTCTGACAAAGCTGTGACGGGTCATGGTGCCAGGTCATAGGTCAGAGAACCACAGTCCCTCTTCCAGCGGATGGCTCTGACAAAGATGGACAAACACACAGAGAGCTGGTATGGAAGATGGTAGAGGAGTGTACCAGAAGCACAAGACACGTCAAGTACAGGCACACACACAAACAAACAGCGAATTGTGGACGGGGGTGGGGGAAGGCACCCCAGGATTCTACCATCTTTCTCTTCTGTGTGGTGAAGCTTGGAAGGGTTCCTCCGACCAGACCGCCATTTACCGAGCCGCTTGAAGAAATTCTCCTCTTCCTCTCGCCCATATTCAATAGCGCTACCCTCCGACAGCTTCACGGCACTGGTGAACTTGACCTGAGATGTAAAGAAAAGACTCGAATCAAGGACTTTCTGTCTAAAAACACTACAGCAATGATTGATTCTCTGCCATGAAAAGTTCACCTTTATTCCCAAGAAAGAAATTAGGTGAGGCAGAAAAACGATTGCACTAATGATCACAGTAACATTGACAGTTTCTGGGAGGACCCGATGAATAAAACCCCCTTTCCCCCGCTTGTGTGTGCATTTTCATAGAGTATTATTATTATTACTTCATTTTACTTTGGCCTGTGCGCACCTTTATAGTACATACGGTACATATTATGGTTTACAAACTGTATTGTTTCATCAGTTAGTCACTTTAGTACACGGCTAACATATCCACGATTATTGTTTTGTTAAGTGTTTATAATTTACATTTACATTTAGACATTTAACAGACGCTTTTATCCAAAGCGACTTACAAAAGAGGACAACGGAAGCAATCAAAATCAACAGAAGAGCAATAACATGTAAGTGCTATGACAAGTCTCAGTTAGCCTAATGCAGTACACGTAGCAAAAGTTTTTTTTTTTTTTAATTATATAAAAAACAAAAAAGCAAGCTAGTGTTAGAGGCCTTGCAAAAAGAACAGAGAAGCAAGTGTTAATTTTGTTTTTGTTTTAAGAAAACAAGCAGTTAGTAAATGAATAGAGTATAAGTCTTAAAGAGCAAGTTTTTTTAAAGAATAGAATTAGAATAGAGAGACTAGAGTTAGAGGGTCAAATAAAGATGGAAGAGATGTGTTTTTAGCTGATTCTTGAAGATGGCTAAGGGCTGTTCAGATTGAGTTGGGCAGGTCATTCCACCAGGAGGGTACACAAAGTCAGTAAAAGTGCCTCTTTGGGATGGCACAATAATGCGCCGTTCACTTGCAGAACGCAAGCTTCTAGAGGGCAAATAAGTCTGAAGTAATGAATTTAGACAAAGGGGTGCAGAGCCAGTGGTGGTTTTGTAGGCAAACATTAATGCCTTGAACTTTCTGCAAGCAGCTATTGGTAGCCAGTGCAAATTGATGAAGAGAGGTGTGACGTGAAATTAATTTAGCAGCTAAACTTTAGCTGTGGGCACGATTTGCTTGCATAAGTGTTAAATAATATGTCTAAGTGTATGTATTTTAAGAATGGATTGGAGCACTATATTATTGCTTTATGTAAAGGTGCATGCTTTGTCAATGGTAGTGCTAGCTAACTTGCTCAAGTACTCCTCTCTGTACCAAGAATAACAGACTTGGCCAGGGTTATGGAAGGTTGGGGGTTAGGTTTAAAGACCTTAAAGGAGAAGTCCACTTCCAGAACAACAATTTACAAATAATTTACTCACCCCCCTTGTTCGTTCATCTTATGGGGCTGTCATGTGATTAACAAAGGACTCAAACCCGAAAACTTGTCTGATAAGAGGTGAGGTGAGCTAATCGTAGACTAAAGACCCAGGTAAACAATGAATTAATCTTTTCTGTTTCTTATAGCATTATAGTTTTGTCTTGTTTGTAGTGTGATCAAGGTTTGTTTAAGCAGTAAATGTGTTGGGGAAGTAATGTAACATTTTAATTATATTTTGCTAAAATTAACAAAATGACTTGAAAAAAAAAACGTTAATTTTGCTGAACGAGACTCAAAGGTCCGAGTTGGTAAAATGATCCGGAATATCCGGATAATATACAAATCACATGTATGTTCATCGTCTGTGTACTGAGTATGGCGAAAAACTCCATCTTATTTTCTCCTACAACTTGAGAGGAGGACATCGTTGTACCTTTTTGTTTGTAAACAGCATTTTCAAACTAACTTGCACTTTCTTAGTCTTTGCGCATTCGCTTTGTAAACTGTTACAGAGCGCCGAGAGGCGAGCGGATCCATATGCATACTTTTATTAAGAGGACGAGACAGAAACATGGTCAAAAGGCAGGCAGGGTCAGACAACGGCAGACAGGTACATAGACAGCAAACCAAGAGTAATCCTTAAAACAGGCGAGGGTCAGTCCAGCGGCGAACGTAATCCGTAGGGCGAGGCAGGAGAATGGTCAGACAGGCGAGAGTAACAAAAGGCAGGCAGCGAGACAGGACGATATAACAAGGCGAAGGTTCAAGGCTAGGAAGACAAGGGACAAGACTAGACTAGAAAATACGATTGACTAAGGCTCCGTACAGATGCTAACACAAACAGTGCTAAATGCAATCCAATACTCGGCAGTGCGTAACAGGAAGATCAGGGTATAAATAGTGTCTCTGATTGGGCGCGGGTGAAGTGCATAGGTGATGGGGAATGTAGTCCAGGGTGTGGTGAAACAATCAGTTAGGTGCAAGGTGAGAGCGACATCTGGTGGTGAGCGGTCCGCAGCTCACCGACCAGATCCGTAACAGTAAACACTGGGTCTGTAGTGACCGCGTGACCTTTCGAAGTGATTCAATAGTATGTAGCATCGTGAACACGCATCCCAGAGCCTGTGCTACACAAGATTTTGTGCTTAAAAGTATAAAAAATTTATTTTATGAAAAAATGACTGATCATTCCGCTAGATAAGACCCTTCTTCCTCTGTTGGGATCGTTTAGAGCCCTTTGAAGCTGCATTTAAACTGCATTTTGGAAGTTCAAATCGGGGCACCAATGAAGTCCATTATATGGAGAAAAATCCTGAAATGCTTTCCTCAAAAAAAATAATTTCTTCACGACTGAAGACAGAAAGACATGAATATCTTGGATGACAAGGGTGTGAGTAAATTATTTGTGAATTGTTGTTCTGGAAGTGGAGTTCTCCTTTAAGCTCAGAACTTCTTTGAATGAATCGTTTTGAAATCATTGACAAATGATTATATATATACCTAAATATACTTTTGTTGCTAGAAATAAAATTATTTCTAAAAACTATTTTATATATATATATATATATATATATACACACACATTACTGTGCAAAAGTTTTAGGCCACTAGTATTTTCACCAGCTAAAAAATGGTTTAAAGTAAGTTATTTCTATCTTTTGCTGTAGTGTGTCAGTAAAAAATATCGGTTTACATTTCCAAACATTCTGTTTGCCATTAATTGTAATAATCTAGTGAGATTTTTGTTTGCACAAGGAGTCTGACAACAGCCAGTGCTCCACACAGAGATCTGATTTCACCATCATCCAGTCTGTCTCTGGAATGACATGAAAAAACAGAAAAACTGAGACAGACTAAATCCAGAAGAACTGTGGCAACATCTCCAAGATGTTTCAAGTAACCTACCTGCAAAGCTACCTGAAAAACTATGCAAAAGTGCACATAGGGCAAAAGCTGCTTAAACGCAAAGGATGGTCACATCAAATGCTGATTTATTTTAGTAAACATAAGTTCATTGATAAAGAAAATCTATTTATGACATTGTTTGTGACAGTATCCTCATTTTATGTGCCTAACTGCCTAAAAATGTTAACAGTACTGTAGCTTTGTAGGTATAGGTCTCTTAAAGCATCTTGGAGATGTTGCCACAGTTCTTCTGGATTTAGTCTGTCTCCGTTTTTTTCTGTTTCTTAAGACAGACTGGACTGAATGATGGAGAGATCAGATCTCTGTTTGCACAAGGAGTCTGACAACAGCCTGTGCTCCATACAAAAATCTCACTGGATTATTACAACTAATGGCAAAATGAATGTTTAGAAATGTAATCTGATATTTCCTACTGATACACTACAGTGAAAGACTGACTTTAACTGACTTTAAACCATTTTTTAGCTGATGAAAATACTAGTGGCCTAAGACTTTTGCACAGTACGGTATATATATATATATATATATATATATATAAACTATTCTTTATTCATTTCAGCTAGTTTTAGCTTGATGTCCTAAAATAAGTAAAACTGAAATTAAAATTAATAAAATGTATATAAACATATATGAAAAAAAGAAAAACAGCTACTAAAAATGACAAAAAGAACATCAGAAAAAAAATGCTAATAGGATAGTAATAGGATGGAAAATATAAAAATAAAAACAAATTATAAATATGAATAACAACTATAATAGTCTGTATATAATAATCTAATAATGTAATAATGCCCCCCCCCCATCTATGATGAGTATGTTTTTGATTTCTATTTCATTTATTTATTTGAGGGGCATACAATTAAAACTGTCAACATATTTTTAGTATAATAGATATTACATAATTGATATACTATGTTTTTTTGTTAAAAATTGGAATTAGATTAATTTTCATTTTTGTTTATTTAAAGAAATAAAGTATAATCCCATGTATTCAAAGTGTAAAGAAAGTATGTGATTCCTGCTTACTTGAATCCACATGACATTTTAGAGTCATTAAACTTGAAAATGGTATGAATCCATATCAAACAAAATGGATACAAATATAAGATTTCTAATAATTTTGCAGATGTGTTCTAAACTTGACATTTTATTATCATGGACACTCTTATTTGTCACTAACTTACTACGCAGTAAATGCAGAGATTTATCCTCACCTTGGAGCTCTGTCTAATAAAGGATAGTCTGTCCACTGAGCTGATGTCCAGCAGGTCCTCCACCCCATCAGCCAGACCAGACAGAGAGGAGCGTTTCAGCCAGTTTCCTGGTTAAACGGATATAGAAAATAAAATTAGTTTAGCACTCTGGTAACTCTAAGACCTATTCAGGTTTAAACCCTGGTACCCTTTATATGGGAATGCAAACAAGCCAAAAGGAATGTAAGAGGGAAGATTTCATGCTGGTGCTCCGGCTCATATAACATACACAAAAATGGACAAATAACACATACACTCTCACAGTAAAAAAAATAAAAATAAATAAAACTTAGAATGCATTTTTTTTTTTTTCAAACCAAAGCTTCTATTTTGACACTGTCAGATGAGGCTGCATAACTAAAACGCAACAAACATACGTAACATGGAGAGAGTGATTGGATGACGAACTTTCCTACGACATGCTGGTGACAAAAAGGAAAGAACAGAGATGTGAATAATTTTTCATAACATTTAGATCCCGAACACACTGATTAGAACTGAAAACTCTTGTTAAAATTCAGTTTTGTAAACTGAATTAACTTTACACACTCTAATATTACAAGCAGACTTGTCATAACAGTTTGCACAAGGCTGTGCACCACGGAATTTTATTTATTTATTTTTTTTCCAAAACTGTTAAAAGCTTACCTATGTGTGGCACACACCTTAAAACATTTAAGGGAACACAAATCTTCATTTGCATTTTAAAGATGAACAAACTTTTATGGCTTTGGAACAACATGAAAGTGAGTAAATTATAGAATTTTCATTTTTAGGTGAACTATCCTTTAAGAATCCTCTGTGTTTGCAAATTAGAATAGTTTTTTGATTACAGACAGTGAAACACTAACAATATCAGTTATCACCCACTCATATTTAATATAATACAAGATAATGGTTCTAAAATTAAAAAAGTAAAGAGATTCTTTGATGACTTAGACAAAAAAATATATATATATATATATATATATATATATAAATCAGGATTCTAAATAGAAAGATTCAAAGATCAGCATTTATCTGAGATAAAAACCGTTATAAAAAATGGAATTTACTGAATAACGCGTCAAGGAATGTCAAGGAATTAGTCAAAGTTTGAATAAATTAATCAAAAGTAGGTTATTACACTTAAATCAAACCACAATATGGACTAGTATCTGTAAATATCACGCCGCAAAAATACAATTTAAATGTGAATCCTGCATGTTCTGCATGTCTCTGTTTTAATGAATGGAGCAGATGAGCGGTTTTGTTTACTACACACACTGAAACGGGCTTGATGTTTGCGGTGATTTCAGCGTCTGTCGTCTCACTAAATGAGGACATAAATACATGAACAATATCTGCTGAGAGTCACTTCATGAGCATTTGACCGTTCCATATACAAACAGAAATGTAAAGGTAGACACGACAACCCGTCAAAATAAAATTAAAAGAAATTACTACTATTACTACTACTACTAAAATGAAACAAACATTATTTTTAGGGTATAATCACACAACATTTCTTCCATGTTTTAATAGTAAATTCCCCTTTGTTTGCCAAAAAAAGTTTGCTTAATTTTCAATAATTAAAAGATAAATGAAATTAATGTTTTATGCCTTCATTTGATAACCAGAACATTTTAAATACACAACACAGAATTTCTGAGGGTAAAAAAAACTTTCATAAGGCTATTGTAAGAATAAATTTGAATAAATTAAGTATGCATTCGAATAATTAGACATGTTAAAACACAGAATTTGATAGCAATAAAACATATGGTGAGAAAAAAATAAAACATTTCATAGGGCCCTAAACATGTCATTTTTGTTAAACCTTTATTAAATTGATGTGAAATTGTATAAGTTTCATGATTTTAATTAATTAGACATGCTCTTTGATTAATAAAATTTAATTTAACCATTAAAGAATAGTTGAGAAAAATTAAAATGGGAAAAAACGGAATCCAGAAAAATTAAAACGGAAAAAATGGAATTTGGAAAAAAATAAAACGGAAATTGGGAAAAAAATAAAACGGATTTCATAGTGCCCTACTGTTGTAAGATTATAAACTATACCATTCAAAAGCTTGGAGTCAGCATATATATATATATATATTTTTTAGCAAAAAAAATGTATTTCAGATAAATGCTGTTCTTCTGGACTTTTTATTGAACAAACCTGAAAAAAATCTACTCATCTGTTTTCAACATAATAATAATAATAATAATAAAGTTTTTTTGAGCAGCAAATCAGAATATTACAATGATTTCTGAAGGATCATGTGACTGGAGTAATGATACTAAAAATTCAGCTTTGGAACAAACCACTGGAATAAATTACATTTTAAAATCTATTCAAAGAGAAAACAGTTCTTTTTAAAATTGTAAAAATATTTCAAAATTTTACTGGTTTTGCTGTACTTTGGATCAAATGCAGGCTTGGTGAGCAGATGAGATTTCTTTAAAAAAACATTAAAAACCTTACTGTTCAAAAACCTTTGACTGCTACTGTATATAGATATATATGCAGATATAGATATATGCATGTTAACGCAAATATCTAACCAGCCAATCACATGGAAGATCCAAGTATTTAGCCTGGTATACATGGTCAAGAAGATTTGCTGAAGTTTAAACTGAGCATCAGAATGAGGTTGTTGATTGCTGGTGCCAGATGGGCTGGTCTGAGTATTTCAAAAACTGCTGATCCACTAGGATTTTCATGCAAGCTATGTGGCCAGAGGAGAATGGCCAGACTGGTTTGAGCTAATAGAAAGGTAACAGTCACTCAAATAACCATTTGTTACAAAGTATTTCTCTCTCCCATGAACATACCTATGGGCAGTTTGAGCTTCTTGCGTAGTGAAATCCGTCGGGAACGAGAACGTGAACGACGGTCTGTGGTAGTACCAGAGTGGGCAGTGGTGCACTCTGAGGTATCCTGCTCTGATTGGCTGCTTGTGTCACTGGCAGCACTCTGAGATTTGAACATCTTCCTCCAAAAGTCTTTCCTTCCCAAAAGTGCTCCTGGGATTTGCTCCTCGCTGATACACAAACACAGAAGCACACAAACTCAGTCCATGCAAATATCTGATATATGTATTAATAAATATTTAGAATTAGTCAAACTGATTTAAAATATGTTTAAGTGTACTAAGCAAACAGCCAAATGGACAGTCATTAATGTATTTATGCTAAATATGTGAAAAAAGGTGTGTTATATTTATGCATGTACTTTTTTGCTGAAGATGGCTTGGTCTCATCCTTTTCATCTGTTTTTTTAGTGGTATTGAGTTTTTCTGCACTGTCCAGAAGAGCACTGAGAGCCACACGTCGGAAGACATTTCCATGAGACTCCTTAATGAACTGAACCAGCTGTCGTATGTCGCAATACAGCCCCTAAATTGAGTGTGTTAGAATGGAAGGAGAGACCGTAATAGTGTGAATGTGTGAAAAGAGATGGAAAATATAAAACACAAATATAAATTTAAATATTCACACCTTAGAGGTGCTGCTTATTAGCTATTCATTCTACATACTCAATATACATACAAACACTCAATGTATAACTGCTATTATACCATGTCCTAACCAGACATCAAGCACAATTTGTCTGTCCACTCTGAATGCTAACATGAAGTCTGATGCTCAATCCCAAATTACAGCCAATCAGAACAAATCTCAGTTCTGCCTCAGACAGTGTAAAAACCATTAAAAGTAATTACTGTGCAATGCAAATTTCTCTCACATCTTTACATCTCATAGTGTGCCTTAAAGTAGTGACAGATCTTTTCTTCTACATTGTGAGAACAACCTATAATTTCCTTAATTTCAAGGTTACTGCTTAGTCCCATTTGAAGTTATCCTAACAGAAGTTGAAGGGCATTTTTCATAAATTAATTGTATTCTGAAGCATAGTATAAAAAACTTAAATGAGATATTTGAAAAAGGAGTCTGATCAAAATTAGAGAACACTTACAGATACCTCCAAGTTGTCGGTGTTAATTTGGCACCTGATGCCAATTTCCGTAATTTTATGACAAACACTATTTGACTGGCAGCATTCCTCCAATTTTCACTGAATTTGGAAGATGACGGGACGCTCAAAGGTGACTGAAAGCATGAAACAGAGGTTGTCCAGATGAAGGCCAAAGGGATGACTCTTTCAGCCATTGCAAGCAAAGCTGGTCATTCCAAATCTGTGATTTCTCGAATATTGCAGGATTACAATGACTCTAATTCATTCAAGTCCCCAAAAAGGCTGGTCGTCCACGTAAGACAAATCCATGAGAAGACAGGATAATGCAAAGCCTCTCAATGGAAAATTGGTTCAACAGTGCAGCTGGAATTGCTTTGCCAGTTCAGTGCTGTCACGGCATGTTTAAAAGAAGTTAGACTGCAAGTGTGCTCTGCAGAGACCAAGCCTCTCATCAGCAGAAGGATTCAAAAGGCTAAGGTCACATTTGCTGAGGCATGTGTTGTATGAAGAGAGGAGAACTGAACCAAAGTTCAAAGGCTGAACCCCAAGTGTGTAAAAAAGTCAGTGTAAGGTGAAGGAGGAAACACGCTCAAAACACGCTCAACACGCTCAGTGCTGAGTGTATATAATATAAAACAGTGGAGATGTTCATAGACTTCAGGAGAAAACCCCCTGCACTCCCCACTCTCAGCATCATGGACAGCACTGTGGCTGCAGTGGAGACATTCAAGTTCCTAGGGTCCATCATCTCCCGGGACCTGAAGTGGGACACTCACATCGACTCCATTGCAAAAAAGGCCCGACAAACGTTGTACTTCCTTCGACAGCTGAAGAAGTTCAACCTGCCGCAGGAGCTGCTGAAACAGTTCTACTCAGCCATCATCGAATCTGTTCTTTGCACATCAATAACTGTCTGGTTTGGCTCAGCTACAAAATCAGACACCAGAAGATTACAGAGAACGGTTCGGACCGCCGAGAGGATTATTGGTGCTCCCCTGCCCACCCTTCAAGAACTGTATACATCCAGAGTGAGGAAAAGGGCTCAGAAAATCACTCTGGATCCCTCACACCCATGTCATCCCCTTTTCGAACTTTTGCCATCTGGTCGGCGCTACAGAGCCACAAATACCAGGACAGCCAGACATAAGAACAGTTTCTTCCCTCGGGCAATATACCTAATGAACAGTTAAATGTTCCAGACCCCCCCCCCCCACCAATTGTGCAATAAAAATATGTGCAATAACCTTTATTTGTTACCATGTCACGAATCTGGTCGGTGTCCCGCTGTCCGCTCACCGCCAGATGTCACTCTCGCCCTGTCACACACAGACTGTTGCACCACACCCCGGACTACATTCCCCATCAGCCATTGCACTTCACCCGCGACCAATCAGCGGCGCTATAAAAGCCCCGGTCTTTCCACTTGCAAACTACGGATTGTTGAATCGTTGTATTGTTGTATTCCTAGTTCCTGGTTTTTGATCTCTCGTCTGGTTTTCTCGTTATCGTCTGTCTAGCCGCCTGCCTTTTCGGACTATCGCTCGTCTTCCTGGACTATTCTCTCGTCTCGCCTCCTACATTCCTGTTACTGTTGTTTGACCCTGCCTGCATTGACCATGTATCTGTCTCGTCCTATTAATAAAAGCATGCATATGGATCCGCTCGCCTCTCATCTCATTCACCCCGTTACATACCACCTACATCTCAGTACATCCCGACATCTCTTTCTATTCTATTCTACTCTACTCTATTCTATTCTATTTTGTTCTTTTTCTATCATCTGTAGCACAACTGTATATACAATTTATTTATTTTCTTAAATCTTATATTGCAATTTTTGTCTATTTATATTTACATATGTGTATTTTTTTATTCTCAACTTATATTATTTTCTCTGTGTTGTTGTTGTCGTCTCTGTGCACTGGAAGCCTGTGACACCAAAACAAATTCCTTGTATGTGTAAGCATACTTGGCAATAAAGCTGTTTTGTTTCTGCAGCAGGAGTTGGGCCTCTTATACAGCTACATAGCTGGGTGAATGCAAATTTTTATCAGAACCTCCTTCAGCAACATGCAATTCCTTCCCTGCAAGCATCTCCCAATCCGCCTGCACTTTTCAAGCAAGACAATGCCCCCGTCACCCTGCAAAAGGGTAAAGCAGTTCCTTGAAGCTAAGAACACTGAATTAATGATACGGCCAGCCCAGAATCCTGATCTAAACCTGATTGAAAATCTCTGGAAAATGGACGATGACACCAGCCCCACTCGGGACCCAGTGCCCAGCCCACCATCACCCCGCATCGCGGAGCATGAGCCTGAGCCCACCGCAGACGGAGAGCCATAGTCCAGCGTCCCTCCTGCCTTCTCCTGTCTTCCATGCCTCAGCCCCGCTGTCTCATGGCAGCCCCTCTGCTCACCCTCAGCTCGCCATCTGTGCGGTGGGCTCGCCGCGGGTCTGCCATTCTCCATCAGCGTTGTGGCTGAAGGATCCCTCGTCTCCGCCTCCAGCCTCCAAATCCTTGGCTCCGCCTCGGCCCTCCAACCCAGCGGCTTCGCCCAGGCTCATGGCTCCCTCATTTCCACTGTCGCCCGTCGGCCCACCAGCTCCACCGGGCTCCCTCATCTCTCCAGCTCCTCCTTGGTTGGTCGTCATCCCGCCATCGCCTCAGGACTCCACTCCTCCAGCTGTGCCTCATCACTCCGTCCCACCGGCTCCGTTGGGGCCCCCCCTTCAGCTCAGCCTCAGTCCTCTGTTGCTCCAGCTCCACGGACCTCCGGATCTCCGCCTCGGTCGCCTGAGCCTGGGACACCGCCTTGGCCCTCTAGAGCCTTCGGCGTCGCCTGGACTCGTCGTCTCTCCGTGTCCGCCTTGGGCTCCACCTCCATTTGCTCCGCCGCTTTCGGTCATCCACCTGGAGTCGTCAGCCCTTCCTCCACCATGGCTCCTCCCTCCGTCGGCTCCACCGTGGGCTGCCATCAGGGCTGTGACCTGGGTCTCGCCTTGCTCCTCCTGCTCTGGGTCCCTTCTGTCTCCACCCTGGCTCCTCTCTCCTTCTGATCCACCCTGGACCCTTCTGTCTCCTCCTTGGTTCCTCACTCTGTCAGCACCACCCTGGACTTTGTTGTCCTCCTCCTGGGAGTCCGTCCTCCACTGGAACCACTACCAGCATGTACCTTTGTTTCCATTCTATGTTGCCTCCATCCATTCCTTTGTTTTTGTTATCCTCTATGGCACGAGGTCGTGCCTTGTGGCACGTATTCACAAAGATTCAGGCTGTTTTATTTACGTGTCTCTGAAAAGAGGTGACAAGACTGAGATGGCAGAGAACGCACCCTGTTTATTTTATTTATTTTACAAAAGCACATTGTTTTTTTGTTATTATGACTATACACAAATAAAAGTACACCCTTTGCCATTTCAAAATGATAGAGCATTTTAGTTCTCTAATTTGTATCTCCACTATACATCCGTGTGAAATGGATGTTGATTGTTGGATGGAGGCAGATCTGAAAGTCAGACAGAAGAAAGAAAACAGCTTATTATTGTTTAGAACATGAGTTAAATGTAGTGCCCTCACCAGGTTCTCAGAACTGTGAAGCTCATGTGTAGTGGAGGCGCATCTTGTGATGAGAGACTTGAACATGCAGCCCACCACCACAGTCTCCATGCTGTGGGCCAGAGACTTATCTCCTCCAGTGGTGAAGTTGTTACCAAAGCCAGCCTTGTCTGCAAACACAAACAAGTCATCTCAGAGGAATAACTGTGACCTGGATTCCATGTCTGGGCAAAATCACTGAGGCTCAGCCATAAGTGCCAAACAATAAGGGGAAGCAGGAAGCATTGATGTTTACAAGATGAAAAGGGGGGAAATCAATAGCACATATGATAGGAAAACCTAAAAAGTGATTGTGGGTTTTGAAGGTTTGCATACATGCAAGTGACTGTGGCCTGAGAGACAGTTATAGACCTAACAATCAGGTCATGCTCTGATTTCACAGCAATGTTGAGTTTTGTTTAGCTGGATTTATAAAGCCGGTTTTTAAATTTGTTTATTCGGTAAGGCCTAAGCACTGTTTAGCTGTACTACAGGTGAGAGCATCACCCTGGACATTGTGAGGGGTGCAGGAATGGGTGTAATGCCTAGTTTTGGCAGTAAATTTAGATATTTGGTATCTACCGATGTTTCTTTTATTCGCCCTCCTGGACCTCTCACCTGCACTGCCGTATTCTGCAAGAGAAAAGATGGTGGGCAACATTGGTGTCAGGCCAGCACAGACATGTACTCGTAAGTCAGGAAACACCAACTCATTCCAAAACACATCCACGCACAGACGCACACCCACAGATGCAAAAAGAAGACAACCCAAAAAACAAAGGGATATCATTTTCATAACACTCACTCATGTTCACTAACTTGCCAGAAATCAATCGAAATTCAGCTTATCTTGCTGTTTTGATTACATAAAATTGAAAACAAAAACCATAAGAATTGACACTGTCAATATGATGTTTGGCAAGTCTGCTGAAAGGATGAGTGATGAGGGACTGGGATACAAACAGTGGAGTTTGACTGGCAGACAGAGAGTGAGAAAGAAAGAAAGAAAGAAAGAAAAAGAAAGAAAGAAAGAAAGAAAAAGAAAGAAAGAAAGTCATATTACTGGCAGACATGAAAGCAGAAGACAGAAGAGGCCAAGGAGCGAGAAACAAATGACATTAAAAAATGTAGAGACGATCTGTATTTCCAGCTAGTTTTATAACATTTGCTTCAAGTTTCTCATTTAATACTTTGTAGCACATGGCCTTTTTAATGGAATTTAGGACTTCTATATTGTGATAGAACTGTAATGCCGTTGCTGGCATATCCATTCCAAAAATTAAATATAAAATTTTTGCTGTTGGATAAATATTCCCAACCTCCAAACCATGTAGATTCAGTCTCATCTATCTGGTGTAACAGCTAATCATATAATCTACTGAAAAGACAGGAATGGAAAAATCCCGATATATTACATGAAATTATTTTGCATGCTATATTAGGTACTATGATCTGTTCTGATTGTTCATGGCTGTGTTATTAAGCAAAATTTCTGCTGTGTGTCTGAGACGTGGTATGACACAGAAATATCCAGATGTTCTGATAAATGGAAATGTGAAAATATGGTTTAAAAGCCACAGTGTTTTAGGCTCACTCCAGTCATTGCTACAAGAAATCAGACTTGATTGCACTGTGTACAGTCAGCTGTTCATTTTTGGAAAATATCAGGTACCAACTGTTTAAATATGGAGGGGTTTGTTTTTCCATAATGAGTGTACAGTACATTATCCTGCTTATTTACCAAACAAATAAATACATGGATAAGAAATAATCTGGGGTGTGTTTTCTAAAAGCTTCGTTAGCTAAAAATGTTTGTTAGCTCCATTGAACTCTATTGGTAATGATGGAACTTGTGACCATAGTTGCTTTTGGGAAACGCACCCCTGATTTCATTATCTTACTCATAGATTAGCTTAGCTTTTGCCATAAAGAAAGCAGCTCATTACTGCTATATAAAACAGAAAAAGAAAGTAAACGCTCTTTGATATTATAATACTAATTTATATTTTATTATTAATGTTAAAGTTACTTAAAGTTACCTTTTCTGTGGACTACTTCTTCAACATAATTAGCTACGATGTAACGTAACTTTATCTATTTTGACTTTTCTCTCATCCAGCTCTTTAAGTCTCTTACCGGTTAATTGTTCTTCCAAGCAATGGTTTCATTTTCTTGCTTTTTTCTTGCTTCTAGTCATCTACCAAAGGTTTATCCTCACCATATTAATAATTAATACTCAAATCATCCAGTTTTGAGTCACAAAACGGCACCAAAGAGCTATTCTAAGTTGGTATGAAAACAGATGACGGAGTTATACAAGAGACATGAAAGTAGCAACGATATCTTGCAATGGACAACAGTCAATAGCTTAGTGGATATTATACAAAAATATTTCACTGCTCAAGCTCGCGATGGACCAATCAGATTTCAGAGAGCTGTTAAATAATTACTTCAAATTCACTTACAACAACCTACAATAAAAATTAGTTTGTGATACACTATCGGTCAAAAATTTTAAATAATTAAATATTTTTTATGTTTTTGGTATAAGTCTCTTTTGCTCACCAAGGCTGCATTTATTTGATCAAAAATACATTAAAAACAATTTAAAATAGCCATTACTTCAGTCATCAATGTCACATGATCTTTCAGAAACCATTCTAATATGCTGAAATTCAGCTTTGCCATCACAGGACTAAATTATAAATTCAGTTCTGCCATCACAGGAACAAATTACATTTGAAAACATATAGGCCCAGTTTCACAGACAGGGCTTAGACTAAGCCAAGATTAGGCCATAGTTCAATTAGGACATTTAAGTAATTTTTATAAACATGCTTAGAAAAAAACATTACTGGTGTGGATCACGAGTCAAAACAAAGGTACCAATATAATTTAAGATCAGCCAATGTAAGTTTCTTCAGTTGAAACAGCTGACTTACATTTTAGTCTAGGACTAGGCTAAAGCCTTGTCTGTGAAACCCGGGGGATAAAGAGAAAAAAGTTATTTTAAATTGTAACATTTTTCCAAAATTTTACTGTTTTTACTGTATTTGTAATCAAATGTTGAGCATAACAGACTTTCAAAAATCTTCATTAATCCAGACTTTGGACCTGTAGTGTTCTATTAGTTTTATTGTTCTATTGTTTTAAATGTAAATGTAAAATTAATCATTTTACTGTATTCCGAGTTTTAAATGAAAGTTCAATACACAGCTGAGTAATCAAAATGTAAAAAATCAGGTTTATCTCTATTTTAGGAAAAGACAAATCCATCTCTATTACTGATGCATGAAAATGGGGCTCATGCTGTATCTTTGGAGACTTCAGAAAAGGGATAAAAAAATATGCCTGGGCATGTTAAAGACATGCACTTAACAAGTGCAGCTCTGCCCTCTTACTGTCAGTGATTGGCTCCATGCAGAAGCCAAGTAGGGCGTGCAGGAAATCCACAATGTTGTTGAGCGAATCCTTATTAACGTATTCTTTCATAGTCTGACGGAACTGCACTTTATCCAGCTTGTACAGAGTAGTTAAACAGTTCTGCGCCTAAAAAACAGTACAGAGCATCTATTCACCATTGTTAGATACAAATAACTGTTACATGCAAATGTACCATATACTACATATATTATGAAATCCATATTATCTGACCAAGTGATTAAACCTAAATCTTAAACAATGTAAAATCTGCACTGTAAAATCATATTTTACTCGTACGCATATATTGACCTGCATCCGAAGGCGGTCTCCAGAAAGCCCGCGATGGCCTTCACCACAGCCGTACGCACAGCCGAGTGATTTTACGATCTTAATAAGCATGGTGAGAGCCAACCTGTGAGTGCTGAGTAAAGTGTCTCCATCCTGTTGATGATTTAAAAAATGCATGAAGTCTTGATTGTGATAACTACTCTCACACATTTATTTACAATTAATAAGTGGCTTACCTTGTTGTCCTTGTTATTCTTTATATCATCTCTGCTTCCTCCACGGCTCTCTCCACCACCTCCTCCTCCATCTCCTCCACCCCCTCCATTAGGTGCTGCTCCTGTGCCTCCAACCGCCTCCCCTTGAGCTCCACCCATACTCTGACTGGCTCCTTCCTTTGGACGCTCCGCGTCTTTATCCTCAGGTTTGGAGGCTTTCTTCGCCATGCTGGGCACCACACCCAGCTGCAGGAGGCATTCAATGATGTTGAGCGCCACATCGCAAATCCGAGAACCGATGTCATGGGTGAGTACAGCATACAGGGCCCGCAGAATAGCCTTGAAAAACAACACAGTAATGAACAGGAAAGGCAACACTACTATTATGAAGGCAACGCTATATATGAACCATATGGTCAGATCTTTTCAAGCTTAATGGGGTAAACTAAATCTAAAATAATTTTTACATTTTCCTCAGAAGTTAATGGCCAACCTGAACACAGAATTTGACACTACTGGTCAAAAATTTAAGTGATTTTGATTGATTTTTTTAAGTGTTTTTAAAGAAGTCTCTTACGCTCACCAAAGCTGCATTTATTTGATCAAAAATACAGTAAATGCAATATTGAAAAATATACTGTCATGGCCAAAAATATCAGCACCCTTACAATTCTGTCAGAAAATTGTTCCAGTTGCAAATGTTTTGATATTCATGTGCTTATTGTTTTTGTTTGCACTGCAACAACACAAAAAACAGAGAATAAAAGTCAATCTTGATAAAATTTCACACAGAAATTATTGGCACCTTGTCAAAATTGTAAGAAATAATTTCTTTTTCAAGCATTTGATGCTCCTGTAATTTGTATTTAGACACACCTGAGGCAAGTTAAAGGTGTGGGCAATATAGTAATCACACTTGCAACCAGTTAAAATGGAGAAAAGCTGACTCAACCTTTGTGTTGTGTGTCACACTGAGCATGGAGAAAAGAAAGAAGTGTAAAGAGTTGTCTGTGGATTTGATAGAAAAAATTGTGGAAAAACATGGACAACCTCAAGGCTACAAGTCCATCTCCAGAGATCTTAATGTTCCTGTGTCCAGTGTGCACAATATCATCAAGAGGTTTACAGCCCATGGCACTGTAGCTAACCTCCCTGGATGTGGACAAAAAGCAAAATTAATGAAAAATTACAACGAAGGATTGTTCGAATGGTGGATAAAAAACCCAGATTAACTTCCAAACAAATTCAAGCTGATCTGCAGACACAGGGCACAACAGTGTCAGCTCACACTATCGGTCGCCATCTGAATGAAAAGGAACGCTATAGTTGGACACCCAGGAGGACACCACTGCTGACACAAAGGCATAAAAAAGCAAGACTGGAGTTTGCCAAAACTTATGTGACAAAACCACAATCCTTCTCGGAGAGTGTACTGTGGACAGATGAGACAAAAGTAGAGCATGGATCATAGATCATGGCACTGTTTACAGAAAAAGAAATGAGGCCTTCAAAGAAAAGAACACAGTCCCAGTTAGCCTTGTGGGCAACGCGCCGACATACAGCACCGTTGTGCTCCGGGCGTCCTGTGTTCGAATCCTGACTCGAGGACCTTTCTTGATCCCAGCCCACCCCCGAACCCCCCTCTCTCCCACTTTACTTCCTGTCAATTCTGAGCTGTTCTGTCACAATAAAGGCAAAAAATACCAAAAATAGATCTCAAAAAAAAAAAGAAAAAGAACACAGTCCCTACAGTCATCCATGGTGGAGGTTCAAAGATGTTTTGGGGTTGCTTTGCTGCTTCTGACACTGGATGCCTTGACTGTGTGAACGGTATCATGAAAGCTGATGACTGCCAAAGAATTTTGCGGTGCAACTTAGTGGCCAGTATCATAAAACTGCATCTCCATAAGTGGTCATGGGTCTTCCAGCAGGACAATGACCTGAAACACACTTCAAAAGGCACTCAGAAATGGTTAGAAACAAAGCGCTGGAGAGTTCAGAAATGGCCAGCAATGAGTCCAAATCTGAATCCCATAGAACACCTGATGAGATGAGATCTCAAAACATCAGTTGGGAGTAGGCATCCTTCAAATCTGAATGACCTGGAGCAGTTTGCAAAAGAAGAGTGGTCCAAAATTCCAGTAGAGAGGTGTAAGAAACATTCATGGTTACAGGAAGCAATTGATTTCAGTTATTTTTTCAAAGGGGGTGCTACCAAATATTAAGTTAAGGGTGCCAATAATTTTGTCCAGTGCATTTTTTTGGGTTCTGTGTGGAATTGTATCAGATTTGACTTCTTCTCTGTTTTTTGTGTTTTTCCAATGCAAACAAAAAATAAACGTGTGAGTACCAAAACATTTGCATCTGCAAAAATGTTCTGAGAGAAGGGTTGCATTTTCTGACAGAATTGCAAGGGTGCCGATATTTTTGGCCATTACTGTAATTAAAATAATAATAAAAAAATTAACAAATAGTTGTGCTGCTTAATATTTTTGGGAAAACTGTGATTTAAAAGTTCGGGGTAAGTAAGATTTTAAAAAAGGAAATCAACATTTTTCTTCAACATGGATGCATTAAACTGATCAAAAGTGACAGTAAAGATATTTATCATGATAAAAAAGATTTCTTGTTTAAAAAATGCTGTTAACGGAACTATCTATTTATCAAATAAGCCCAAAAAAACAAAAAAAAAAAATTGTACTGTTTTTACTGTAGGTTCAATCAAATAAATGAGCACAAGAGCCTTCATTTAACAGCATTAAATAATCTTAAATATCTAAACTTTTGACCAGTAGTGTATAAGCAAATCTTTCATTCTGTGACAGTAAACCCATGCCCTTACAATGAGGTCCAGCATGCCATTCTTCAAAATGAAGTTGTTAGTCCCTTCAATAGTTTCTCGGTCCTCTAGCGATGTGTAATTGATGCAGGAGTCTGTCAGACTTCTGGGAAGGTTGGAGCAGGCCAGCGGCTCACATGGCATCTCAGGGATGGGAATGGGGTTACACAGTTTCTTTATGTGCTCTGTGAAGAAATCTGTGTAGCCTACATTAAATGAAGCCACAGTTGTGTTAAATGTAGCCATAGTGATGGTGGAAATCTGGGAACGAACTGAGAAAGAAACAAGACAAGTCTATGAGCAGTGTTGGCCATGTTACTTTAAAAAAGTAATTAGTTACAGTTATTTCTCACAAATAGTAACTGAGTTAGTAATAGAGTTACATCATTATAAAAGTAACTAATTACCAGGGAAAGTAACTATTGTGTTACTTAAAAAAAATAAAATAAAATGTTCAAATATGTTAAATAACTTGGATGTCCACAATATTAAATATGTTAACTGAATGAAATGGACACTAAATAGAATAAATTATTATTATAAAACATGGTACACTAATCTACTATAATGTATTTTAATGTTGCTGTGGGACAATGTAAGGGACACCTATCAAATTAAAAAAATTATTATAAATATTATCAACCTTTTATGGACACCTTGGCAATAGAATCACCATTGGCTAGTCTTTTTTTTTTTTTTTTATTCACCAGGCTAATATTAAATATCCATAGTTTTTTAAATATCTGAAAGTACATATAGCATCAGTCAGTCAAGCATTATATGATATTATAATAATTTAGCATTAAACCTTAGTAATTAGAACTGTAGTAATTAGAATAACCATGTATGAATGCATATTTGTCATGTTGACTGAACTTAGGACTGGTGGTGGTGCTTAAGATATTGTTTGTCATTTAGTGTTTCTATAAAAAAGGAAAAAAACAAAAAATAATGATGATAAGATAAAACTACTACGAATTCTTCTACCAATAACAATATAAAATGCACTAAGAATTAATGAGCTGCTGGGTTCATGAATATTAATCATGTTGTCTGCGTTCACTTGAACCGATTTGCTGAAATCAAAACAGGGATGATAATAGGTGAGCGCCAGCCAATGAGACTGCAGTTTGTGCATTAGTTCCGCCTACTCCTGGAGAAACCGACAGTTCTTAAAAGCTGAAGAATTCCAGAGAATTCCAATTTTGACAGGAAAATACAACAAAGAATATTGTTTACATATAGCACGTCAATTCTGCAATGTATACAAGACTCTCTCGCTCTGTATCTTTCTTTGCGTGTATGTGAGACTATGGTTCATCAAATACAGGTACGCTGCACATCAATTCAGATGAACTGAAAAATAAATAATAAGTTAGTAACACCGCATTTCATTGTCAGTAATGGTAACAGCGTTGTAAAGGGGGAAACAGTAATTCGTTTGATTACTTGTTACTGAAAAAAATAACGCCGTTAGTAACGCCATTTATTTATAACGCCATTATTCCTATCACTGTCTATGCGTAAATAAGTAAATTACTAATTTAAAATAATTATGAACAATTCAAATTTTTTTTATCTTAAATGTTCAGTTGAGACCTTAGCACCCCAGTTTGAAAACCCCAGTTTAATTTTATTAATCTTTATTAATTCCATGAAAATTAAACGCAATAGAGTTAGAATGAATAGTGTGATAGTGCTAGTCATTTGCTTACCACCCTCTTTGATGGTATTGTCACTGTGACTGTTGGAGTGTTCAGGCAAGTTGTGGTGGGAGTGAAAATGTTTTGCTCCAAGACTGTCCACATCTCCGGCAGTATCTGAGCTTCCACGGCGTGTTAACTTCCCTTAAATACAATAAAACACAGCCGCAATATAACAGTAATCTGTATCTAATCTGTATCTAATACAAGAGCAAGCAATTTGTAAATAGATAACTTGTATGGGCAGGGCTGATGCATTAAACCACTAAATACAGAATCCAGAAAAACTGTAAATAAATTGTTAAAATTGTAATTAATTATATATAGTATAAAGTTGTATGAAAGTTGTATGAAAAAGTTTTTTGATAATTAAAAATTAAAAGACAGTCCAGAAGAAGAAAAAAAAAGGCAAAAACATAAAAATAAATGGAAATCGGGAAAAAATAAAACAATTTCACAGGGCCCTACATACCCATGATAGTGGAAGGCCAACCCCCGCGGTCCAGTGTGCGACGGTCATCTCCCAGACCAGAGAAGCTTCCGAATGAGAAGGTGCTGCGTGTGGGTGAGACATCCAGGTGATCCTCATGCATCAAGAAAGGTACGCCCATCCGCCGCTGCCGTTTCTTCCCAGTATGGTGGAATGGGATAGAGCCTTTTCTCTCTCGATCTTCTCTACGGTTCTTAAACTGAAAAAAAAAGTGCATAGTGGCATAGTGAAAATTACATTTCAAGAAAATCAAGAAAAGGTAACCTTGCGTGTAATATTAACATTTTATTAGAGATTTTGCAAAAACTAAAATATATCATATTGTTTTACTATCTGAAACTTTCATAAAAATAATCTGCCTACCTTTTTGAATATGTTCATGCCCATCTCAGTTGAGAGATCAGGGACTGCTTGCCTCCTGAGGTTGGTAACTGACACTTTGGAGAAGGTCTCAGAGCTCAAAGACCTGCTCTCCTCATTACATTTCAGAGTCATATCCTTAAAAAAATGGGAAAGAAAAATCAGTGTATAAGAGACATGCATTTTTTAAAAACCTATGATCTATTACGATGGTTAAAGTGTTGAACAATACTATTTCGGTTCATTTCCAATCAGCAAATTTCAAGAGCACCTTCTAATCAATAATCAAAAAATCTGAGCAAAAATAAGCCTTTCCATTACGAGGTCACATCCTTAAAGTGATTTACAGGATAATTTTGTTTTTACCTTTGTAATGGCGTTTTTCTAACTTTATTAAAAGTATGTCATCTTTTATGTCAAATTTTAAAGAAAAATATATTTTATAAGCTTTTTAAAATATCTAATTAAAACAACTGAATAAGAACAAGTAGAATAAGAATAAGTTGCCAATCAAATGAAATCAGTATTAACAAAATTAATTTTTACTACAGAGGTAGAACAGAAGAACACAAAAGTGGCTTGTAGGAGTATTTTCATATGTTTAATGAGGCTCAGAGGTGGCAATCAAACTCATAAATTAATGTTGAGATGAAACTTTAAGTATAAAATTATAAATATTAAATGATTTTAAATAACTGAAAATATACTTTACTACTAAAACTGCCAGCAGGTGGCAGCAAGTCACTGATTAAATTACTGAATCATTCTTTCATTTGATTCATTCAAACGGCTGATTCATTCAGTGGCACAATCTTTATGCTTAATCCTGTGTTATTTAAACCTAAGGTTTCAAGCCTAATAATAGGCTTATTATTAAGCCTAACAGTGATAGTAGTGCTATTATAGATGGCTCTAGGGCTGTGTTAGTGGAGTACCAATAAGAAGCACGCATTTAATTAATTACTGAATGAATCAGCATTTCTGATTGAATTGGTTGAATGAATGATTCAATGACTATTCAACTATACAACCTACAGAAAGTCACTGAATAACTCCTACCACTAATGCGCAGAATGACAGCCTGGAAGAACATGAAAACAGACAAGAGGAGTCATACAAAAAATATCAGCACTCTTGGAATTCCTCTTGTATAATGAACTCAGGACCACTCTGTTTGATTAAGATTATTGTAGAAGTCCTGAACATTATTTTGGCAGCAGGATTTGCTGTCCACAAGCAAACCTCACTGAGGTTTGAACCCCCATCCCCCCCAACACGATCATGTGCCTGTATAGGGAGGAGGACCTTGAGGATGGAGGAGGGTAAGCGCATGTCTGTGCGACAGACCAAGGCCTGTGTGAGAACGGATGAACTTATTTAATTGTAGTGGGAGGAGATACAACCAGCTGAGTATCAGCTGATGCTGCTGTCACACCGTGTTCTGCTTGAGCTACGTTTGAGCTCCATTCATCACTCAAACTACATTTATCCCTATTACTCATTACTAGTGGGTGTTTTTGGATCTTTATTTCAAGAGAGGCAAAATTAATCAGATGCCAAATCCATCATGAGGATACATACAAAGTTTCTAGTAATAATGTATCAAGCAAAAATGCATTTAAACCATCCACATCAACATCCATTATCTCACACAACTCATTTTAAAAAAGTACAACACTATTGACCCTTCACAAACAGCTTGATTGACAGGCGATCCGACCAATCATAATGCTGAATCCGCCATTATGTCCGACAAATAAAGCAGACAGAAGAGTAGATTAACTTCAGTGGACTTAAACTTGAAAAATCATGTGTATTGATGTCTTTCCTTGGTTTAAATAAAATACCTTCTGATACGTGATGTTTTATGTAAATAAGAAAAGACTATCGGTTCACGTGTTGATTGATCTAATAAGGCAATGCAGTGATCTGTCACTACACATTAAGGAGCCACAACATGGTATTTACTGTTTGAATTTCTTGAAAAATGACAACATTTTAAAGCTGAGACCTTGTTTCATACCAGAAGTAACCTGCTTTGTCTTGTCTGTGTCTTTGTTCCGTGATGTATTTTTCACTGCGGGAGAACAGTTTGTTGGTTATACAGCAACAGTAACTGAGGAGGGTGGGTTTTTGCGAAGGGTCAATTCATTAACATAATATCAGAACTGAATAACTGAATAGTATTAGTGTTATTTCTGTTTTGGTTTAGTTTTCACTGTGTTCTGTTCCAGTTTGCCTGTGTTCCTGATTTTTTTGGTTTGTTTCCATAGTTACCCATAAGCTCCCACACCTTTTCTGTTAACTTGATTATGTTCCTATTATATAAGCCCTATGTTTCTTCAGTTCCTTTGTTCTAATCGTGTTTGTACAAGGATGTCCTTGTACAAACGATTTCCTAAGATCTCCTGAGTGTACTTTGTGGATTTATTAAAGGCTGTTTATTAAAATGCTTTGATGCCTAAATTCACATTTATATTTTTTGGTCAAATTAGCCAGATTATATGGAATTTAAATATTGGCCATTTATTGCGTATCAACAATAGCATAAAAATAATAATCTGCTGGAATTTTAATATCCATGCATCCTTGATGACATGCTACATTCATGCAATTTCCTAATTACCATAGACTTGAGATGACAACGTGTGACTTTCTATTTGAAGCTGTTTATGTCCTCGGGCCAGAAATTATGCATTTCTATAGCACCACTATCAGCGGTCACATGGTACAAGTAGATGCTTTTAGAAGAGTCCCATCTCACAAGCTGTAATTACGAATTAACATAAACAATTTTTACATGTTGAAACCTTCAAATTACAGTAATTTCAACATGACGTGAACACACCAACAGTTACATGGTTTCCACTTAAAGTGATAGTCAACCCAAAAATGAAAATTCTGTCATTAATTACTACCCTCATGTCGTTCCAAACCCATAAGACCTTTGTTTATCTTTGGAACACAAATTAAGATATTTTTGTTGACATCCAAGAGCTTTCTGACCCTGCTTAGACAGCAATGTAACTGACATGTTCCAGGCCCAGAAAGTGGTCATCGTTAAAATAGTCCATGTGACATCAGTGGTTCAACCGTAATGTTATGAAGCTACAAGAACACTTTTTGTGTGCAAAGAAAACAAAAATAACTTCATTCAACAATTTCTTCTCTTCCGCGTCAGTCTCCACCGACATTTACGAGAGTACCATGATGTATGGGTGTTGTGCTGCTGATGCAGAGCCGGAGTTTTGACATACAACATCCATCTCTTTTAGCTCATTGCCTGTATATTCTGGTTCAAATAAGTAAGGCTTGGTAAAAAATTTTAAGTAATAATCTTTGTTGAAATCTTCAGACATTTTTATGGAGACACTTTATGTACAGTGTAAGTCTTCTTTTGCTTGTAAACAAAGTGCAGCGCATGCAGGTTATACATCTGAACGCCGGCTCCTGCGTCAGCAGCACCACACGTATGTGCTGTGGTACTCTCAAGAATGGCGGCCGAGACTAACACGGAAGAGAAGAAATTGTTGAATAAAGTCATTATTTTTGTTTTCTTTGCACACAAAAAGTATTCTTGTAGCTTCGTAACATTGCGGTTGAACCCCTGATGTCACATGGACTATTTTAATGATGTCCTTAGTACATTTCTGGGCCATAAAACGTTTCAGTTCAGTTGCTGTCTATGGAGGGTCAGAAAATCAAAAATATCTTAATTTTGTTCTGAAGACGATCTTACGGATTTGGAACGACATGAGGCTGAGCAGTTAATGACAGAATTTTCATTTTTGGGTGAAAATTAATTCATGAATTACAAAATAAATGAATGATCATGGAATGTATTTAAAACCCTCGCCCTCCAGAATCTAATACTGCCTATTACCATTTGAAACTGCTATGTTAAAACACAGTGTGTCACTGATAGTTAACTGACGTAGGATTGTTACCTGTGTTTTGTGAGTATTAACCAAAGAAGGCGTAGCAGCCACCATGGAACTACTGCGGGGCCGTGGTAAGGGGGGTATCAGGGGCTCAGGGGGGCGTTCAGGCTTCTCCTGCAGTATCTGACGTAGCCGCTGCAGGTAGTATATGAGGGCCCAGTGCACACCTTCTTCTGTCCAGTGAGGCTGCATCAAGCAACGCAGCACTGCAACATCAAAATATGTGGCGTACCTTGCTCGTTGTGATACAGAGATGCCACCAGGGACTGAGAAACTTTCAGTAAAAGGAAGAGAGAGAGATTTGTTACAGAAAATGATGGTCAGAAAGAATAGTTTGCTCAGAATCGTTGCTTGGCAACTGCACTGTGAACACATGCACAGACTAACACCATGACAGATGGGAGTCTGACTGGAACCGGACACTATTTATCTAGCCAACATAGGATGAGTTTAAAGAAAAAATGCTTTAAAATTATTCTAGTTTTAAAAGATTGTGATAGATAAACTTTTTGCCAATGTTTTACAACAAGGTTCAAATTGTTAACATTAGTTAATATGATATAATAATGTTGTAATAATGAACTAACAATTAATTTTTACAGCATTTGTTAATCTAAGGTAATATTCATTTATTAATGTATTATTTTCCATTGGTATTTCACGTAGAGTAAATAATGTTAATTTACACAGATACATGTTAAAATGTATTTGCATACACTACCCGTCAAAAGTTTTTGAACATTACGATTTTTTAATATTAAAAAACATTTATTATAATGTTTTTAACATAATAGTAAATGTTTTTTTGATCAGCAAATCAGAATATTAGAATGATTTCTGAAGGATCATGTGACTGGAGTAATGATGCTAAAAATTCAGCATTGAAATCACAGAAATAAATTACATTTTAAAATATATTCAAATAGAAAATAGTTATTTTAAATAGTAAAATATTTCAAAATGTTACTGTTTTTGCTGTACTTTGGATAAAATAAATGCAGGCTTGGTGAGAAGGGGAAGACTTCTTTAAAAAACATGAAAAACTTTTGACTGGTAGTGTATATAGAAATTAACATTAACTAAGATAATAATTGCTGTAAATTATTATTTCATTATTATTTCATGATAGCTATTGCATCAACTAATAAATGAACATATGGAACCTTATTATAAGATTAAGCGATTTTTGTCAGAGTAGAACCACCAAGTCTTAATATGATTTTTTTTTCTTTCTGTAAATACTGACAGTAGTTAGTCCTGCTACACGCACTACCTGTATGTACAAACACTCACTTCTTTGGTTGTGAAAATCCTTTTTCAAAGGCCTGCTGTGAGGACCCTCCCTTCTCTACAGAGTTGCCACGGCGACAGCTCTGTCCTGTCACCGAGGGGGAGGAGGAGTCTGGCCGGGCTGATTCACATACCACCTGAAAGCCGAGATAGAAGAGGAAATCACATGACCCCAGCTAAACAATGATGTTAATGCACCACGAGAGGAAATTAATATACGTCAGGACTAAATGAGCCACAAGGGGCTGAGCAGCTGCAAATCACAGTCTGAATACTCACTGCAGGGCATGGGTTACTGGTATCATGAGGACTACACTGGTTATTCACTGGAGAATTCCTCTTTGCTGGGAAGAATATAACAGAGAGATAGCAGATGTGTGAAACATGAATGATTTTCACACATAAAGAAAAATGAGCAAAGATGGAATTGTATTTTGGGTTTAATGCTGGTAAAATAGACCAAAAATGATGTTGTTGAGGACAGAAGTGTTAAAAGAACTGTAAAATAGGTGAATTTACAGAAATCTGACCTGTAGCAATGTTACGCATGGGTTTGACAAGGGCAGAAAAAGCAGGAACATCAGGCTGACGGTGCTCCCACATTGGCTGCCAAATAACAAGTCCACCAGCTAATCGAAAGGTGAGGTCAGACTCCTGCCAAATGCAAAAAGATCAAAATGATGATTTTTTTACAGTTTAAACAAGTTAATTAATTATTAATTGCACAGCCATAAAAATAAGGATTTTAAACTGATAAAGCAGGGCACAACAAAAGGAATTTCAAGATTTTACTTGCTTTCATTTTCACCACTAAAATATGTAAATGATTAAATAACTATAATAATTTTTTTGCAGCTTAAGCAAATTAATAAATTATTAATTGCAAAACCAAAAAAGACGTACATGCACAGCCATAAAAATAAGCATTTTGAACAGATAAAGTAGGGCTCAGCAATAAGAATTTCAAGATTATACTTGCTTTTTTATTGGCCCCGCCACAAAAAAGTATCAGTTTTTGTTATAGTTGCTAAAAATATTTAGATTTTTCAGTAAATGTTGGATTTCGTTTTTCATCACTAAAATATTTAAATGATTAAATAACAATAATATATATATATATATTGCAAAAATAAAAATAAATAAAAATAAAGATTTTTAACTGATAAGGCTCAACAATACGATTTATAAGATTTTAGATATATATACAGACACACTAAATTTTATAATTATTTTTAAATTAAATTTAAATTTTTTAAATGTATTAATTTGCTTATTTTTTATATATAAAAATTGAAATCTACTATTTAAATCTAAATATTTTTTATAATTTTATCAATAAAATATTTAAACGCTTAAAAATTATTATTAAATAATAATATAATTAATATAATTAAATAATAATACACAGAATATTTTATTTTAATTTATATATATATATATATATATATATATATATATATAAAAAAACAAATTTACAACAAGCTTGAAATTATACAGCTGTGATGAAAAGGTCTGCTAACGTCTGTGTTTGCCAGCTAGATAACATCTAGTGACAAATCAGAAGAATTTGCGTCAACAATCTAGAATAGACCATGGAAAACTAAGGCATTAAAATGAACGCACAACATCAATGATGTAAAAATTTCAGTGGTAATGCAGCAACTTCAATAAAGTCTCTCACACTGGCCCTGGGCCAGCAGGATATCCGTATTGTTGAGCCCTGCAGAGAAAAAAAATATAATATTTACAGTAACAGTACAAGCTCCAACCTTGATCCGGTTAATGAGGGGGGCAAAGAGAAACACAAAGAGCTCCACGGTGGCCATGTTCTTATGGTAGAGTTTGGCACGGGCATATTCATTCTCTTCAGGTGTACTGCCATTGTGGTCTGTGAGACCCTGGTTCCCCATGGGTTGAAGGTAGGCACTACTGCTACCACTGCTGCCCCCAGACCAGCCGTGTCCTAGGCCAGGCTCCTGGTGGCACTCCTGGGCTGCTTCCAGAAGCATCCAATGTAGAGTGTGAAGGAGTTTTGTCTCAGCTACCCCGAGTTTATCCTGGTGTCCTGGTAAAGAGAGATTGTGGACATGCTGAGCAATAAATTTAACCACAAAAGTAATTCACCCAAACATACAGAGCACAAAGAACATAGCAACTGCAGACTAATAAGGGTTCCTACCCAGCTTGTTGCGGTTGGAGAGAAGGATGGCAGTGCAGTGGAGAACATGAGGCAGAGCAGCCTGGACCAGCTCCCAGCGAGAGATGCTCTGGATGGCTTCGGTGAGGGCTGGAGAGAGCCCATGGAGTTTGTTCTCCACCAGCACCCGCTCAAATGACTAGGCAGGATAAAAGCGTGAGACACAATCCTCAAAAGCACTTATTAAATGTTTACTACTTCTTGTTACAGTATTATTTGTACATAAGAATGATATAACAGCATCACAGTAAGTCATATGGCATAAAAATAAAAATGATTATTATTAACAGAACTATATGCAGATTTGTTTTTATTTTTTACAGGTAAACTCTCTAAACCTAAAACTCTAAAATTATTCACAATTAAATCCGTGATTTTCAGTCTTGTATGTAAGGGTAGCAGAATGCAAAATTAAAAAACGAAAGCATAATTCATTACTTTAACTTCAGTTAAAAAAAAAGGTGGATACACTGTAAATTTTTCATTTTAACAGTAAACAACTGTAAAAGCGCTGAAGTAAAAACCTGTTAATTGATTAATGGTATTGGTTCCCTTATTATATTTAATGAAAAACTATAATAAATCTTACAGAATATTTTTAAAGTAATATACGGTTACATGTACAGTTTTTGGAAATGAAAAAGAACAAGTCATATTATAATTTACAATGAAAAATTGTAGATTAAAATTTCCCTATGTGACACTTTATTGAAATAATTATGTTTTTCTTAGTTCTTTCTTATCAGTTATGTAAATTAAAGTTTTATGTCACATTCTATGTTGTTAAACAAATGTTTATTGAATTATTTGTGACCCTAGACCACAAAACCAGTCTTAAGTAGCACGGGTATGTTTGTAACAATAGTCAACAATGCATTGTATGGGTCAAAATTATCGATTTTTCTTTTATGCCAGAAATCATTTGGGTATCAAGTAAAGATCATGTTCCATGAAGATATTTTGTACATTTCCTACTGCAAATATATCAAAACTTAATTTTTGATTAGTAATATACATTGCTAAACTTCATTTGGACAACTTTAAAGGTGATTTTCTCAATATTTTGATATTTTTGCACCCTCAGATTTTCAAATAGTTGTATCTCAGCCAAATATTGTCCTAACAAACCATACATCAATAGAAAGCTTATTTATTCAGCTTTCAGATGATGTATAAATCTCAGTTTCAGAAAACTGACCTGTTTAGTGGTCCAGGGCCACATTTTAGCTATTGTCATTAGTAGGGTAGACCGGTGGTACATTTGAAACACCTTGTCACAACAAGTCTGATCTATGAAATTTGATTCGCACATGCGTATTAGTGCCCTCTTTGATCGTGGGAAATTTGAAGTACATGCAGTTCTCCAGTCCAAAGATATAGGCGAAAGTTTTTTTTTCTAAGGTAATTTTTTCATTTCACCACATCCCTTCCACAATTAATAGCTTCTCATCCTTACATGACTGTTAAAGTTAACTTACATTTTCGTAAACCTTAATCTGTGCTCTGTAAACTGACATTTACTGCATGACTTTGTGTCATGCAAGGTCATCGTAAAATCTAGAGAAATGTTCAAGGTGGTCAGCGGGGTACAGCTGAGACACAATGTATCAATTGTACCCACACTAGAATCCTACATGCAGTTTAGTCACACAATGTAACATCACAAGTTAATAGTCAGATTCAGAAAATAAATATTTGTTTTGAGAATGACCTTTGTTTTGTTATTATGGCATATTATGCTATTGTTATGTTTTATTTATTATGTTTATTGTTATTATGTTTATTAGGTTATTGTTTGCATTTGATCTGTTTTATTATTGCTGTTTGCAGTATTTCAATGTTTTTTTTTTTTGTTTTTTTTTTTCTGTTACTGAAGTTTTCAACTGTTACTATTAAAATGATGAACTGAAATTAAATATTATATTGCTTTTTGCCATTACTGTACAACGTTTTACAAATTAACCACTTTTAACCAAACAAGTAATCAGACTAAATACTGAATGGAAATAAAAACTGCTGAATATTCATTTTTAAAGGTATTTTACATTTGCAGTGAATTGGTTAGGCAGCTTTACAGTATTATGGATGGGTGTCTCAACTGTACTCAGGTACTGTTCCAACAACAAAAAAGCTTCTTGTGTTTATGAGCTAATTGTGGCAAATATGACCTACTTATGGATGCAAATAATTATTAATATTTTAGTAGACAAGTAAAGGAAATGTCATATAAAAAATCACTTCTTTTCAGTCCCTAGTTTTGGTGTGGCAACGTAAAAAGTGTACCAACTGTACCCTATTACTCTATATATGTAAACAAGCTTTGATTATATGTGGCTTTCCCTTTCACCTGTTTACTAGTGGTTCTCAGTGTGTACAACTTATTTATTTTTGGTATTTCAATACGTTGGTATATTAACTTTATATCAGTTATAATAAATGTTGGTGTGAACCTCTGGCTTAGGATTAGTTTTCTGAGATAGAGGAAATTCACAAGTGAATGTGCTCACTTATGATTATTAATACACTCACCACACAGGAGGCTTCATACTGCTTCCCTAACTTCGGCCGCAAAAACGCGCTGTAACAGATACATTTTTCATTTAGTTACATATCATAAAACTGCATAAAATAACAGCCATAATCGAGCCGGCAAGGACACTCTGTGCCACAACATGATTTTAACTGAAACTGAATTATGACGAGCTCTGGTTGAGGCACTGACAGCACGGTTTGTCTATGAAGGTGAAATATTCGACAGAATATTCTGCAAATTTTGTTCAGGGTTTCATGATAAGACACACAAGGTGCGGCGGTGTATGAAAAGATGACGCACGAGACACCAGCGCAACAGAAATCCATTCAGAGACCGGTATGAGACATGCATACGAATGAGAAACGCTCTGCGGGAGCCATATACAAGGGAAACAGACTAATCACTCGCAGAAAACACCTGTTATGCCACGACTAAATCACTGACCTGGTCTGTCTCCATAGGAAGGTTTGGATCGGAAACGGGATCCCCCGGCAGTTTTCCTGGTCACTGTCATCCAGGCTCTTTCTTTTCACCATTTTTGACCTGCTGGATTCAAGGGTGCAGACGGGCTGCTCACAGATAGATTTGATTCACGGCATCACCGTAATATTTTACATCGGAGCGTAAAATGGCTGCAGGTGTTGACTTGTGTCGACACCACCCCGCGGAGCAGCGCTGAAAGACCGAATCCACTTGTCAATTAAGAGACACTGAACACCGGTTTGAAGATACGGCTTCAAATACGTAATAATCAATGAGATGGAGCGACAGACCCCCTCTGGGTCTTAAAATCTCGAGATTCGCGAATATTTCAGTGGAACAATTATTACTGCTTTATTAGTACCTAAATCGACAGTTCCGCCAAAATACCACAGCTACTACAAACACTGTTACAGTAAAAATAAATGAATAAATAATAAGTAAAAACAAAATAAAATGAGACCTCTTTCTTTCTTTAACAGTGCTGGATAACACCAAATTAAGTTAAGTGTAATTACAATAACTGTTTAATGCAAACTATGGTTACCATACCCTATATATACACAATTCATTTATGCAAGAACAAAAGTGTAATAAAGAACACAGCTACACTGTAACTACACTGTAACAAATGTAAGGTAAAATGAAATTCCATATAACAAAAATTAATTTAAACTTTATTTTTTTATGGCTGCTAAAGTAGGTACATGTTCATTAATTGCGGTTCATAAGGGTAAACCAGTATCACCTCAGCACTATTTAATTACACATCAGACAAGAATACAAGTTAGTGTTCATACTCTAAAAAGCATAAACATATGTGATATATTCAGTTAAAAAAAATTATAGCATTACATATAATATTATTGCATTATATTCTGTTCTGGACCAGATAGAATAGTTATGGTTATTAATTTAGATTTTCTATGTGAATTTCAGGCCAAGTGAATGGAAAAATGCATTATTTACTAAATTTATAGTCTATTCCTAGCAAACCCAAATAAAACATAGGCCTATATATCATTTTTATAATTCTAATTAATTGTATTAATTTTATAATTAATCCATATGCATCTCTTTTACGTTTTTTTTGTCTGCCCACCTTATTATTTAACAGTATTGTCATAATGCATACATTTGCACAGTATTTGACCTAGTGTTTCACATTAATGACACATATATATAAAAATAAAATAAAGTGGTCAGTTACAGTACATAAGTAAGGATTATAACATGTGAAATTGGTTGATTCTTAATAAAAAAAAAAAAAAAAAAAACATTAACGTACACTGTCATTTCAGCATCGAAAGCAAGAATTTAGTTCCAAAACACACAGAAGAATAATTTCCAAAACACTTTATTATCTTTGTTCTCTCTATAACCATACACATTATCAAATTATGATCATATTAATGCAGTGGAATGAACATGTTCTGAACCCATCAAATGGTAGCAGCAAGTCAATTACTTTCAAAGAACTGAAAAATGTATTTTTGTAAGCTTTTAGTTTAAACAAGGTAAGAAAAATCATATAAAATGAATTGAGTGGGTCAATGTTTATTAATCTCTATATTTTAAAATGTAAGGGTGTTTAAGTTTGCAAATTGCAACTTAATTCTACAAATTTTAGTCAAGTTATAAAAAAAACTGAACTGACAATATTTTTTAAACGGAGTGGGGATTTAATAAAATCTAGTCATTCAGGGTACTACTGGAATCATGAAAAAAAAAAAAATCAGTTACTTGGGTTATTACTCTTTATACTACTGAAATAAACAAACAATTAAAAAAAAAGCACACACGTTTCTTAAATCAGCCATCCTCCCTGAGCAGTCTCTCACAAACATAAATACACAATCTCTGAGCCACATTCACATGCTCATTAAGGACTGTAAATTATAGGGATCTGTGTGACCAGGACACCACAGTAAAAGAACCTTGGGTCTTCTGAGATTCAGCAGAAATAAATATGTCCAAAAAACCTTGGTGACCCCATGTTTTTATGATAGGATTTTATGAGCAGACCAACATGGTCTTACGTGCTGTCTGACACTGGACGCTTGTGAGATCTGATTGCAGTGACTGGCTTGGCCTTCATATTAGGACATACTGAGGTCTCATGTACGTCTCATCTTTGGCCTTTTCGATTGGCGCTTGGCTTCGTCCATGGGGACGCCATCCCCGCTTGTCTGAGTGAGTCCTCGAACACCCTGGATCTGACTGACCAGCTGCAGAAGCAGTGGGATCACCTGGGAAGAACACAATATCATTATCTACACAATGTCCTAAGAACTTTAGCTATTGTAAATGTCTACAAAAAAATCTCTACGTGGTTTTCAACTATTCTGAAAGAAAAAGAAACTGGTACCCGTTCATGATTATAGACAGCAAGCAACAGCAGTAATGTCAGAGGAAGGGCGATGAAAGATCCCTGAGCAACATCTTGATCCGGTATTTTCCTCTGTGGAAAGCCAAACAAATTCATACAAATTAAAGGGACAGTTTACCCTGGAATGAGCATTATCCCATGATTTCTCACCCTCAAGCCATCCTATGTGTATATGACTTTCTTCTTTCAGACATATACAATCAGAGTTATATAAAAGGGTTTGTTCACCCAAAGATAAAAAAATTAGTCAATTTTTTACTCACCCTCCAGGCATCCTAGGTGTATGACTTCCTTCTTTCAGACAAATGCAGTTATATTAAAAATTATCCTGGCTCTCTCAAGCTCTATCATAGCAACGGGCAGGTGTTTCTTTTCAACAGTTCAAAACAAGTCCAATAAAGTGCATGCATACATCATAAAAAAGTACTCCACACAGCTCTGGGGGGTGAATAAAGGCCTCCGGCAGCGACTCGATGCTTTTTGTAAGAAATGCCCATTTTCCACAAGTTGATATGATTCTTTAGTGTAAACAACACCTTTTTTACCATGCCAAAATCAGCTCTGCAAAAATCATCCTGTTCTGGTCGAGGTTGCTTTAAATGTTAATGAGCTGTGTGTAGATGTGTACACTGCCAACACACATTAATGTTCAAACGAACTTTGCATTCGATGACCCCTTTAAAATGTCATAATCACTTTAATCTAACTTGCGCAAACTGTTACATACGGAAGCAGCTCCGGGTGGATGACGAAGGACATCTGCATTGCGCATGTGCCTGCTAGTCTCGCGAAGACCAGTGTTTGTTTACAGGAGCAAAGGAAGCAAAGTTTCCTTACTTCAGCAAAGAAAAAACCAGTCCCCTCTTGGTTTATACTGAAATCCTCCGACATTTTTCTTTACAAATCCTTGCTTTGTACTTCTAATTTGTGACCGTTGTTTTGTTTTGGTCTCTCCACGGTGCGTTTACGTTCATCACTTCTCACGCAGACGTCATACGTCATCCACCCGGAGCGGCTTCCATGTACGACCAGTTGGCGCAAGCTACATTAAAGTGATTATTACGTTTTAAATATGGATATTATTCTTACGCATTGATTTGCTACAGGAGGCCTTTATTTACCCCCCGGTGCCATGTGAGGCACTATTTATTATGGATGGATGTGGTTCATTGGACTTGTTTTGCACTGTTGAAAAGAAACTCCCGCCTTGGAAGTGCCAGGATGATTTTAAAGTGAAAAGTGAAAAGTGAAAGTGACAACGTACTGTCAACTATGGCGACCCATAGTCTAAATTGGTCCTCTGCATTTAACCCATCACGAGTGCACACACACAGCAGTGAGAAGTGAACACACACGCACACACACACTGTGAACACACACCCGGAGCAGTGGGCAGCCATTGCTCCAGCGCCCATGGTATTGAAGGTGGAAAGAGCACTGTTTATTCACAATCCCCACCTTCAATTCCTGCTGGTGCGGGAATCGAACCAGCGACCTTCGGGTTACAAGCCCGACTCTCTAACCATTAGGCCATGACTGCCCCCAAATACAAACACAATACAATTGTGTTTGAAAGGAGGAAGTCATATACACGTAGGATGCCTGGAGGGTGAGTAAATAATAGGCTGATTCTCATTTTTGGGTGAACTAACCCTTTAAAAAAACATCCTAAAAAACATCCTGGCTCTTCTAAGCTTTATAATGGGAGTGAATGGCTGTTAATTTTAGAAAGCCCAATAAAGTGGCTACGGGGGGTTTATGAAAGCCTTCTGAAGAGATTAGATGCATTTGTGTAAAAAAACAAACAAACAAAAAAAATTCTCCATATTTACAGCTTTATAAACCGTAATCTCTAGCTTCTGCTAATAGTCATAAGTGTGTACATCAGAAACGCTGGAACGCCACTCTCTTGTGTATGCGTGTATGTTAGCGGAAGCTAGAGATTATAGTTTATTTAGTTTCAGATATGGATTTTTCTTACACAAATGCATCGATTCACTTCAGAAGGCCCGGAGCTGCATGGAGTACTTTTTGTGATGGAAGGATGCACTTTATTGGACTTTAAAAAAAAAAAAATCAACAGCCATTCACTACCATTGTAAAGCTTTAAAGAAGAACCAAAACATTTTTTACTATAACTCTGTGTTCGTCTGAAAGAAGAAAATCATATACACTTAAGATGGCTTGAGTGTGAGTAAATCATGCAATAATTTTCATTTTTTGGTGAACTAGCCCTTTAAATCTAAGAGCTTAGGCTTTAAAAGAAAATAAATTATCCGTAATATTTTTTTTTCAATATATTCAACTGCACTGACATTATTGAATGAGAACAAGTTACCTAACTGAATTGAGCTGGATAATGTAAACTACAAATATTGTTGGCTTCTGTAGAGCTGTTTTAGAGCTGAGCTGCATTGAACTAGTTTAATAATTGATGAACTTCGCAACACTGACACTGTTGCTGAACTGTATCAACACTAAACTGACTTGAGCTGAATAATGACACCATTGTCTTCTGAGTTGCTTTACAGCTGTTAATTAATGAATGAATGAATTCGGCAACATGAACAGTTATTTTTCTTGCTAGTTTGCTACTGTGAAACTGCTTTGTCACAATCTGTACTGTATAAAGTGCTAAATAAATACAAGTGACTTCACATGAGAATGTCATATCTTCAACATTTTATAAAAAAGTCGCACTCATGAACAGCTTTTTGAATGTAGAATTTAGATCCTTTTTACACCAAATGGCAAACCAACTTATCGCAGATGAGAGATCTATTCACATTTCACTCAAATCTTACTGGCCAGCACAATGACATAGTCAGACAAAGAAAAAAATTATGTATGTTATGTGTGAGAAGGTTCTTACCTTGGGGTTAAAGGTTAGTGTTACGTGTTTGTGGTAACCAGAAGATGTGAATGACACTTGTGGGAGTTTGAACTCATACTGTGAGCGAGAGAGTGATGTGTCCAACATCAACACATAGCTCTGCAAGAAGACAATAAAATTAAATTAGTAAATGAAAATGTCTGACCACCAATGTCTGATTTTTAAAATGTACTTAAAAACCAAAGTACTGGCATATAAATATTTGACCCTGGACCACAAAACCAGTGGTAAGTCGCACAGGTACAGTACTGTGCAAAAGTCTTAGGCCACTAGTATTTTCATCAGCTAAAAAATGGTTTAAAGTCAGTTAAAGTCAGTCTTTTGCTGTAGTGTGTCAGTAGGAAATATCAGATTACATTTCCAAACATTCATTTTTCCATTAATCGTAATAATCCAGTGAGATTTTTGTTTGCACAAGGAGTCTGACAACAGCGAGTGCTCTGCACAGAGATCTGATCTCATCATCATCCAGTCTGTCTGGAATGACATGAAGAAACAGAACAAACTCAGACAGACTAAATCCAGAAGAACTGTGACAAAGTCTCCAGGATGCTTCAAGAAACCTACCTGCAAAGCTGTAGCACTGTTAAAAGTTTCAGGAACTTGTGTAAAAATGCTCTAAAATGAGGATGCTGTCATAAATAGATTTTCTTTATCAATTACCTTCTATTAACTAAATGAAATCAACATTTGGTGCGACACTTTGCTTTTGCCCTAGGTGCACTTGCGCAAAATCTTTCAGGTAGTTTTGCAGGTAGGTCTCTTGAAGCATCTTGAAGACGTTGCCACAGTTCTTCTGGATTTACTCTGTTTAAGTTTGTTCTGTGTCTTCATGTCATTCCAGGAAGACTGGATGATGATGAGATCAGATCAGTGTGGAGCACTGGCTGTTGTCAGACTCCTTGTGCAAACAAAAATCTCACTAGATTATTACAATTAATGGCCAACAGAATGTTTGGAAATGTAAACCGATATTTTTTACTGACACACTACAGCAAAAGATAGAAATAACTTACTTTAAACCATTTTTTAGCTGGTGAAAATACTAGTGGCCTAAAACTTTTGCACAGTACTGTATATCTGTAGCAATAGCCAACAATACATTGTATGGGTAATTATTGATTTTTGAAAAAAATCATTAGGATATTAAGGATATCATTAGAATATCATTAGGATGGATCATGCTCCATAATGACATTTTGCAATGTCCCACTGTAAATATATCAAAACCTAATTTTGATTAGTAATATGCATTGCTAAGAACTTCATTTGGACAGCTTTAAATGGCGATTTTCTCAATATTTTATTTTTTTTTTTGCACCCTCAGATTCCTGATTTTCAAAAAGTTATATCTTGGCCAAATATTGTCCTATCCTAACATCAATGGAAAGCTGATTTATTATGACTATTTTTTGTGGTCCAGGGTCACATGTAGCAAAACAGTTTAAAAAAGGTCATTTAGAGGAAAGAGTAATTCTAACTGAAATAGAGAGACGATAAGTAAGAATCTACCTCTCCATCACGTGGCAGGGGGGCAAAGTGGAAGAACAGGGACTGGCCAAGAGACACACTCTGGAAAGGATTGTCAAGGTTGTCACTCTTGTAGAGTTTCACCTACAGAAAAGAAGGAACAACAATGACTTCAATATTTTATCAAATAAGAGAAACCATTTTAAAGTAGTATTTAAGTTACTACACCTACCCAGAGAGTGGGAAGATGCTCAGGGGAAGTGATGACATTGCCACTCAGATCAAACTGATTGATCTGTCTGAAGGCGATTATGTTTACTCCTTCAATATCAGTGTTACCCACCTAAAACCGTCCAAAAATAAAATTCAATTGAAACTTATATAAAATAAAATGTGCAAAACAATAAGGCAGGTAAAACTTCAATGCTCACCTCGATGGTTTTGTGTGGCGGTAATGCTCTCTCAATGTGATCATTTCCTTCTCCTCTCAGCTGAATGTTGTAGTTACACCCAGGCTGACAATAACATGAAGGACAGGCAAGCTTTGTTTAGAATCTTAAAATGTATGTTTTTGTGAACTGTTTGTCTAAATGGTTAGTCTTACCCGCAAGCCTCTGAGTCTAAAACGGCCCTCTTCATCAGTAACCGTGTCCTCACTGTACATGCCGCACTCTCCCTGCCCCACTGCCTCCACAGAGACACCCTGCTCCGCATCGCCTCCTATTGACTGCACTGTTCCATAGCAGCTAAGACACATCAAAATACAAAAACTGAAAATTTACAATCGACAGGGCATGTTTTGAAAATGTTCAATACGTATAAATTTTTTTATTCAATTGTTGGAAAGTGACAGTAAAGACAATTATGACGTTATAAATGCTTTCTCTTTCAGATAACACAGATTTTCTATATATAAAAAATCCTGAAAAAAAAATGTATCACATTTTCTACAAAACTATTAAGTAGCATAAAAGTAATAAAATAACTGTTACTAGGAAATGTTACTTGAGCACTAAATTAGCATTTTAGAATGATTCCTGAAGGATCGTGTGACACTGAAGACTAGAGTAACAGTTAATGAAAATTCAGCTCTGTCACCATAGGAATAATTTACATTTTAAAATATATTACGATACAAAATTTAATTTAAAATATTACTTTTTTTTTTTTTTTACTGTATTTTTGATTAAAAAAACATTTTGTTGTATTAAGAGACTTATTTCAAAACCACAAAAAATATATATATATTACCAGCTCCAAATTTTGAATGATAGTGTACATGTGCATCTATTACATTCCCAAATTTATACAAAGTTTTTTTTACTGGCAGTGCATATTGTAACGTGTGTTGCTGACCTGTAAGCTGTTTTGAAGCCACTAATGGGAATATGGAGAACCTGTCCTTCTTCTACTGTGATCATTTGTGCTGAGGGCTCAAAGCGGAACTCCTTCATCATGGGCTTGAAATAGTACTGGCCAGGACTCTGAGATGGGGGGAGGAGGAATTAAGACAATCTCTGGGAATTTGATTTTAACAATGCATGGTGTTTGTACAGATTTTTATAAAATTAAGGAATAGTTCACCCAGAAATAAGCATTGTGTCATCATTTACTTACTTACTTGGATTGTTTCAAAACCCATAAGACTTTTTTTTTGTGGAACTCCAAAGAAAATATTTTGAAAAAAAAAAATATATATATATTTTTTTGAACATACTATGAAATCTAGGTCAGTGTTACTTTCAACTTCACTGACTTTCATTGTATGGACAAAAAAATTAAAAAACAAAATTTCATGTTCCACAGAACAAAGTCAAAAAGATTTGGAACAACATGAGGTACAGTTATAAGCTATACCTTTAAAGAAATTCTGCCATTAATTACTCACCCTCATGTCGTTCCAAACCCGTAAGAGCTTTATTCATCTTCGGAACACAAGATATTTTTGATGTGCACACAAAAAGTATTCTTGTAGCTTCATAAAACCATGGTTGAACGACTGATGTCACATGGACTATTTTAACAATGTCCTTACTACCTTTCTGTGCCTTGACCGTGGTAGGACCCTAGCTGTCTATGGAGTGTCAGAGAGCTCTGAATTTGAGTTCTGAAGATGAACAAAGGTCTTACAGGTTTGGAACGACATGGGGGTGAGTAATTAATTACTTAATTTTCATTTTTAGGTGAACAGTCCCTTTAAAAGGGGTCATCGGATGCCCATTTTCCACAAGTTGATATGATTCTTTAGGGTCTTAATGAAAAGTCTGTAATATACTTTGGTTAAAAATTCTCAATGGTTGTGCAAAACAACACCCTTTTTACCTTGTCAAAATGAGCTCTATAAAAATCATCCCATTCTGAAGGGATTGCTCCTTTAAATGCAAATGAGCTCTGCTCGCCACGCCCCTCTCTTCTCTCTGTGGAGTGACAAGCCTGTTAACTCCAGCCGCATTTAGCTGTGCTTACCTGCTAAACTTGCTAACTAGCACATTATCTGAGGTAAGACACTCATGTCAATCAACTATCATGGGAGCGGCCTTTGTCGGTGTGACGCCACACATCTGAGAATGGCTCAGTTTGAAAAAGGGGATATTATTTTTACAGATTAATTAAAAACCACTGCATGGATTTTTAGCTATATAGGGTAGATTTGTACATACACTGCCAACACACATTAATGTTCAAACAACATGAAAAAGTGTACTTAGCATCCGATGACCCCTTTAAGATTGTACAATATAACAAATGTGTTTATGCGTCAAAAAGATGACCACAGTGACCAAAGGAGTTGAGAAGAAAGTACCAGGTTGTTGAAGGTGAGCAGGCCAGTGTCCTGAGTGAGTAAGTTTGACCTGAAGTTGGCCCCACTAAGAGAAAGCAGAACCCCAGAGAGAGGAACACCATCCTCTGCCTTTATCTGAGGAGCAAGAAAAAAAAAACTGTTAACCAAATGAACCATTTGATTCATAGAACTGAAAATAATTAATGTTCACTCGGATGATGAGAAGACATTAATGTGACATTGACCTCAAAAGTGACGCCTGCCAGAGCAAATGCCTTGAAGTCTCCTGTGTTTCCCTCCACTGGAGTCAGGACAAAGCCCTCTTTACTGGCACTGATGTCATACAGAGAGTCACTATGTAGAGGTCCAACACTGGTTTTAAAGGGAAAAAGAGGACAAATGGAATAATTATTTTATTTGTTTAGAATGCTGGAGTGAATTTAAGATTTCAGCACTTTATTTCTAAATAGGTCAACAGTCATTCATGCAGGCATATTTATAAACCATGCTTTTAAGCTAATATCCATTATTAAATACATAGATAAGAGAGCTATTAAATAAATGAATGCAGTATGTTTGTGCATAATAAGTGAGATACCTGTAGGTTCCGGTTTCATCTGTGAGAACTGTAATGAGAGGTGTTGCAGCTCCTCTCTCCTTAATGGAAATTTCCACACCCTCCAGTGTAGGTGACACTGTCCCCGTGAGGAACAGCCCTGCCCGGCCTGCAATCTCCACCATTTGACCTGGGCAGTTCTCTGTTGAAACAAATCATTGTATATCAGATTTCAATCTAAACTGGGGTAAAACTGTAACCCTGTTTGAGGGACATTAGTATCACATTTCATTATGAGAAGCACACAAGCAAGACTTTTCTCACAGACCATGACAGAAACATTGGTTTAAAGACACTTGGGGAGAAAGATTTACAAACCAGATTTACAAAGATTTCGGCTATCTTCAGATATCAGAAAATTTTGTTTGCTTACTTTGCAATGTGGATTTAACCTATTTTCTGAGAATGAGTTAAACGTCTGATTCATTGGCTGCTATGTAAATTCAAATAATAAAGCACAGAAAACTATTTGTGTGACAAACCAGTGTGTTTTATAATTGAGACAATACATTAAAATAATATCATAAGAAATACCAGTTGGCAATGTCAAGCAGCATAACAAGCTGTTTTGTACAGGTAAAAATAACCGAATGCCTTGCACATTCAAGTTACAAATGGCAGCACCTGCTCTTATGTTAAAAATAAGGTGGATATTTTGGCTGGGTCCACATCGGGTATGTCCAGTTCTCTCCTGGAAGGCTACCTTCTTACAGAGCAGTATTAATTTTGACAGCAAATTTGGACTTAGTCTTAGTCATAGTCTTCTGACTAAAATCCCATTTAGTCATATTTTAGTCATCAGAATGTGTTTTAGTTTTAGTCTAGTTTTAGCTAACCTAATATCATAAGATTTTAGTCAACTAAATCTACGGTAGATTTAGTCGGCTAAAATCAAATGGGTTTAGTTACAGTGTAAAGCATTTATTAAGCATTTCTCTAAAATGACCAAACTCATTGTATAGGTTTGATATTAAAGGAGAAGTCCACTTCCAGAACAACAATTTACAAATAATTTACTCACCCCCTTGTCATCCAAGATGTTCACGTCTTTCTTTCTTCAGTTGTAAAGAAATTATGTTTTTTGAGGAAAACATTTCAGCATTTTTCTTCATATAATGGACTGACATGGTGCCCCAATTTTGAACTTCCAAAATGCAGTTTAAATGCGGATTCAAATGCAGTTGTAAACGATCCCAGCTGAGGAAGAAGGGTCTTATCTAGCGAAACGATCGGTTATTTTCTTTAAAAAAAATACAATTTATATACTTTTAAATGCCAAACACTCGTCTTGTCTTACTCTGCTTTGACTGTTTTTATTCCAGCTCGTGACAGTTAGGGTATGTCGAAAAATCTCATGTTCTCCTTCAACATTAAAATCGCCCTATATCGCTGTTTTACCTTTTTTGTTAAGGGTGTTTGATCTTCTTTGCATGTTCACCTTGCAAAGACTGGGTCGGTACTTCTGCAGCAATGTAGGATGATTTTGAAATGATTTTTGAAGTTGAGGGAGAAAATACGATTGGAGTTTTTCAACATACCCTAACTGTCTTGAGTCAGAGTACAGAGTTTATGGAGAGAAAGGCAAGATGAGCGTTTGAGTTTAAAAAGTATTTAAATTGTATTTTTAAATGCAGAAATATTTTCCTCAAAAAACATAATTTCTTTACGACTGAAGAAAGAAAGACATAAACATCTTGGATGACAAGGGGGTGAGTACATTATATGTGAATCTTTGTGTTGGAAGTGGACTTCTCCTTTAAGGTTTTATCATGATAGACACAGATTTAACTTCTGTGACACACATGCCTTTATATTAAAATGAAATGAAACCACTTCTCAAAGAAACAAGAACATGGTCTTCTTTTCAATAAAATACAAATGGTTATATATTCTTTATAACAACTTGTTTACAACATTCACCATTCTTTCAATCAGACACATTTATTTATATAAATATATTTAGATTAATCTTTATTAGGCCTACTAAAGTGATTCAGTCAAGAGCGATTTTCTATTTTTCTTTTGTTGCTTGAATAACATCAATGCCACAATAGCAACTAAATTAGGTTGCTGTCCCTTTAAAACCGAATGCATAGATTCAATGTACTTATACATGTCTGATATTCTCCCAGCTGTTTACGTTCACCTAAGACATACCCAGGTGCGTTTACGCGAATACTTATCAAAACTGACAACTCAACATCATATTGTGTGTATTTCTCCATTCATGAGACGTGAGAGAGTAGACTACGCATGTGCTGTATGAGAGGCGTTGCTACGATCTCTGTGCTCGTAAGTAGGAGTGAATTGAGTTCTTTTGCATCGTCAAATTTATCCATATGTCTGCCCTTCTCTTACTCCCAGATACTGATATTTTTAAACATTTTATAAAATAAATGCATATAAATGTTTACAAATGTATGCCAGCTTATGTCCCGCCAGGTAGGCTACAGTTAGGTTACAGTTCAAATGTATGCATCTAACCTCCTAACCACGCAGCAGAATAGTTCTGAATGAATCTCTTCCTAAATCACGTCACTCCCTAACATTTTCGTCTCGTTATTCGTTGACAAAAATTTTAATAGATTTTCATCATAGTTTTTGTTATTCAAAACAAGTTTTCATTTTGTTATAGACTCGTTTTCGTTGGTGAAAAAATGTTGTTGATGAAAATTATGACGAAAACTATTCGTCAACAAAATTAACACTGATACAGAGTCTAGCTCTAAAAGGTATCCTGAACCAGCTAATTAAAAGTGATTGTAAATGTGTTGTTTCACATTTTTGAACAGTTAAAAACATCAAGTGTTCATACCTCTAGAAGAGCCGTTTCTGAGTGGTAATTCAGAAGCTAGCTCCTTTTAAGGACTAGATAAGGTACAAAGTTATTCCTATAAGGGTATCGACCCAGTGACAAGTTATTGTACCCCTAATCGTAAATTTTTTGTAATTTTTTTTCTGCATGTTTCAACTGCATGAATATGAATTTGGCTGTCGGTCAGTGTGACTTTACGTGTTAATGTGGATTTACTTTTTATGTAGCTTGATTAATGACATAATTTTCATTTTTAGGTGAACTGTCCCTTTAAAATTGTACAATACAACAATTGTGCTTAACACGTCAAAAATATGACCATAGTGACTAAATGGGCTGAGAAGAAAGTACCAGGTTGTTGAAGGTGAGCAGGCCAGTGTCCTAAGTAAGTTAGTTTGACCTAGCTTGACAAATACTAATTTCATTCTTTCTTTGAATGTGTCTGTAATTTGTTTCATATTTGTTTTGAAAGGGCTTGGACACAACATGCATCCATTAGTATAAAATAAAAAGCTTTTAAAAGGTTGCACTCTAACCTCCAGTGATTGTAGCCTCTACTTCCGGAGGGTAAAACAGAAATTCTTTGGATGAAGGTGTGACTGTGATCTTCTCCCCGGCCCTGAACACAGCCAAGATATAAAATTAAGACCATGAAATTAATGACTCGTAGGAAGTGACATATGTTCTTTGCTCATGATTTCACAATATTTTTTCCCCTCACACAGACAGAAGAGAAAATGCTGGCAAACATTGTTTAAAAATCATACCGTGCCCAGTAGGAGAATTCATAGTGGAAAGGCTCATGAGGTTCATCTGGTTTCTCTTCCACAGGGGGGCTGTTCTCATCTCCTCTTTCTTCCCTCTCCTTCTTACGGGCAGCTATTTCCAGAAGCTGCTGCTCCCATCGCTGCTCCTCATTTGAGCGCAGGGGCCCCAGAACCAAAGCAGGCTCACTCTCAATGGAAGATCTGCCAAAATGAAACAAATACCACCAAGTTTATGGAAAGCAACAGCCAGAACTCAAAATATACTTTACTCTTTTAGACACACATAATAAGAATGCTTTCCATCACTCACTTGATGGTGACAGTGACATCCAGCATCTTATCAGTGGTGATAAGTCCTGTCATGTGGTGTCTGACAGCAGTCAGGGTTAAGATGCTTGGGGCAGACCTTAGAAACAAAGATAAAAACAAAAACAAAAAAACATTTAATTCAATAATGTTACACAACATGCAAACACTGCAAAAGCACCACATCAAAAGGTAGAAAGCTATGGCAGCAATTTTGATTTTTAATAAAATGTTTAGCATCGGTAGTCACATACGTGTTGTAAGTGTAGTAATCCTGTTCGAATTGGTGACAGGAACGTGGAGTCACTTTATAAACACCTTAGATTAAAAAGAAATATGTTAAGTACTTTAAGCTTTTTGAACCTAATAAACAAAAAAATTGAGGGAACGGCTAAGCTCACCTGGCTTGGATAGACAGAAGCGATTGACTCCTTTGGACAGATTGTAAATACCAACATTCTCTGGTGAGCTGCCATCTTGGAAAAATTCCTAAAATTATGGACAAATATGGCATCATCAGCATTATTTTAGGCTTGTAACAGCTGATTCTGGCAACTACACTACCAGTCAAAAGTTTTCGTAAGTATCTTTTGCTCACCAAGTCTGCATTTATTCGATCCAAAATACAAAAGCAGTAATATTGCAAAATATTTTTACTATTTAAAATAACTGCTTTCTATTTGAATATATTTTAAAATGTAATTTATTTATATGATCAAAGATAAATTTTCAGCATCATTACTTCAGCCTTCAGTGTCACAAGATCCTTCTAATATGCTGAAATCATTCTAATATGCTGATTTGCTGTTCAAGAAACATTTTTTATTATTATTATTATTATTATCAGTATTTAAACAGTTGAGTACATTTTGAGTACATTATTTGATGAATAGAAAGATCCAAATATCAGCATTTATCTGAAAAAAAAGCTTTTGTAAGATTATACACTATACTAAGCTTGGAGTCTGTATAATTTTTGGGGGATTATAGAAATTAATACTCTTATTTAGCAAAGACGCTTTGAATTGATCAAAAGTAATGATAAAGACATTTATAACGTTACAAAAGATTTCCATTTCAGATAAATGCTATTCTTCTGAACGTTCTATTTACCAAAAAAACCTGAAAAAAAAAAAAAAAAAATCTCAGGTGTTTTCCAGCATAATAATAATTAAAAAAAAAAAAAAGTTTTTTGAGCAGCAAATCAGAATATTAGAATGCTTTCTGAAGGATCATGTGACTGGAGTAATGGTGCTAAAAATTCAGCTTTGAAATCACAGGAATAAATTACACTTTAAAATATATTTAAATATAATTTTATTTTAAATAGTAAAAATATTTCAAAATTCTACTGTTTTTGCTGTACTTTGGATCAAATAAATGCAGAGTTAGTGAGCAGATGAGACTTCTTTAAAAAACATTAAAAATCTTTGAAATCTTTGAACATTAAAAACTGTTTGACTGGTAGTATATGTGATCAGTCATCTTTAAATATTGAATGTTTTCAGGCCTCACCAGAGTAATGGCATGGGACAGTGAACAACGCAGCAAGTATCCGGTTTGTCTGAACTCCACTCCCTCCACATATGAGTCAAGCACATCAATCTCCACTGATTTGTGCTTCCAGCACCACTCTTCTTGGGTAATAGACACTGTGATAACCAGAGGTTGTTAATTTTTTCTTTGACTGCAAACTTTTGAATGGTATTGTTTGTATTTAATACCATGATAACCATCTCCATTGCTCATTAAAATCAAAATATCTCAATACAGTGCCTACCTTTGTATTTTCCGGGTAACACATTATTGAAAGTGAAGCTAAGAGTTTCACTGCTGCCAGACAACTGGAGGTTCTGCCTCTCTCCCTGTCTGCTCACAGGCTGAAGGGTGACTGTCAGATCTCCACATGCCACTGATGAGACAATTCAATCATTGAGCCAAAGACAGAAAGCACATTTATCTAATTGAATTTGACAGCGGACATGAAAAAACAGCTTACCAAGGCAGGACACAGAGCCAGAAACAGATGCTATGAACTGAGTGAAGAGAAGGTCGGTGATGGGATGATCCACAAGTGAGATGTCAAGAGAGTACGGCTGAAGAGCGAGCCCAGCCTTCACATCACTTTCAGGGAGGGTCACCTGTACAGCACACAACATATCTAAATGAACATGCAACTACGCTAAACTTAAAATGTCAAGTCACAACATAAATTCTTATTACCTGTACACTGTAGTCTCCTGGTTTAACTTGAAAGCAGAATGCTCCATGACTGTCACTTTCAACGGTGCGGAAAAAGGCCTGATCCTGTCTCTGGGTTGAGAGCGTAACTTTGTAGTGCCCAAGCTGTTTAACAGTCTCAGGAAGACGGGTGACTGAGATGTGACCACACACGCTAAACCTGATAATGGCAAAGTGGGGCACAGTTTTTTGATCAAATTGTAGGGCAGAGGCCTAAAGTCTTTGTTTATCCTCGGTATACAATTTTATGAGGATGATTCTTGCTTGCATACTCACCCTGCGGTGATGATATCTGGCAGCTGAGGGGTGCTGGGTGCAATCTTTACAGTAACCGGCTCAAAGAACATCAGCTCCTTTTGCGTGTTGATAGTGTAAGTGCCTGTGGTCATATTCTCCAATCGGAATGAACCATCTTCTTTAGTTTCCACTGTGAAAGAGATCAAGGAGGAGGCAAAAAAAAATGCAATGTGTTAATTTAGCATAACTTTGTTAATTAAGCATGAACTGTGGAGTACTTAGGACATACCCTTAATATGCCTAATTATGTTAATTTTACCTAAGTGTATCATCACAGTTACCTTTAATTTGGTTGTTCAGCGTTACTACAGCATCTGCAACACCCTCTCCATCGGGACTATTCAAAACTCTGCCCATTACAGAGAATCCCATAACCCGGAATACTGGCTGAGAGACAAAATAAGAAAAACAGGTTAGAAACCAGTTTAGGCTGCTGAGCAAGACCCACTGTTTTATACAAAACATCCCAAAAACGTCCATTTGAACACATTATGTAAAAATGATTATAATAGTGTCCAACCCAAACTGTCAATCAAAGGGTAAGTTCACCCAAAAAAAAAAAAAATTCTGTCATTAATAGACCAATTCGGTGTTTGCAAACAGTGATGACGCATTTATCTGATGGCAAAAAAATATGTTTTTCAAGTAGCAGTATATTGAAGCAATGGAGTAAAATAATAAAAATGGTAAACTTGAGTTTATATTTCAAAATTCTGACTTTATTCTTGCAATTCTGACATTACATCTCACAATTCTCATAAGAAAAATCAACTCGTTATTCACTCTTCCCATCGGCTAAGAATCATGAGTTCATATCCCACACTTCTGGCTTATTTTTTCCCTCAGAATTGAAAAACTCCCAATTGTTGAGATAAACTGAGTTATAAAGTCTGAACTAGGAGATGTAAACTTACATTTGTGAGAAAAAAATAGATAAACATTATATAAAATGTTACAGGTTTAAATAATATTTCATGCTGCAACAGTAAGGCTAATACAATACGTCTCCTATGAACAGCATATGTGAATATTATTTAGACCTATTGTTTAAATCAAACTTATGCTTTGAAGTAAACACAGCAGGTTTTACCCATAATATGTCAGTTTAAACATCTACGTTTAGTTTGAAATGTCATCTTTGACATCAGTATTCTACAAAAATGATTTGGATTCCGATTCTGACATACAAAGGCACAAAAATAACTTTTTTCTCTTATTCCACAGATTTTATCCATTTTCCTGCACTTGTTACCAGTGTTTTTCTACCACTAGGATGTGCACGCAGCTCCAAGTGACATCTAGTCAAAATCGGTCTATTACTCACCCTCATGTCCTTCCAAATTTGTAAGACCTTCGTTCATCTTCGGAACACAAGTTAAGATACTTCTGATGAAATCCAAGAGCTTTCTGACTCTGCATAGACAGCCATTTCTGGGCCTTGAATGTGATAGTTGTGTTGCTGTCAATGCAGATTCAGAAACCTCTCGGATTTCATCAAAATTATCTACATTTATGCTTTGAAGATGAACAAAGCCCTTACGGGTTTGGAATGAAATGAGGGTCAGTAAATAATGACAGAATTTAAATTTTTTTGGTGAACTAAGCCTATAATGTGTTAATTAATGTCACCAAATCTCTGAGAACAAGTCAAAGAATTGAGAAACTCACCTCCAGAGTTAAACTGCTATGTTCTACTTTGAAATCCATTCGAGATGGAGCAACGTCAAAAGTGATTCTCTCACCTCTGTAATATGGGACCTAAAATCCAAGAAGAGACAAGCTAAAAAAAAAGACTGATATCTGTACTTTACCTTTTAACCACAAAAAGGCTGCATGAGATGAAGATGAAGGAAATTATATTCAAATTATCATCATTTAAAGTAGAACCAAAAAAAAGTACATTTTTTCACCCAAAAATATATTTTTTGCTTTAGTGTGCCAAAAGGAAATATCCATTTACACACAGTAAAAGTAAAAAAACAAATAAAAATGTATAAAAAAATGAATAATCCAGTGGGAACTTATATGCAGGACAGGCCATATGATCCACACAAAGATCTAACCATCATTCCATCTGGGATTTCATGGGGCCTAATAGCTGCACCTGATTGTATGGATTACATTGCGGTGGTCCAAAAGAGCAGCATTAGAAGGTCTTAATCATTTGTAACATAGCATATGAAACATATTGTGATAAGCAGTCAAAACCTACGAAAGTGCCAAGTCATTTGGTGCTTAAAAAAAAATTAAATAAATAAATCCTTAATTGAACGGGCAATCCATGAAAATTATATAAAACTGATGTAATGTAATTTCCCTTTCTGGACCTTGTCAGCATTCTGTAAAATTTTATATCATCTGAGGTTAATCAATACATATCCTAAATAAGTAAGATTTTAATAGTGACAGACAAAATAAAAGCATGAATGAATCAGTTTCTTTGCATCATTTAGAAAAAAAAAAGTCTAAGATGAAAAAAAAAAAAGACCAATTGTATTGTTGATTGTACAGCCAGTGTAGAGAACTTTTATACTTTTCCTCTAATCATTTGAACCAACAATAAGAATGTTCTTCTGATAATAAAAAATAAACATTTTATATCTTTGTGAAATTCTATGTATCATATAAGCAGGCATGAACAAACAATATGGTTAGTGACAATGAATTCTTACCACAGTGTATTCACCACTGGGAAGGCAGGGGAATGAGAAAGTGCCGTCTTCACGAGATTGGGAACTGCACAAATACACAAGCGAGGGGTCGTTGGCTAAAGCTCCATCCACAGGAGCCACACTGCAGCCACTGATATCCTGAATAAATAATACATTGTTTAAAGTCTACTGGATAACAAACGATGAGTAGGTGTACATATGAAAACATTATTAAATTATGGAATGGCATTTATTCAAAGTTATTTGTGTGGATTATGTTTTTGTGGTCAGGCTGTGAATTTAATAAAACCCTTTACCTCCTGTGTTACACTAGCTGAGTAAAGGAGGAAGCTGACTCCTTTCATGGGTTCACTATCGCTCTGCACCTCTCCAGAGACATCATAACCCTTTACCACAAGAGGAGCTGCGGCAGGGGCATTTTCAGTTGACACAACCACAGTGGTTGAGCTCTGTGAGTGAACAAAAATAGTGAACAGGTTCAGAACTCAACTGCTCAGAACAAAACTGTTTTTACATTTATATTCAATTCTTTGTCTTAGATGTATTGTTTGAACAAACATAACTAGTGGCATGAACACTTTCTTTAGGTGTTGACACGTTCGTCATTGAGAAATATGTTTTGTCAGCAAGAGAGTTTGTACTATATACCTGCTCCAGGGTCCATGAGGCATGAGAGGCGGTGATGTCATAACTTCCTGGAAGTACCTTGAGGAAAGTATACCTGTGAAAAAGCAACGCAAACAGGGTAAGATGTTTTTATAAATATTTGTTAATGGTATTTACGGACACTGAATATTATTTTGAAGTGAATAGTTGAAGAATTAACTCTTTTGAGGGGTAAGCCCTTAAATTAGAGCAGAAGGTGGATATTGTTGCTGGATATTGTTACTGGTGTTTTTATTGTTTAATTGAATAATTATTATTATTCATGGGAATTTAAATGTAATCATTTCAGGAATAGAAATATACAGATACAGTTGAGGTCAAAAGTTTAAATCCTTTCAGAATCATTAAAAATGTTAATTATTTTACCAGAATAAGAGGGATAATACAAAATGCATGATATTGTTTATTTAGTACTGACCTGAATATTTTTTTTTGTTTTTTTTTTTTTACATAAAATAAGTTTTCATATAGTCCACAAGAGGAAATAATAGTTTAATTTATAAAAATTACCCGGTTCAAAAGTTTACATCCCCTTGATTCTTAATATATTGTTTTACCTGAATGATCCACAGTGTTTTTTTTTTGTTTGTTTAATGATAGTTGTTAAAGAGTCGCTTGTTTGTTCTGAGCAGTTGAACTGCCCACTGGTCTTCAGAAAAATCCTTCAGGTCCCACGAATACTTTGGTTTTCCAGCATTTTTTGTGTATTTGAACCCTTTTCAGCAATGACTGTATGATTTTGAGATCCATCTTTTCACACTGAGGACAACATACAACTATCTTCTGTAGTCTCTGAAGGGCAGAACTAAATGAAAAAATATGATATTTAGGCAAAATAAGAATGTATCTCTATTGTGTTCAAAGGTTTTCACCCCCAGGTCTTAATGCATGGTTTTTCCTTCTGGCGCATCAGTGAGCGTTTGAACCTTCTGTAATAGTTGCAGGAGTCCTTCAGTTGTCCTCAGTGTGAAAAGATGGATCTCAAAATTATACAGTCATTGTAAACTTTCAAACCAAGTCATTTTTATAAATTAAACTATTATTTTCTCTTGTGGACTACATGTAAACATTTTTTTTTATGTGAAATATCTTATTTAGGTTAGTACTAAATAAACAACATTTTGTATGATCCCTCTTATTTTGGCAAAATAGTTAACATTTTTAATGATTCTGAAAGGGGATGTAAACTTTTGACCTCAAATGTATTATTCATAATATTATTAAAAAGCATTTAACATAACCTACATAGGCCAATGGAGTAATGTTATTCAGTCTGAATTCATAGCCTATAGCCATTATGACACCCTTTAAAAAAACGATGTAATTCATAAAAATATTTAGTGTAATTCAGATGTATCTTTTTGATTCTTTCATTTGATTAGTCATTTTTTCGTTTTATATACAAAAAACTTTTACATAGAATATTTGACTTAATATTTTGTATTAATGACAACTTAAATAACATAAATTGTATTATATTATATTATAAACAGAAAAATCACACTTCACATTCAATAGAATTACAGTTCATACATATATTTGAGAACTTGAAATGTGACCAATAGAGGATCTACACATTACAAGAATGAGTGTTGCAATGTTGTGCAGTCAGTTGTAGTGTCCGAAGAAATTTTTGCAAACTCAAAGTATAGCTTGACCACTAGACAATATCTACTCACTGGCCTCCAGCTTGTGTGAGGACACTCTGAAGGACATCATCTTCTCCAGCTTTTCTCAAACTTACTTCAACCCCTGCAGGCCCCAATAAATGTCCTTTACTCAAGACCTAAATAAAGGAAAATGAGCATTTTTTTTTTACCTTTCCAAAAACTCTATTACAAAGTCAGATGTATAAAATTTCAACTTACAGTTCCCAGGACTGAAAACCCAGTAAAAACAAAGTTGATGTCTTGTTCTTTAGTGCAGATGTCTGTAATTCCATCTACATGTAGGTCCACAGTTGTTGGCTCTGCATACAGATAATGTGTAACACAATAAATGACAGTTAAATAGTAAGTCCAACTTAGTGAACCCTGGATTGATCAAGAGCAGATTAATGAGTATACAAGAGTTCTGAAATTAAACTATTCATGATTTTATCGCATATAACCACTACTATGTGAAATTATTCCTTACCAAAGCTCCATCCTGATGGTGGTTCTATCTTTATAACAAAATCACCCTGTAAAAGATTGCAATGCCTATTAACAAACATTAACATACATACAAACCACCAAGCATGACTCACTTTCATTAAAATTTAGAATTTATTGTGGGTCATATATGTTGACATTGTGACATATGTCAATAAGTCTAGAAACTGCTTCTCTGATGGTGTGAATTAAGGTGAAGCTGCTGGTGTTAAGGATGAAATACTGCATTGTAAGAGCCTGACAGTCAGTCCCTCAGCCCACTTAACTCTTGTTCTAGTTAAAAATAGGCGGGCATGTCAGAGATGAATTTTGCCCCAATTTACACCATTAGAGAGGCTTGCAGCAATTTGTGAGTCCTTTGCCAATATGTGATTAGTTTAAACTCTCCTGGGAAATCTTCACCATTCTGTAAATTAGGGCTGTACAATATATCAAATTTCGTGATATAATCACAAAGGGTTGTGATATGCATTGATTTTAATTCAGGAATTTAAGTTTATGAAGAAACAACTAGAAACATTTGTACATTGTACATTGTACATTGTTTGGAACCCTTGGATAAATAGGACAAACATGTTTTGTTAAGCACAGAACATAAAATCATGCCTTTATCTGATTAACTGATTTATCAAAGAAATATCCTACTCATTAACCGATAATCAAAATAGTTTTAGTTGCAAATTTAGTTGCAAGGGTCTAGCCTTTGTTCATAAGGTCTGCTTTTTAAGATTAATTTAAAACAAATATATATAAGCCACATGAAAAATGATTATATGGTTGTGAGGAGAATTACGAAAAAAATATAAGAAGTGGAAAGATTAGTAAAGGTAGAAAAACAGTAGACTAGAAACCAGAATTCAAGCTTCAAGGAGTAGTTAACTTCCAAAACAAAAATTTACATATAATGCACTCACCCTCTTGTCATCCAAGATGTTCATGTCTTTCTTTCTTCAGTCGTAAAGAAATTATGTTTTTTGAGGAAACCGTTTCAGGATTTCTCTCCATATAATGGGTATTTATGGTGCCCCTGAGTTTGAACTGTTTTGGAAAATAACTGATTGCTTCAATGGATAAAACCCTTCTTCCTCAGCTGGGATTGTTTAGAGCCCTTTGAAGCTGCATTTAAACTGCATTTTGGAAATTCAAACTCGGAGGGCACCATACATATCCATTATATGGAGAGAAATCCTGAAATGTTTTCCTCAGAAAACATAATTTCTTTATGACTGAAAAAAGAAAGAAAGACATGAACATCTTGGATGACAAGGGAGTGAGTAAATTATCTGTAAATTTTGTTCTGAAAGTGAACTGTTCCTTTCACTCTACCCATTATTTGCTTATATTGATGTTGTATATATCGTTATGCAAAAGTACGCTGTAAATTAAGCCTGTTCTTCACCATATGACTGCAATTAATTTGAGATCAATACTTATAGAAGGTCATATTTATTCAGTTCGTTAACCCAGAAGAAACAGGAAACATTCATGTTGGATATGTTATTTCATGGCTTAAAATGCAAAAGATGCATCTATATTATTATTTCCTCTATATTGTGTAGCCCTACTACAAGTGAAGCTACATATTGGTGAAAGGTCTTCATAAAACACTTCCTTATGATTCAGAATAAACACTACAAGATATTCTAAGATGACCTTGGATGTCTGATAGCCCATTCACACCTGAGTTACAGTACCTTGTCGTAGAGAGGAATCATGAAGTAACCATTGATTGGTGCACAGTCAGTCTGATATTTCAGAGATCCCTGCTTAGTGTACAGCTTAATCTGTGAAGAACACACACAGTAAAAATGGGTGATTATAAAACTCATTGTAATCTCACGTTATTTTGCCAATGTTTTCGTATTAACATATCTCAGTGAATTATCATTAAAAGTAACACGTACAGTATTCGATCTTAAAAAAAGAGCCTAATGAAACAATAATAATAATAATAATGGCAATAATACCATGAACTACATGGACTGCTCGTCTAAATGTATGCAGTTAATTCAGTGATTTTCAGTGAGTTTCAGTGATTAATTTGAGTGAGGCAACGCTAATCAACCCAGACAGATCTATTATAATAACATTATTAAATATGCTTGGACAAATCATGTGTTTTGCTGACAATGCTTGACAGTTGGTTAGGTAGCTGTCATGCAGCCTGCTACATTAACGACAGACGGATCAGCAGATTATGCGATCTACAACATAAAACCAAAACTGTTTAGAGAAGCAGATGATGTATATATCAGAGCAGCAGTTCAGTTCCGGAACGGCATGCGCTAGCTAGCCAGCTAATCATTTTCAAACCAGACCTCTCAAGTCTTCTTACCTCAATGACAGAATAATTAATTTCCACATCTGACTTGACAAAACCGCCACAGCCTACCAAAATATCATCAGTAGCATTCACAAACGTCACACACAAGAAAGATAAAATAAGAACAGCTAGCTCCTTAATTCCACCCATCGTGCAGCGCTAGTGTCGCGTACTGACGTACGGTGCACATGGTTTAGATGACTTCAGCCAATCATTCTAATGGGAAATCCTTTTTACCTCATTCCTATTGGTCAGTCGCGACCAGGGTCTATATTCATTGTTTTTATTGGCTGTTTCAGGAGAGGAACTCGTAAACCTGCGAATTCAGGTTAAATAAACAGTAGAAAGATTTTTAGAGCTTTGTTTCAAGCATAATTAGTTTTATATAGATTGAAATGGTAGACAGTATTCCTAAGGCAAATGTTTATCGCATGATATCTTAAAGCTATTAGGTGAATGATTGATAAATGCTATCCTGTTAATGTGGAAAACCGGGAATTTCTTTAACGTTACATTATTCTTGAGTTAAAATTTAGTCTGGCACTTTCTGATTATTTCAATGCTATATAAAACCCTGTGGAAGTATTTCACAAAAATCTTTAACTAAAAAGATAGGGCGAGGGCTGCAATTTTACAGTTTACATATTAAACAGGTGAAAGAATTTCACAAAAAATTATACATATTCACATTTTAAACATTCAGGTTCATTCACTTTAATTTTGCAATTACAGGAAAGCAGTAAATCTCCACCTGCTGCTACAAACATCAACAGTAGGTGGTGCAATTGGGTGTTGATAAAAACCAAAGTCTACGAGCAACAAAACAAGAGGCCCTCAACGAAATGACTTTAAAGAATGGTCCAAATGTGAGTATTAGACATTTGTAGTTTGTTTTGATTTCTTCTCAACCACACAAAGTCAAAAAGAAGAAGAAACGGAAGAAGGAGAAAGAAAACACGTTCTATTCATGTTTTACTGGCCATGTGGTAGGCTATCTATTATCTATTGATGATTTCTGTAGATTGAAGAATAAGGGGAACGCAAATCTCTAAGACATGCTGCATCTAGGGAATACATTTTGTGGAAATTAAAAAAAATATAAAAGCAAATCTGCCATGCAAATATAATTCCAAATTTGTATGAGTTTTATTTATCTGTTTAACAGAAAATATGATATTTTGAAGAATGTTTGTATTCAAACAGTTGGTGGTAGCCACTGACTTCCAAACAATAAATAAATACCCATTGACTTCCACAGTGTTTTTTTTTTTTTTACTCTGCTGAAAAAACAAACAAACAAAAAACAAAAACAAAACACAAAAAAAAAACAGTTAAAACCAGCCTAAGATGGTTGGCTGGTTTTAGATGGTCACCCAGCCTGTTCTTAGCTGGTCAGTAGGCTGGTTTTAGAGGGGTTTTGGCCACTTAGCTGGTCAGGCTGGGAAACCAACCTGAACTTTAGCTGGGAGACCAGCTAAAACCAGGTAAGACCAGACCAGTCAAGCAGTTTAGGCTTGTTTTAGCTGTTTTTATTTTTATTATTTTTTTCAGCAGGGTAAAAAAAACCACTGTGGAAATCAATGGCTACCAGCAACTGTTTGGTTAGCAACATTTTTCAAAATGTCTTTTTCCCCCCTTCAATACAAGGGCCTTTGTTTTGCTTCTCTCTTCAGTGGTTAGTGCAGCTGAAATTTGCAGCTAACATTTCACTATTATGCAAACAATTCACTATTATGTTATAATATTATGTCTTTAAATTATGTCTTTTTATGAACTTTAAATCTTTTTAATGACTGCCAAGGAAGTTGATAAAAGATTTCAAGTTCTTTACATTAATATCCTTCTCTCTAACCAGTGGTAGACTTGATCATAGGTGACACAGGGTGGCAATGTTCAGCACACAGTGCTTCCCCTCTCACAGCTGTCAGAGATGCATGCTCTATTTATCTTCTGAATGCTCTGTGAAATCACAAATTAAAATGCAGCCAAATGTGCTACCATTACTGATATAACCTGACAAACAGCTGTTTTGACAAATTTCCTTTAATTTTCATCCAAAATGACTTGCATTCTTGTCACACACTATACACAGTGATTAATTTCAATATGACTAATATTTAATATGAGAATACAGCTTACATTACAATTAACAGTTTATTGTGCATTGTACACTTGTCACTAACATGATCTTTAAGTAGTCATTTCAGAATGGTTTGTGTTTATATGAGCCCTCCTGAGGCAGGGTCATTTTAGGGTTCTGCAGTGATACTGAGAGAATAAGCTATTTTAATCTTCTTAAAGCATTGAAAAATTATTACAGTCAAGGGAAAAAACAGCACCCATGTGAGATTAAGAGACTTTATTGAAAAAAAAAATTAAATGAATAAGCAAATGAAATCATTCTACAAGTCAAATCATGATTCATTCAGCAGCAAATACAGAAACCTTTGTGGGAAATGCAGTTAGTAGGAGCTAGTGTTGAAGATTTCCCTTGTTTATTAAAAAAAAACAAAAGAGAGAGAGAGAGAGAGAGAGAGAGAGAGAGAGAGAGAGAAAGAATAAATAAACACATTAGCTTAATAAAAGTACAGTGTCGATCATTTTGGTGTCACAACCTGTTATATGAGATGTCATACTGTATAGAAAGACTGCCAAAAGTGTTAAGACATTCAGAATAGCAATGCTTGTAAATTCAGACCCTGTTATGGGTATGAATATACAAAAGTCACTGTCGACGGAGCACAATTAATGGTCTATCAGCAACTGTAAATTACAGAAACAGATACATATTCACTTACAGGAACTTACTGGCATTCTATTAAGAACTCTTGCAATGCAGTAAAATGTCACATGTAAATCATCACATAAATTTGTAAATATAAGTCAACACCAAAATGCATACATGAAATAATTATACAATACATTTTAACTCATCAAATCCCATTTCTTTGATATAAATAATACACATTCTGAACAGAGAACTGTTAACACAGAGCATTTACAGTAGATATACAAACTGTGAATCCAACTCACAATATAATCACTAGCTATTGAAACAAGTTTGAAAAGAAAACCTAAAGACCTTGAGCACATTTATTTTACTGTAGGCTGTTGTTTCATCCATGGAACTTGGTGTACATTTGACAAGCTAAACAGCAAATAACCTGTTAAAAAGTCACATCATTACATTCAAATCAACGTCTATTACTTGCTTACTGTATAATCACAGCTGCATTGCCAAAAAGTGTAAATTCTTCCTTAACCTCTTTGTCTAGACTATTTTTGTTTGACACCTTCATTTATTCACATTATTGCAGTGCACAACACAGCATTAAACAAAGATGTAAACAGTACATTGCTTCATAAACTATTACAATTACTTGAAGCATAGTCAACATCAATAATGTTTCGCCAAGTAAAATGTCAAAAGTTAAACAATCAGGTCTTTTTTTTGAAAGGCTGAAAAATCATTAAATCACACATGACTAGATCACCTGGTTTGTAATTGTACAAATGTCGAACAGACAATTGTTTCAAGACCAGAACAAAAAAAAAGTACATCATGCGCTGTATGAAATATATTTTTTGATACAAATTATAAACCAGCAATGAATCTACACAGGTGTGACAAAAATTAAAATGAACTGGAAATCAGTTTTCTCTTTTTCTAAAATCACAACATTTATGACCGCCTGTTTTGCCACTTGCGCAAGTTAAAAGAAGCATATTTTAATACAATTTATTGCTCACATTACATGATAACTTGAATACATTTTTTAAATACTGTAAAATATTGAGAAAGTATTTAAATAAATAAGAGCAATACCAACTGCTAGACATTCAGCATGCTAAGTTTCTGTGCTAAAACTCAAAACTATATCTAATTAATAAAACAATGCATCATATTCTTGTACACAGACACAATTCCAAAATTGCCTAAATACAGGTTGCTTATCAGAATACTTTTTACCGAAGAGAGCCTTCACTGTAGACAATAAATACAGTTTGCAGAGAGGCTCCTGTCGGGTGAAGCTTTGTTTTGTTTTTATGTTATTTTATGCAATGAATACATTGAACTGGCTTAATCACACTAAATGTAGTTCAACAATCCTGAGACATAAACGCCTGACTATATCAATTCCCAGGTTTTAAGAACACAGATGAGGCCCAAAAACAGTTTAAGACCAGAACATCTTAGATAAACAGAGTATAATATGACTTCAGGAGGTGGTCATGGTTGAAGGGTCAGTCCACATCGCTGCCACATCTCTAAACCTGCAGAAAGTATAATGGCAAGATAAAGACAAATAATAGTGTTCATGATAAAAAAATGTTTAAAAAAGTTCTTAGAAATGTAATCTTTGCTTGCTTTGAATCTCACCTGGCATTTATAAGGTACTGTGCCAGGCTGATGTTGGCAGGTGTTCCCGTAATAGTGATCTGACGGTCTGATGACCCCTCCATAGCATTAGCAATTTTGATCTGAGCCCCAGACATTTGACGAATTTCATTAATTTTGGTGCCCTGACGTCCGATTATGCAGCCTATTAGCTGAAAACATAAAGCAGGCAGATTAAAGTCAGTTTGGAAAATGAATGACTTCTTTAAAATCTTCTTTAATACAATTGCCCACTGGGTTACTGAAGACAAAGAATTATGCTCACATCATTTGGAATGGTGAGTTCATGAGTACTGGCCTGTGAACTGGCATCCACACCTAGAAACAGAAAGAGAGCAGGAAATCTGAGACACACAGAAAGCATTTTGTTTGTGTTTTTAACAATGTTAACACTGTACACTATAAAATTTATTGTACTTTCAGTGGTAAAACACTAAAAATGCAACAGTAAAAACCTGTTCATTAGTTAACAGTAGGTTCCCTTATTATATAGTGAAATACTGTTAAATTTACAGCTTTTGAAAGTGAAAAGAATCTAATATAAATAAAATTTGTTTTAAAAAAGGGTAAATTAATATTCCCAGAATTCCCTGTTTGCATTAAAATAAAAATATTTTTTCTTACTTATTTATTTATTTAATTTTTATTCAGTTAAGTACATTTGGGTTTTATGTTGCTATGTATTATACTCATGTACTCATGTTTATTTATTTATTTACACTACCAAGTTTTTGAACGGTAAGATTTTTAATGTTTTTAAAGAAATCTCTTCTGCTCACCAAGCCTGCAATTATTTGATTCAAAATACAGCAAAAACAGTAAAAATTTGAAATATTTTTACTATTTAAAATAACTGTTTTCTATTTAAAATGTAATTCATTTATATGAATTCAATGCTGATTTTTAGCATCATTACTCCAGTCACATGATCCTTCAAAAATCATTAATACGCCCCATAATATTCTGATTTGCTGCTCAAAAACATTTATTATTATTATCATGTTGAAAACAGCTGAGTAGAAATCTTTTGTAACATTATAAATTCCTTTATCATCATTTATTTTGATCAGATAATATTATATCTTAATATTTATCTAATGAAGTGTCACTATATACACTTTCAGGTACAAAAGTTGTGGCTGGGTGATAATATCTTTTTAAAAGGTACTAATATGTACCACTTAGGTAATAGTATCTATACTTTAGGTACTAATATGCAACCCATCCAGGGGGAGAAAAGTGAAAGACAAAAGTGAATGAAAGATCTACAGGTATATAGTGAAGGGTGTGTAGCGGGAGGGTTGGGTACGTACCAGGGAAAGCGGGGGTGGTCTGTCCAAGGGAGGTAAAGGGGGTTTGCTGCATAGCCAGCTGATGGAGCTTTGTCAACTGCTGGGGGAGGGAGGAGGATCAGTACACCTAAGAAGTTAGAATTAAATAAAGGAGTCCTGCTTGGACCTTCACAAACTCATCTAGACACTAACAAGGGGAAGCTGTGAGAAATCTCATATATGACTCTGCCATCTATTAAAAACACATAAAAATAAACCTATCAGTTATATGAATTTAATAAAGTAAAGGTTAACAAGAACACTATGCTAGAGAGGGAAGAAGGATCAGAAGGTACATTGTACTCACGTCTGGGTGTGGGATGGCGTATTGTCCTTGAATGGTGTAGGCCTAAGATAGAGACAAAAAGAATCTTCAGTGTACATACAGAAGTCGGTATCAATGCACACATAGAAGTATGTACGTACGCTTGTTTTTATAATTGTGGCAATTTTGTTTAATAATAATCAAGTATTCCATGTGGAACACATGACCGTCAAGTGAAAACTGATTAATTTCATAACCTGAATTAACTACGTGACACAAAATGTAGTATTTCACAACAAAAAGGCTACACTTTAAAACATTCTGTACAAAATATAAAGTCGTATTTTTTTCCACAAAATTCTAAATCTAAGGTTCTTCCATTTTGTGCACAGAAGAGTGAAAGTACTTTTGTACTTTCACAATATGCTCAATTTTTTATTGAGAAACTGTATTTTGAATATGAAAAGGATTGTCTGGATTATGCAATGCATTTGTTCACAAAATGTTATTTGTACACTCCATTTCATGATTCAGCATCTCACAATAGGCATTTCCTTTTGTGGATGAAATGTATTTTATTTTATCCATGAAATGAATAAATAAAGTAAATTAACACTTGATTTTATGCATGAAATTAAGTGCTGTTACACTTCTGTTGTTGAAATCAACTTGCTTTTGCCTTTCTGTACAAATTGCATTAAACTATAACTACTTTGTCAGAATTTCAGTAAAAAAAAAAAAAAAAAGTCATTACATTTTGCATTTATCACCCCAAAGGAATATGTAGATTTGTTTACAACTTAGAATTGTATAGTCTTGAACAATGTTTGTTCTCGTAAATTCCGCCGTGTAAATAGCGAATCCGCCATGACGCGAGAAGCGTGAGAAGTCCACTTCCAGGACAACAATTTACAAATAATTTACTCACCCCCTTTTCATCCAAGATGTTCATGTCTTTCTTTCTTCAGTTGTAAACGTAATGTTTTTAGGAAAACATTTCAGCATTATTTTTCCATATAATGGACTGATATGGTGCCCCGATTTTGAACTTTCAAAATGCAGTTTAAATGCGGCTTCAAACGATCCCAAATGCGGTTGTAACAATCCCAGCCAAGAAAGAAGGGCCTTATCTAGTGTAACGATCAGTTATTTTAATAAAAATAATACAATTTATATACTTTTTTTTGTTCCAGTTCATGACAGTTAGGGTATGTCGAAAAACTCCCATTTCATGTTCTCCCTCAACCTCGAAATCGTCCTATATCGCTGATTTACCTTTTTTGTTAAGGGTGTTTCATCTTCTTTGCTTGTTCACTTTGCAAAGACTGTGTCTGAACTTCTGCAGCGATGTAGGATGATTTTGAAATGATTTTTGAAGTTGAGGGAGAAAATGTGATTGGAGTTTTTCGGCATACGACGAGCGTTTGAGATTAAAAAGTATTTCAATTGTATTTTTTTTCATGATTTTTTTTCTTTCTCAGCTGGCCGCATTTGGGGTCATTTGAAGCCGCATTTAAACTGCCTTTTAGAAGTTAAAACTCAGGCCACCATACCAGTCCATTATATGGAGAAAAATGCAGAAATGTTTTCCTCAAAAAACATAATTTCTTTACAACTGAAGAAAGAAAGACATGAACATCTTGGATGACAAGGGGGTGAGTACATTATATGTGAATCTTTGTTTTGGAAGTGGACTTCTCCTTTAAAGGGAATGGAGAAAAGACTCTGATTGGTTTAATGCACGTTACGCTCAAAACACACCTATGACTCAGTAAGAGAATAGGGACAACCCTTTTAGACCATGCGCTAGGCACGCCGACAGTTTTTCCTGTTCTTAAAATAGCAAAAGTGTATTCGGACACGCCCCAAGTTGCACCTGTGCTGTGCGCTTTAGACCATGTGCTTAGATCGTTAAAATAGGGCCTGAGAATTTATCTAAGCCAGGGGTGTCCAAACTCAGTTCTGGAGGGCCACTGTCCTGCAGAGTTTTGCTCCAACTTGCCTCAACAGACCTGCTTGAAAGTTTTTTAGTATTACTAGTATTAGCTTTTTCAGGTGTGTTTACTTGGGGCTGGAGCTAAACTTTGCAGTACAGTGGCCCTCCAGGAGCAGGTTTAGACAACCCTGATCTAAACAAATGTCTCACATGTCACTAGTTTATTTTTAAATTCTAGTTCTACTGTATGATTTTATGTACTGTATGTCTGTAGTCGTAATAGTGTAAATCTTGACCATACTTACAGGCAGAGGCTGATGCTGCAGTAACAGGCTGAGGTTGGCTGTGGCTGGTGCTGTCAGAGTATCTGCTCTTACCTGGCCCCCAGAGAAGATGACTGGTGCAGTGGCAGGCTTTGGCCTGTATGGAATTGTGGCACCTTTGGGTGGGGACTGGCAAAGGTCAGTGAAGGTCAAACAAAAATAAAAAAGATGGAAATTAAGAAAAAATCAGAAGTGAGGGCAGATTATAGTAGAACAGAATGTAATATATGCTTAGATGGATACCAAAATTAGACTATGATAAAAAGTCAGCTCCCTCTTTGACATATTCTTATGTGCTTATATTCAAATCTAAACATGTATTTTAAATGCAACACATTGCTCTATATTTCTTATTTCCACAAAACACAAAATAAGATTTTTTTAGAAATATTTGAAATTAATCCATGCCTGTATTCATTACATACCTCATTGGTTTTTGACATTTAGTCATGTGACGTGCGAAAACCAATGAGGTCTGACATTAGTTGATGTTTGAGGTTTGTGTTTTAAGATTTGACATATACAGTCTACAATGTTGAATTATCTACAATCTGAAAGTGGATTAAGTGTTATATTTCTATCTTTTCATTAAATTAACTTTTTGTAGCTTGAGAGTTTTGATTTTCATAATATAGACAAAAACAGCTGGAACATTCTTCCAATGTCCAAAATGTCCAAAATGTCGTCTTTTGTGTTTTACAGAAGATAACATGAAAGTGAGAGTTGGGTGAGCTATTTCTTTAACTTTAAACCCACTTTTTTTGTCTATTCCTTACCTCCAACATGACCACACAGATCTGCTTCACACACTGGATAATGGCCTCTGGAGCACCTGAGATAGTGACCGCCCGCTCAGTAGAATTGGGTAACATGTCTCCAGCCACTTGCACTTGAGCCCCTGTAGACTGGAGAACAAGCACAGCACAGTCAGCCAGGACAGAAACCCTTGTGACACAGCACTACCATAGTTCAGGTAAAATGTTTCACACTTGTCTTGGAGTAACAATGGCATGCTGTGCTTACTGTGCACTAAATTAAATGTTGTTGCACTTTATGAAATATGTGGATCATAAAGAAATGATAAGTTAGATCATACCTCCCTCATCTCCTTGATCTTGGAGCCTCCTTTCCCAATTAGAGAGCCACACTGACTGGCCGGCACCACCAAACGCAAAGTCACTGGAGGTTTACTAGTAGCCTGACTATTGCTCATAGAGTTAATGATATCCTGTGTAGAACCAAAACATCAATTACTATTATTGTTACAGTTTTTATTGATTTCTTTTGAGGTTTAAGTAACATTTTCATTAGAAAAAGGTCTGATACTTCTTCAAACTTGTATGCGATCATGGCGAAGGCCTTGAATATGGCATCTGTGGGTCCTGTGATGGTAACTATCCTCTCTGGGCAGTTCCCCTCTGAAATATTTATGCGTGCATTACTCTGTAGAAACAGTTTGTGTTGATTGTTAATAACCATGTTACAATTATCACAGCAACTAAAATGAACTGAAAGTTACTTACATCCTCACGCATCTTCTTTACAGTTTCCCCTTTCTGTAAATAATAAATAAAATAAAGAATAAATATTTTTTGATAAAACACAGATGTTTATGATACAACACAGATGTTTATGTACAATTTACATTCCTACTAAATACGTGTTAAAATTCATAGTACATTCAGCAAATAACAATTAGCATTTGCTAGCATTGTCTTGGTGGCTGAATGTGTGTGGGTTTTTTTTTTTTTTTTTACCTTGCCTATAATGCTGCCAACCTCCTGCAAGATAAATAAGATAATATGTTTATTGTACTTACAAACTTACAGTCAAATCATTGTGCAGTCTAACACATGGGCGCATGACACATACAAATATATAAAACCAGTTGCCATTAAAAAAGTTTGTGATCCTATGAGATTACTGTTAGATCTACACTGTAAAAAAAAAAAGTTTAGTCAACATGAAATACTACATCAAAACGTGGATATTTTAGTTCAGTAAACTTAAAATATTAAGACAGCACAAACACTTTTTTTTAGTTTTTTTTTTTACAGTGTATTTCCTTTTAAGGAGAGACATTTTTGTTCTCTTACAAAATATAGTACTATGTCCTCAATCTGTTCGTTATCACTGGTAGAATTATTACCATGGTGCAGTAAATTGTGTATGTGGAAATTTTAGATTAGATGCATGTTGTTCTTTTACCTTGCCGTGCATGAGGAGTCTGATAGTCAGAGTGACATTGAGCCCTCCTTCAGATTGCACTTTGTTGGGCTCCATGGTTTGGATTTAGGAATGGGTGAATTAGTTAGGAAATCACAGGAGCAGTTAAGGAATGTAGGGGCCGGTGGTCACCACACAGTCACCTAAAAATATGGAAGAAGCAAACAAAGAACCATACATGGTCATTTTCATGAAGCAAAAGCAGATTAAAATGTATTACTACATTATAAAACCCAACAAGTTAGAATAACTAATTTCATTTTCAAGAACTGATTAACTCAATCCATTTAAATTTTAAAAACCGATATATCAAAAGTTACATAATCATATTGCTTTTTTCAAGTAACTAGTAAAATAATGCATTACTTTTAATGTACAGGAAAAAATCTGAGTTATTTTTTCAAATAAGTAACACAAGTTACTTTGTTTTCCAATTTATTCAATGACACCTCTTTTCTCCTATGTTGAGAGACATTGGGAGTGACGTGCAGAGACAGAGGCACTTCCTTCAGGCTTAGGCTTATTAATTTTACTTTTGGTGTGAAAGGGCCTTTGCAGTTTCCAAAAATATAACTTTCGGGTTTTTGTTATAAAAAAAAAGCAAGCCCAGCCCGGGTGACAAAAAATAACTGTTGTGGCAATTTCCAATTCAAAAAGGGTAGGAGACAAAAGTCTTTGATTTATTTTCTCAGGTCAACAGTCATATACAGTCTTTTAGGTTGGCTGCAGAGTGTAACAAACAGGCAAATACTTTGACTCAATATTTATACCCTAATCAAATCCAGATGATTCTGTCTCTTCCCATCATAATGCATTTTCATCAATGTATGTGTTCATTTAAGGTATCTAACTATATCCCCTAGATGCGTTTCTAAGTATTTAATGCAAATGATATCCTTAGAAGCTAGGATAATTGTCTCATACTTGTCTACACACACACATACATTTCTGTTGTTCTGTTAGTACATCAAAATAACTCAAGCATACTGATGAAAGAACACTCTTTGGTAAAGTAAAGCAAAAAATACCTATAATAATAAAAAAAAAAAGTCACAAAAAGTCCTGGAGGGCCAGTGTCTTGCAGAATTTAGCTCCAACCCTAATCAAACACACCTGAACAAGCTATCAAGGTCTTGTATACTTGAAACTTCCATGCAGGTGTGTTGAGGCAAGTTGGACCTAAAATCTGCAGGACACCAGCCCTCCAGAACAGAGTTTGTTGACCCCTAACACTTTATTTTAACATTTACTATTCTTTCTTTCTTTTCTTTCAAACATAATTTTCCTGTGGCGGCATCATTTCATAGCTCAGGTGACTGGCTCAAATATACAACAATTTTAGTGGCATGTTAAAAATTAAATAAAAAATGTAAGATTACGAAATTAAAGTCGTAATATTTCAAGAATAAAGTCAAAATTTTACTTGGAAAAAAAGTTGAAATTTTACGTGAAAAAAATCGAAATATTTTGAAAATAAATTCGAAATTATGAGAATAAAGTCGAAGTGTTTCGAGGATAAAATTGAAATATTTTGAGAGCAAAGTCAAAATATTTTGAGAATAAAGTCAAATTAATGAGAATTAATTCATAGCACTTACGAGATTAAAGTTACAATACTTTGAGAGTATATACTAGCCTATTGCAGATGCAAATGGCCCGGATTGGAAGAACCGAGAGATATTCCAAAGTTTCATCTTTCAAAATCTGTCAGTTTTATAGTGAAATACGAACAATTTGTCTATTACAATTACAAGTTTTTCACACTCTTTAATGTGGCGTGACAAGATCACTGTATTCGCCTCGGTTTAAGCAGCATGTGAATCAGTCATCTTTTCGATGTCTCACAATGAGACATTTGTTTCATTAAATTAGGTTATACTGTTTTTTTTTTATTACTTCTGATGTTCCTTTACGTTTATATCGTGCTGTAAACTTGAAATAAAGAGGAAAAACACATTTATAATTTATATTTTGTAATGACAGAATTTGATAGAATGTGTTATAATAAAAGCAACAAAAGCACAAAATTATTGTGATTTCTGGGTAGCTGGTGCACTACAAATAATAAATAGAAATCGTTAAATATTATTTCTAATAATTTACTGTATTATACCGTGAATAAAACAGCTTGTGAATAGTCACTTATATACCTCAGAAAAGACAACAATATAACTTATGTTAATGAGCTGGAGTCCACTTCAACCTTTAGAACATTTTATTGTTGTTTTTAATTAAATACATGTGAGGAATGAAAGATTGGATGCCACAGACATTTTGCGGAGTAGGTGGTGGAATTTTTACAAAGAAAACAGTGTAATTTAATGAACTGATTCACATGAATACAGCGATCTGTCCCGCCACATTGAAGAGTGTGAGAAACGCATTACTGCAAGACACATCGTTTGTATTTCGCTGTAAAACTGACATATTTTGAAAGCTGAGACTTCTTTTATAATAAAAGTACCAAAAGCACAAAGCTTATTACTATTATTGGGTGGCTGGTGCACTACAAATAGGCCTAATGAATGCAATCGAAGATGTGAAATATTATTTCCAAGCATACTGTCCCTGCGAGTATAACACATGGTTTGGTTTTTGCTAATAATCCCGCATGTATTCAAATAAATTCCAGTGGCCTGACAGCTTCTTCCGTTGCTCCCAATCGCATTTGCATGTGCAGGCTTTACTCTCAAAACACTGGGCTATAACTTTAATTGCTACAATTTAAATCTTGTATTTTCAACTTTATTCTCAAATTTTCAACTTTATTCTTGTAATTTCAACTGTATTCTCGAAATTTTTCGACATTATTCTTGTAATGTCGACTTTATTCTTGAAATATTTCAACTTTATTCTCAAAATATTCCGACTTTTAATCTCATAATTTTTTGGATTTGTTTTATTTTTTAATGTGGCACTAAAACGCATTTTTACAAATAAACAAGTATATAAAATGAAATGCTGAGAGAATAGACTGTTACATTCCATTTTCTGAACTTAATGTACAATAAATTGCATGTCTCAAAATGTTTAGAATGTTACTCTGGCCATCTCAGACCAGCAGGCAGAGGTAGCAGGGGACAGACAGAGATGGATGAGATCTACAGCCAGATGTCCTCCAATCTCCCACAGGACACCAGATTACATAAAGACTTTAATCCAGATTAACAACATCCAGGGGTTGGTGTCTAGTCTTAACAGCAAAAATAATCTACAGAAATCCACTACGATCAGTGCCAGGCCTACAAGACTAGAAGCTGATGGCAAATAAATAAACCTTCTGGGTTATATAAAAGAAGAGATTGAAAGATGCGTCATAGTAGAAACAGTTCACATCTTGATGAATTCAAATCTTAAAAGCTCAAGAGCATGTTGAACAAGAGGTATATTTATAAAGAAAAGAAAATATTAGCAGTGGGACGAGCCATTAATCATGAGGGAGGATTATACACAACACACTTTCATAAGGGCCAATCAGGCTGAAACAGATGGCATTATTTTGCGCCAAGTGAATCATAGATGATTTAGGACTGATTCTGAAATACTTTTGCATTCAGTGGAAAGGACCTACCGAAGGATCTTTTTTTACATTGTTATGTCTAATTAGAGTTTCACTTCTGTCTGATGTGATGAGGTTGTGTAGAAAACAAAATGGCCACATAAGGCACAATTTGAGGCATGTTTGCTTCAAATTAGCAAACTCATTCTCTATTTTAAACTACACGCTTCAACACTTGAACACACACACTCACACACAATTCCATGCATTGATAAACAAATGTTTAAAGAATGCTGAATCCAGGTTTCTTGTTTCTTTCACTTATTTTATTACTAAATTAGTAATTAGTAGATCTCAACAAATGAATCATAGCCAATGCACACACAAAATCCCTGGACCAACACAATGATTATTCAAATCAATCTTCTAATTTGCAATTTTGAATCAGGAATATTCTGTTTTCATGCCTACAACCATTTGATTCATGGTGAGAAAAATGCATTCCCTATTGCTTAAGATTACTCTTGGATAAAGTTGTATGTAACTGCTGGTTAATGATAAAATAAGGCCAAAGTCTATTGAAATGCAAAAGCTGGTTCTAAATCAGTGATTGCAGACAGCTGCATTTACATTAAATCAGGAAACTATCCTTAGAACTACCTTTCCCTACAAATGATATACTTTTTCCATCTATTTTGTTTTTTTTCTGGCACTTTTACACCCAAACCAAAAGTCATATGAAAAGACCTGGGTTTATTTAACCATTCTTTTGTAGTTTTTTCATAGTTCTACATCCTTAGTTAAATTAACACAGCAAGATCATGCCTTTTTAAATAATATTGCTCAATAAATCGCATTATATCACTTAATATAGAGTAATTATTTGCTAAAAATTCAACCACGTAGTCTACTCTTGCTACTGTTGTATTTACAGTGTACCTGTGGTACAATACACATGACCTGAGGTACTGTGGCCTACGCATTACGTCCACAGTTTAACTATTAGAGCACCCCCACTAATTTCAGAAGCACCGTCAGTGATTTTGGCCTGTGCACTGCATTGTAAGAGCAGCACTGCTCATGACATCTGATTGGGAAAGTGGGTCAAGCTTTCTACTAAAGAGCTTCTGGCCTCTTCCTCTGTAGCGGCTATCAAATTAAGCACGCTTTGTGCATGGCTGAGCAATGCTCAGAAAAAGCTCCCCCCGTTTCCATTGCGCATCTCTGCACGGCACTCAATGTAGAAAAATGTATTGTTAGAAGAGGGTCTTCCCTTTCTGCACTGCGACTGAGGTTTTAGTTCCAATAAAGAGTGACATCTCTTATTTAAAGCTACTGAGGCATGAACTGCATTAAATACAGAAAGGAGATATTAACAAAGAAACCATTAAAAAGAGAAACCACTTTATTCATATTACATACATGTCCATTTTTATTTGTTTTTAGCAACTTCCTGACTTTCAACACATATTATTATTTGTATTATTGTCCTATAATGTTGTATTATTGTGGTAACAAATATTATTTTTAGTATGCTGAACTTCATTAGGAACAAACAAGAACTTCTTGTGCTTGAATGCAAACTGACAACATTAGAAACCAACTAGTTTGATTTTAACAAGAAAACAAAATGATTTTATCAAACTTGTGATTCAGCCAAGAAATACAAAACATAGCTAACATTTATCTTCAATGATCTTCACTGTCTCTGTAAATCATTCTCTTAATTTGATAGTTTTTAATATTGTAAAATAATGAAATCTTTGCAGTGGTCTTCCTGCTTTTGTCTAGCTATTGTCAAACAAATATTGCAGAGGAGGTTCTGGTATAAGACCATTATCTGATCAAAGAAAAGTTACACATGTGTCGTTTTCATGCAAAGACATGGCAAATTAATATACACTGTGTAGCAAATTATCTAGATGTCTTTGACTTCTTTTAGCTTGAACATATTTAGTTGATTTTTTTATCTAAATGGTGCATATTCATAGATAGCCAAAATGATTTTAGAATTTAAATCCCCTAAAGAACCACATATCCTGAATCACCCTAGTAAACCCAAGAGCATGACTTGATATTGCTATTTTATGATAATGATAATCAGTATAATGAGATATTTTCAGTTCTGATCAAAGTCAATTTCTCCGCAGTGCCACCTCAACTATCTGTCACACACAAAGACGGTGCAGATATCCATAGACAAGTCTTGTGGTAATTGGCCAATAATTAAATTATCTTACATAGGCTTAGTTAAATGTACACATTGTTGTACAGACAGCAGTGAGGAAGACATAAAGGACAACTAATTGACCAGTTTTCCCAAGAGATAGCCACACTTTCCTCGAACATGTATTGTTCTTTTGTATTTGTTAAATTAGGTGTAGTGACTCATTTAGGAATGTCCTCAAATCAAATCCAATCGTTTCCGAACAATTTCCGACAAGGTTTAAACAATAGTTGTAGCAATTCATGAATTAATGATATGTTTGACCCGCGGTCGGCCTAAAAAACAAAACTAGTTTCATAGCGGATACGTTAAAGGTATTGTAGATCAACGTCTAGACTAAGATTTTGCAATGCTATTTATAGTATGTCCAGCCAAAATTATGTATAACGTCAAAATGTATTTTTTTGTTTTTATTCAAAAGTAATACAAATACACACTAAGTAAAAAAAAAACATAATGTGTATGTTACATATTATCCAATTCCTTACAAATTTTAAATGCATATAATAATGGATATTCAGAACAAAACAACCTTTTGAAACATCCTCAGAAAACAGTAAAAATAGAAGCTTGAAAAGAGGCTTTACCTTCGGTGCTACTGGAAACAGATGGCCACCACTTTCGACGTTTGCGAAAAGATTAATAAAAACAGGACGACAGGCAAAGGGAAAATAATTTTACCCTATCTTCTCGGTTAACTCAGATTGAAAGGTGGCATCCAATTGGCTAGAAGATGGAGTCATGTGAACACAATGTCACAACACGTGACTTTCACACGAAACAGAATGATGGCAAAAACGCAGTTGTACTAAAGTGATTTTGGGGTTTGGGTTTGGTCTTCAGACAGTGTTGTGAAATGCTGAAAGCAGGTCAGGAGACCATGGGCACAGGGGCACAGGGGTTTCCCCTCCTGCGAGATATCCAAATCTGTCCAATGAAACACCCTGGCGATTCAGCAAAAACAATTGGATGGTGCTCATCTGTGTCATCCGTGTATTTTACCCTGAGGGTATCCCGGTTATGATGATAAATATTTACTCCTACAATGAGTAACAAATCTCCTAATCACCCCCTGCCCTACATCACCAAACAAAGCAGTGTTTTAAACCAAAGATAGAGAGTATGATAGTATGATAGCAACTTCATGGCAACAAGGACCACCTCCCTGATTGAAATTAATAGGGTATTTACATACATTCTATAGCACACAGGCCTGAATTGTAGCCCCAATGTACTCTACTACACTTTCAATTCTATGCTTCAGCCAGCCCAGAATTACAATGAGCTTTAGCATTCTCCTCCATGGATTAAGTGACCCAGAGCAAATACATGGCGATGTTAGGACAGTTGTTGAGGGATTAAGCTCCAGTCATTATGACTGAAGCGCTCCGTTCAGGCAGTCACTGTACATATATTCTCCATTCTTGTACTTATATCTAAACCCCCCACAAATAATGCATTTTGTTTCCTACATCATTCTAATTGCTTCAAAACCAAGTGTCTGTTGTTTATTCCTATAGGCTTTCCGTAACCTCTTTCTTAAAAACACTCACTCTATCTTTTTTTTTAAGTTTTTTTGTGTTAGATTTTTGAAAAACTTTACAAATTGTTGTTTTAAGAACGTTGGTTGAAACTATAATTGAGGGTGATATGCAGCCTGCTGTCTATTCAATGGCCCCTGGGAAGATGACACAAATAGAGCATTAAATTTGTTCCACATTGAAATAGGCAATGCAGTGAAGCTCCAGATTGTTGTGAAGAGAAAAGCTGCCCAATCAAAAGAAGTAAAGTTAATGTTCAGGCATCTTTGGTGTAAACTGCCACGCAATCACTTTCCAACCTCCTTCCTCTTCAGAGATACTGAATGACAAGTCGGATGCCCAGCACTGTGTCAAAATACTGAGTTACATTTAATTCTCTCTGCAGTTTTAGAAAATATAATGTTTAGAGGTTTAGGATAAATTTATACTGTTCAATACCATGTAGAGTCCCTGAAATTATCATGCATTTTGATGAACAAAATGTCACTGTGTATGTTCGTATGATTTGAAGTAAGGGAGATCAGGAATGTATGCAATGATTTTTGCTTAAACATTTGTTCTTAAAGGGGTCATCGGATGCAAAACTCACTTTTACATGTTGTTTAAAGGGGTCCTATTATGCCCTTTTTCAAAGTCTTGATTTCGTTTTGGGGTGTACTAGAACATGCTCTCATGCTTGGCGGTCGAAAAACACATTATTTTTCACATAATTTACAGGTGCATCTCAATAAATTAGAATGTCGTGGAAAAGTTAATTTATTTCAGTAATTCAACTCAAATTGTGAAACTAGTGTATTAAATAAATTCAGTGCACACAGACTGAAGTAGTTTAAGTCTTTGGTTCTTTTAATTGTGATGATTTTGGCTCACATTTAACAAAAACCCACCAATTCACTATCTCAACAAATTAGAATACTTCATAAGACCATTAAAAAAAAACATTTTTAGTGAATTGTTGGCCTTCTGGAAAGTATGTTCATTTACTGTATATGTAGTCAGTACTTGGTAGAGGCTCCTTTTGCTTTAAGTACTGCCTCAGTTTGGCGTGGCATGGAGGTGATCAGTCTGTGGCACTGCTGAGGTGGTATGGAAGCCCAGGTTTCTTTGACACTGGCCTTCAGCTCATCTGCATTTTTTGGTCTCTTGTTTCCCATTTTCCTCTTGAGGAATCTCTATGGGGTTCAGGTATGGTGAGTTTTCCTGGCCAGTCAAGCACACCAACACCATGGTCATTTAACCAACTTTTGGTGCTTTTGGCAGTGTGGGCAGGTGCCAAATCCTGCTGGAAAATGAAATCAGCATCTTTAAAAGCTGGTCAGCAGAAGGAAGCATGTAGTGCTCTAAAATTTCTTGGTAAACGGGTGCAGTGACTTTGGTTTTCAAAAAACACAGTGGACCAACACCAGCAGATGACATTGCACCCCATATCATCACAGACTGTGGAAACTTAAAACTGGACTTCAAGCAACTTGGGCTATGAGCTTCTCCACCCTTCCTCCGGAATCTAGGACCTTGGTTTCCAAATGAAATACAAAACTTGCTCTCATCTGAAAAGAGGACTTTGGATCACTGGGCAACAGTCCATTTCTTCTTCTCCTTAGCCCAGGTAAGACGCCTCTGACGTTGTCTGTGGCTTAACAAGAGGAATATGACAACTGTAGCCAAAATCCTTGACACGTCTGTATGTGGTGGCTCTTGATACCTTGACCCCAGCCTCAGTCCATTTCTTGTGAAGTTCACCCAAATTCTTGAATCGATTTTGCTTGACAAGCCTCTCAAGGCTGCAGTTCTCTCGTTGGTTGTGCATCTTTTTCTTCCACACTTTTTCCTTCCACTCAACTTTCTGTTAACATGCTTGGATACAGCACTCTGTGAACAGCCAGCTTCTTTGGCAATGAATGTTTGTGGCTTACACCACAAACATTATCAATGATTGTCTTCTGGACAACTGTCAGATCAGCAGTCTTCCCCATGATTGTGTAGCCTAGTGAACCAAACTGAGATTTGTAAAGGCTCAGGAAACCTTTGCAGGTGTTTTGAATTGATTAGCTGATTGGCATGTCACCATATTCTAATTTGTTGAGAATTGATGGGTTTTTGTTAAATGTGAGCCAAAATCATCACAATTAAAAGAACCAAAGACTTAAACTACTTCAGTCTGTGTGCACTGAATTTATTTAATACAAGAGTTTCACAATTTGAGTTGAATTACTGAAATAAATGAACTTTTCCATGACATTCTAATTTATTGAGATGCACCTGTACATTATTACAATACCTTTCTCCCAGCCTGGCACAAATAGCTCGATTAGTTCCAGGTTTTATTCTAATGGACCGCGTTGTGACATCATTACATGCGGAAAACAAATGCTGTAGTCCAAAGGAGCCATTCGTTGTAGTTCTCGGAAAGAGGTTTTTGAAAACAAAATATTTCTCTCTGGAGTGGACTTTCAGATTTGTAACTTTGTAGATCTTTTTTATGGCCAAAGATACACACCACACACTGACTAAAATTCAAAAACAGAAAAAGCATAATAGCACCCCTTTAAACATAAATGTATGTTTATGTAGGATTACCGTTACTTTCATTTTTAAAGGAAATACACCCGGCAATCTACATAAATACGTCTTGTCACAGAAGCAGACGGACAACCAGGTAAGTAAAAGTTAACACAGTTTATTGAATTTGACAGATGAATTATGAAGACGGTGGAGACTTGACAGGTGAGTGATCTGATGATGATTTGATCTGAATGGTTTGGATACAGCGTTGATGATGATCGATCTTTTCCTTTGCAGATGATCCAGGCTAGAGTGGGCAGCTGAGCACACACACACACCGCTGACTGGAACGGTAGACAAGGATGACAGGACTAAAACACAAGAGGAACAGGTAAGTAACAGCAGGTAAGTATTAGGTAGTGAACTCAGAGAGAGAAGCACTATGTGTCCGCATCGTAAGGACGAGCCCGGACAATGACTGTGGTGTGGTGTGTGCATATAAAGGGTCCCGGGTATGAGGTGCAGGTGTGACATTGTATGTTAATCCGTGACATTACCCATCCCCACCCCCACCCCCCTCCTGAGGGTCGAGACCTCCGGCGCCGAGGTGGTCTACCTCTCCCACGAGGTGCCGGATATTCAGGATGAGCTGCATGAAATTCCAAGATAAGAGTAGGATCTAGGATGTCATCACGTGGAACCCATGACCTTTCCTCTGGTTCATAACCCTCCCAGTCGACCAAGTACTCGAGACGACCACCACGACGCCGGGATTGCAGAATCTCTTTGACGGAGTATATGGACCCTTCCTCTAGCACCAACGGAGGGGGGATTTCCTCTTCCTGGCCAGGCTCTGTGGAGGGAAGCAGAGGTTCGTGACAGGATTTGAGCAGAGAAACGTGGAAAGTGGGATGGATCCTATATTGAGGTGGAAGCTGAAGTTTGTAGGTGACGGGATTGACCTGTTCCAGGATGGTAAAGGGACCAATGAATCTGGGACTTAGAGGGCAGGCGTAGACGGATGTCTCGAGTAGAGAGCCAAACCTTCTGACCAGGAGTGAAGGTGGGACCTGGGATCCTTCTGCGATCCGTGACAGCTTTGGATCTGTTCACTGCCCTCTGCAGATGATGGTGAGCAGCGTCCCAGACTCTCTCACTCTCCCGGAACCAGTGATCCACTGCGGGGACATCCGATGGTTCGCCGTTCCACGGGAAGAGAGGTGGCTGGAAACCTAAAACACATTGGAATGGTGTGAGTCCCGTGGAAGGTTGCCGCAGTGAATTTTGGGCATATTCCGCCCAACCCAAGAACTGGTTCCAGGAGTTCTGGTGACCATGACAGAATGTCCGAAGGAACCGTCCCACCTCTTGAATCTTCCTCTCGGTCTGTCCGTTGGTCTGAGGATGGTATCCAGACGAGAGGCTAACGGTCACACCTAGGAGTTTAAAAAATGACTTCCAAACTCGGGATATGAATTGAGGCCCTCTATCTGATACGATGTCTTCAGGGATTCCGTAATAACGGAAGACATGATTGAAGAGGTGCTCAGCTGTCTCCAGGGCTGTAGGTAATTTCTTGAGTGGTATCAGACGACAAAACTTAGAGAAACGATCGACTATGACCAGTATGCAGGTATTCTCATTAGACACAGGGAGATCCGTCATAAAGTCTACTCCTAGGTGTGACCAGGGACGGTTCGGTATTGGCAAGGGATGGAGTTTACCTGCTGGAAGGTGACGTGGACTCTTGGACATGGCACACTCCTTACATCCTTGGACATACCTCCTCACATCCCTTGCCACCAGAAGCGGTCGGATAGCAACGAGAGAGTACAATTGGCCCCTGGATGCCCCGTGCCCAAGGATATATGAGTGGTATGAATAAGGTTTACCCGTTGAGATGGAGGAATGAACTGGCGTCCTGGAGGACAGCCCGGCAGAGCTCTGGGTTCAGGAGTGGCAACGGCTGGAGGTTCCGTCCATTCAATAGGACTGACGATCAGATGGTCAGGGATTATAGGAGAAGGAGTTTCAGTGTTGGTTTCACCTTCAGCGAGATGAGAGAGGGCATCTGCTCGGACATTCTTGGATCCTGGACGGTAAGTTATGGAGAAATTAAACCTGGTGAAAAAGAGGGCCCATCTGGCTTGTCGAGGACAGAGCCGTTTCGCATCACGGAGATACTGTAAATTTTTATGGTCTGTGATTACCTGAAATGAATGGTTGGCCCCCTCCAACCAATGTCGCCACTCCTCTAAGGCAAGTTTAATGGCCAGTAACTCTCTGTTCCCAATATCATAGTTCCTCTCCGCCAGGCTGAGCTTCCTGGAGAAGTAGGCACATGGATGGAGGCGTGGAGGAGTACTGTGATGCTGGGAGAGGACGGCGCCGACACCAGTGGTGGATGCGTCCACTTCAACCACGAAAGGGAGATCAGGGTCAGGATGAGTCAGGAGTGGAGCTTGGGTAAAGGCTTTCTTAAGCGTCTCAAAGGCGGTATTGGCGTCGGTTGTCCAGTTGAGGGTTTTGGGATGTCCTTTAAGGAGGTTGGTGAGTGAACTTGTGATGAGACTGAAGCCTTCTACAAACCGACGGTAGAAATCAGCAAATCCCAGGAATCTTTGAAGCTCCTTAATAGTATTAGGTTTGGGCCATGAAACAACTGCATCAACCTTCCCCTCGTCCATACGAACCCCATGGCGATCAATAATGTATCCCAGGAACTGAACTGACGTTTGGTGAAAAGAGCATTTTTCAGCCTTCAAATATAACCGGTGCTCTCGTAACTTCTGCAGGACCTCCGCAACGTGATGGCGATGTTCGGCCTCACTCCTTGAGTATATATCAAAATATCGTCAATATAGACGACAACGAAGTGGTGAAGGAATTTTCGGAGGACCTCATGAATGAAGTTTTGAAATACAGAGGGGGCGTTTACTAAACCATATGGCATAACGTGATACTCATAATGGCCAGTAGGGGTCACGAAGGCAGTCTTCCATTCATCCCCTTCGCGTATTCTGATCAGGTTGTATGCGCTGCGGAGGTCCAATTTGGTGAAGATCTGTGCAGAATGGAGTTGTTCCAGGGCCGCTGGGACGAGAGGTAAGGGATAACGAAACTTGATAGTTTGTTGATTTAGTACACGGTAGTCTATACACGGACGCAGCCCTCCATCCTTCTTTGAGACGAAGAAGAAACTGGAAGCTGCTGGAGATGTAGATGGACGAATATACCCCTGACTCAGAGCCTCCCGGATGTACTCCTCCATGGCCTTGCTCTCAGGAAGCGACAACGGGTAAATCCTCCCCTTGGGCAACGAGGCATTTGGAACGAGGTCAATAGCGCAGTCCCATGGCCGATGAGGTGGTAGCTGGGAAGCTCTCTTGGGGCAAAATATGTCTGCGAAGTCAGAATATATGGCAGGAATCTTGACAGACTGATTACTCACAGGACTTTCGATAGACGTGACATAGACAGGAAAGGTCTTCTTGACAGGTTGAGGGAGGTCTGGGAAACAAGTTGTGGAGCAATCCTTTTCCCCATTTCAATATTTCTCCGGAGTCCCAAGAGATGATGGGATCATGCTTCGCCAGCCACGGACGCCCTAGGATGATGTCAACAGTAGCGCCCTCCAGAACCAGCAGTTGAATCTTTTCCTTGTGAAACAATCCGAGTTGAAGTTGAATGACGTCACATTGGCGTTGTACTTGCTTCCGAGATAGTAGTTCTCCTGTTATTGAGTGAATCTTGTACTTGGTTGCCGTGGCAAAGGTGCGAAGCTGGAGCTGGCGGCAAAGGGTTCCCGAGATGAAGTTGCCAGCTGACCCGGAGTCGACGAGGGCTGTGACTGAAACAGAAATTGTAGCAGTAGTCACCATAACATTAGTGGTCAGTGGTGTTAACTTTTCGGTGTCTGATTGAATGACACTCACCCAAGATCTCTTTGGTCGTGATGGACAGTTCAGTCTCATGTGTCCACTAGCTCCACAGTACAGGCAGAGACCCTGGGTCAGCCTCCTTTGCCGCTCAGTAGCAGATAGTTTGCCAGAGTCGAGAATCATAGGTTCGATGGCTGGTTCTGGAGGAGATCCCTGTTCTGGCGGACGGAGGAGTGTAACATCTTCGGAGAGATATGATGACATGCAATCTGAGCATCGAATGGAATGCTGGATGAATTTCTCTAACCCTTGATGATCGTCCAGTGCAGCCAGTTGCAAACGAAGTTTGGGCTCCAAGCCTAGCCGGTAAGTTGTTAATAATGATCGCTCATTCCATCCACTCGCAGCGGCCAAGGTTCTGAATTTCAGGGAATATTCGTGAATTGACATGGTACCTTGTTTGAGATGGTAGAGTTCTGGCCAGACCTCCGCCCGGCCAGAGTAGGGCGCTGGTCGGGCCATGGGACTAGACGGTACTGTAGGTGAAGGAGCGCTAGGTGAGGGCGATGATTCGCTGACTGTCGGAGGTGATGTGATGGTGGTGGGACGTAGAAGAACCCGTCGAAGAGAGTCAACCAGTTCTTGAAACGGATCATCTGTGCTCATGCTGCAATATAACTGTCTTGGTCCGGGCTTCTGTCACAGAAGCAGACGGACAACCAGGTAAGTAAAAGTTAACACAGTTTATTGAATTTGACAGGTGAATTATGAAGACGGTGGAGACTTGACAGGTGAGTGATCTGATGATGATTTGATCTGAATGGTTTGGATACAGCGTTGATGATGATCGATCTTTTCCTTTGCAGATGATCCAGGCTAGAGCGGGCAGCTGAGCACACACACACACCGCTGACTGGAACGGGAGACAAGGATGACAGGACTAAAACACAAGAGGAACAGGTAAGTAACAGCAGGTAAGTATTAGGTAGTGAACTCGGAGAGAGAAGCACTATGTGTCCGCATCGTAAGGACGAGCCCGGACAATGACTGTGGTGTGGTGTGTGCATATAAAGGGTGCCGGTAATGAGGTGCAGGTGTGACATGATTAGTATTCTGGTGATTGTGATCGCTGGGTGTGACTGAGGTTAGAGCCTGGCCAATCCGTGACACGTCTATCTTCGCACAGATCATTCGTGATGCAGCTTCACCTACAGCAGAAGTGAGTATAAGGGTTTTTTATGCATCTATGGGATGTGTTGTAACACTAATAGAAAACATGGACAGCAGTATATTTTGTACATGCGTTTATATTGCTATTAAACACCAATCCTCTGCCCATAAAATTTAATTTTGATAATTTTAATACAAAAATGTATTCTAAAGAAAACACACTGAAAAAAAAAATTCCAAAATATAAAACATGGGCTAACAATGAAAAACAACATAGTGGATAGTTTGTGTGGATGTTAGTCAAACATGCTCAAAACTGTGTCAGTTGTCAGTTTTTATACAGTCTCATTTTCTGCATGATGAATTTCTCAGGGTCCAGTAGAAGTGAATGGGGAAAGGTTGTTAAAACTCTTCCTGTCTGTTCGGACATGATAATTCTAGTTATTTATTTTTGTTAAACTGAAAGTTTGATTGTTTAATTAAAGTCAGAAAAAGGGTAAAAAAAAATATCCTAGAGATAAAAAATGATTTGCATTATGAGGTAACCTCAGGGGGAAGAAATTATTTTAAAAGGTATACTATCATTCATAGAACAATATAAAGTCTGATACCTTTCAGGACCAGTATGGAGGTACTAAATTTGATGAATGCATGACAGGTCAGCATGGTAGCTCTTTATCACAATACCCACCCTGTATTGCCCCCAGCATGGAGAACAGCCTCTATTCAGTCATCGACAGGCCCTGGTACACATTATTTCAGTGATCTGATGGACCCAGAGAGGCGTGAAGGACAGAGAAGCATCCTATAGGCAAACTCAATACACAGTACAAGCCACTCTCTAAAGCAGTGTTACAAAATAGTCTATAGACTACCGGTATATTGTAATTAGCAAAACAGATTTATTTCATTAATGAAAACATAGTCAACCTGATGAATATTGACTTTTGCAGACATGTAGTGATACAGTCATGACAATTCATATCCACTGTTTTAAAGGGGTCATCGGATGCAAAGTTCACTTTTACATGTTGTTTGAACATTAATGTGTGTTGGCAGTGTGTGTACACATCTACCCTATAATGATAAAAATCCATGCAGTGGTTTTTAATTAATCTGTAAAAATAATATCCCCTTTTTCAAATCAAGCTATTCTCAGATGCCTGCTGGTGTCGCGTCACACTGACAGAGGCTGCTCCCACAATAGTTGATTGACACGAGCGTCTTACCTCAGACCCACCTTAAATCAGCTGTGACAGTCCAACCTCCATTGTTTTGATGCTGGAGCAGGGATGTACGTTAGACAAGAATATCTCAGATTGAGGTGTTGTGTTGCTGGATGTAATAATGAACATAGTGGACGTCATTTACTCCCGACATCTGAGCCGCTGAAGATGCAGTGGATTAGGTTTGTTTGTGAAGGGAATGCACCCCCTGATCTACATCTATCTGTCTATGTTCACGCAAATCATTTGTGATCCAGCTTCACTTACAGCAGAAGTGAGTATAAGGTTTTTTTTTTTATGAATCTTTGCAATCGCCTTTCCTAATAATGTGCTAGTTAGCAAGTTTAGTGGCTAAAGTAAACAGGCTCATCACTCCACAAAGAGAAGAGAGGGGCGGGGCAAGCAGAGCTCATTAACATTTAAAGCAACCTTGACCAGAACAGGATGATTTTTGCAGAGCTGATTTTGGCAAGGTAAAAAAGGTGTTTTTTACACTAGCATTGAGAAATTTTAACCAAAGCATGTTATAGACTTTTCATTAAGACCCTAAAGAATCATATCAACTTGTGGAAAATGGGCATCCGATGACCCCTTTAAAAGAATAGATAGTGAGGACAGTGAGCTCAATGCCTGTGAAAGTGAGAAAAAAAAGTGGAAATTCTCAGGTTCACATGTTTGAGAAGTGGTAAAATATCAGGGTTCAATTCAGGATTGATGCCTAAATTAATAAAATTAAATTATACCTATTTATTTTAACCCTATAATATTTGATACACAAATTTCTAAGGCCTCTAAATGATCAACATGATAAAAACAAGCTGAAAAAACAGTCTACATGCCTACTACATGCATTCTATCATAATTTTTTAGCAAGCAAAAGTAAAGTAAAAGTCTGTTTCTAAAAAAAGCCTTTTTGCAGTGAAATCTTCCTTGCTTTTTAAAAAGTAAGCATAAGAATAACTTTTGAATTGTTAGTAATATTTCAGCATGAACAATTGCTGGACAAAGGCCAAAGCTTTACTAAAGATGATTATAATGAATAGCTTTTACACGTTTCGATCCTAAAATATGTGCAGTAGTGGACTTTATGTACCATTGCACTAACATTAAAGAATCATGTGTCCATCTCAACAGCCAGAGGCTGCAGTTCCTTTATTCTCAGAGGAACAAAAGGCAACAGCTTGAGTCTGTCTCTCCCATAAAGCTTTTTCTCTCCTGACCTACACCATAATGCATCTGCACAGTAGATAACACATGACATACTGCTGCTAATAATGTGATAAATAAAGTCATTTATATTTAAGTTTTGAATTAATGTCAGCCACTGGCTTTTGAAAATATTTAAGAATAGAAACAGTCTGGTGTTGATGCGATTACAAAGAAGCGGTGTAAAATGTACAGGCAAATTGGGTAACACTTTATAATAACGTTCAGTTGTAAGTCATTTATAAGTTATTAGTTAATGATGAAATAATCATTTACAAAACATTTACAAATGGTTAATAAGTGATATGCTAACAATTTGTGTTTCACCTGACTGAAAATGTATTAATGCATCAAAATCTGACTCCCTCACTGAAGTTTAACCAGGAGTAGGTTCCACACTGTGAATGGCACATAACTGCTTCAAGAAAAAGTGAGAGCCCCCATGAAGATGACCATGTTTGAGAAGATCCCCTATGAATTATGGTGGTAAGATATATGTCATATGCACCCTGGAGTGCCCTCTATTGGTAAGACATCATCACACATTCCCAAGCAGAATACATTTAAAATTAAGAACATGTTTTTAATGAGGATGACCCTTAGTGACAGTACTAATGCATTTAACTGGTTAATACATGTATGTATTTTATTAACTAGTTACTTAAAGATAAATCATGCTTGATTAAGATAAGGACAAGGACTTAACAGTCCTTCTTAATGCCATGCTTGGAGCGCCCTCCTTTGGAAACGCATATCACATTACACAAGCTACAGAATCATGTTTAAATTTCTCTATATTTTGTAAACTTCAGAATTATGTGTATCTTTTATGTGCACGTCTATAGCGATGGGCTGTTTTCAAAGCAAAGGGTTCTCTCTTCAGTGTTTATTATTATCCCGCTGGAATGCATGCGTTTAACGTGTTGGTAATCTATTACGAAAATTAACCATGGTTTTACTGTAGTAAAAGTGTAAGCATGTTATTTATTTATTTATTTTTTTTTTTGGCGTATTGACTACCATTTGTATAACCACAGTTTTACTACAAATACCATGGTAGTGTAGCAAACCATGGTTAATCTGTGGTTACCAACTATAGTAACTATGTTTTTTTGTTTTGTTTTGTTTGTTTTATTTGTAGTAAAACCATAATTAATTTTCTTAAGGGATTATTTAGCATCGGACAAAAACACAGCAGCTTCATGTTTTATGTATAACTGTATAGAATTTAAGAAATTCTCAAAACACACATAGCAAATTAGTCTTTTCGGATTGGCCTATACAGTTTTGCACCATGACTGAACATCTCTGTTTTGACTCATTTTTGACAAAAATAAGATATTTTATAAAGAGTGGACTTTTATAACTTCTCAGAGATACTGAGCATCGCCTGAGTCAGTCAGTTCACTCGAGGCGGATTCGTTCTGAACGAATCATTTAGACCAGTTTTGTGAAATATTACATAGCCTGCGTCCCAGTGTGGATGGATACTATCCATCCTAAATTTTAAATGTGATCGTAGTAATTTTCAATACTATTTAGGGCAGATAGGGTGTATAGTATGCACATTGGGACGCAGGGCTAGGTAGTTCATTAAAATGTTTTTTTCAAGAACGATTCGTTCATCAACTCAAGATAAACATCCGGTGCGCATGCGCAGATAGTGGATCATTTGGCGCGTGTGTGCACGTTCTCTGATGGATTTAGACTGAGCTGCTTTCGGTAGCATATCCGGTACGTCTTGTCATGCTATACCGATGGGTTAAAGTCTGGCGTTGTTGTCGCTTAAATGACTTGAACTATATTTTTTAAGTAGCATAGATTATTAGCTCAACGTTAGCCTCAGCAAGAAAGGATTACAATTGACCACAAGACAGCAACAGGCAAGTTTAACTCTAAACGACTTGATCCCTACGAAAATATTGGTGGAATTATGTGCAAACAACATTAAGAGAGTACGAGGCATTGTTTCCCATGAACAATCAGGGGTAGTCACGAGATGTGTATAAGAGCTGATATTGCACTGTTAGACATTTAAGGATCCATGTGAGTTCACTCAGTTTCTGTAACAGACTGACACGTTACTATACGTGTTCTGATAAAGAACTTTAGTATATTGTTTTGAAATGTATTTCCTATTTAGTATAAAGCTCAAGAACAAGAAAATAACAGACTGACTGTCCACAAAATATATATATTTGCTCATAGGTATGTATAACTCATTTGTGTACATATTTGCCATATAACAATTAGATCTGCATTGTGCTTCTTTACAGAACCACAATGTGCTGTAAGGTAGCACTTTGTAATCATTGACAGTGCTGGAAACTGAACAAAGGTGAATTCTTGCACGCAGAAAATGTCAGCTTGTAGATGTTTAATGCATTGCTGTGTCATTAAGAAAGTGCCTTCTCAGCACCCAGTAATAGTTAAGACAACATGTGCCTTAGGATTTACTGGTTAGTGCAGTTGCTTCGTTGTTACCAGTCTGTGAACTCGATTAAACTGCTAAGTCTTCAGTTAACTTTTGAGTATCAATGTATGTTTTGTATTTTATATATCATTAAATAATTCAGCTTTATAGCATCACTATTGCTTTAATATGGTGGAAGTGATTACATTAAATGAACGGACTGAGGATGTTAAAGAGGACACAAGGACTGATGGCAATGGACATGTGGTGGAGAATGTGGCTCCAGAGCCGGTCATTGACAAAACTAAGGAGGACCTGGAAACCCAAACACAGAAGACCAGAACCTGGAAAGGGTCCGTTGTTTATCTTTGTTTCTATGGCTTCATGGTGCAGCTGAAGCCTGGAGAGCCGTTTATCACACCAAACCTGCTCAGTGCAGAGAAGAACTTCACTAGTAACCAGGTGTGGTGCTATTCTACTTTTATTCTTTTTCTACATTTGTGAAATTAAAAATAATAATAATAATAATAATATAAAGTTGTGTTACGGAGTTTATTCAAACTTGATAAGTCATACTGTTACGTTTTATTTATTTTATTTTTTTTTAATTATTTTGTAAACACTAAAACTTGAGAGACTGTGTTTCGCAACTATACTATGTATGTATTTGTTTGTTTTCCTAATACATAGTTGACACATGACTGTGGAACTTTGTTTTCAAACTCTAACACAGCTACTGGGGTCTGGCAAGCCATGTGAATACGGTCAGAGTTCAAATTCCTCCAAAGTGGGTCAGATCTACTTTGAGGAAGGATTGAAACAAACCTGCTGACTTATTATATGTGGATTTATTAACTGTAAAATTACTTTTTTTTTTGTAAACGCATGTAAACCCTCAACAGAATTTGTACTCAATGTACTGCTCTTATCAGGCTCTAGCTGGGTGTTCTTTAAATAGGGTTAGTAAAAGCCATAAAATTAGTCAACCACATGCAGAGAATATCTGTATGGGAATTTTCCACTGTTAAATACTCCAAAATTGATGGTAGTAGGTGCCTGTTTTGACATGTTTTTAGCCCAGTATCTATGTCATAAATGAAGACACTTTTGTTTAGTCCAAATTCTCTTTCACATTACATATTTTTACTACATGTTAAACATATTTTAGTAAATAAAAGGACGCCTAAAAGCTGTTACATTCATGTCTTCTTGCTTAGGTAACTAAATGCATGTCTAAGTTATACATCAGGCAGAGTATGGATCATTCATTTGGTTTAATTATTCAGGCATTATTTAACCTGACGCTTTGAAATTAGCATCAAACATCTTTGATATATTAACAGTCATTACCCTTCTCAATTAAGTTTATAATGTAATTTAGTCAGTTATAATTAAATGTCCTCAGATTATGAATGATGGGCTTTAACAGTGACATAAGCAAAATACATATTTCATTCACCCAAATGATTCACTTTTTAAATAGAAAGAACTGTAGTTCAAAATTGACCCCTTGTCCACAATTTAATATTAATACTTTAAGGAGAAGTTCACTTGCAGAACAAAAATTTACAGATAATTTACTCACCCCCTTGTCATCCAAGTTATTCATGTTTTAGTTATTCATTCAGTCGATAAGAAATTATGCTTCTTGAGGAAATATTTTTCAGGAATTATCTGCATATAGTGGACTACAATGGTGCCCCCAGTGAACTTTGAATTTTTGAAACAAATTGACAATTTATTTTTTTTAATCTTAAATGCTCGTCTTGTCTATGTTTTTGTGAGCTCTGTTTTTTCTGGTTCAAGAGAGTAAGGGTATGTCAAAAAAAAAAAAACTCCCATCTTGTTTTGTTCCCCAGTTTCAAAAAACGTTCTACGTTGCTGCAGAATTACCGACCCAGTGTTTACAAACTGAACATGCAAAGAAAATAAAACGCCCTTTACAAAAAAAGGTAAAACAACGATGTAGGGCGATTTTGAAGTTGAAGAAGAAAACGAAATGAGAGTTTTTTGACATACCCTAACTGTATTGACCCGGATTACACAGACTACACATGCACATCGCAGAGACGAGACAAGATGAGCATTTGAGGTTAAAAAGTATATAAATTGTCAGTTTGTTTCGAAATTGACAGTTCATTTCACTAGATAAGACCCTTCTTCCTCCGTTTAGAGTCATTTGAAGCTGCATTTAAACTGCATTTTGGAAGTTCAAATTTTGGGGCACCATTAAAGTCTACAATATGGAGATAATTCCTGAAATGTTTTCATCAAGAAACATAATTTCTTTACGACTGAAGAAAGAAAGACATGTATATCTTGGATGACAAAGGGGTGAGTAAATTATCTGTAATTTATGGTTCATTTTGGGTCATTCTAAACCTCTGGTAAATGAAGTCCTGGGTTATCTTGTTTCACAATGTTTATACTTTACCTAGAGTTAACAATTAAACTGTTCATTATCTGACATTACACACTGTACGTTCTTGATGGTGAAGGTAAGTGCATTATCTATTATGTTTTTGTAAAAGTTTTGTAAAGTTTATTTTGTATTACAATATATATTGCATTGGATATGCATTATATCTGCTATTCTATATCAGAAGTAATAATGTCTTTCTGTTGTTTTTACAGGTTACAAATGAGATCAACCCAGTCCTCTCATATTCCTATATGGCTGTGCTGGTGCCTGTTTTTCTACTGACAGATTACCTACGCTACAAACCAGTGCTTATCCTTCAGAGTTTGAGTCATGTTTCCATTTGGCTCTTGTTGCTTTTGGGAACCTCGTTGCTGGAGATGCAGTTCATGGAGTTCTTTTATGGCATCACCATGGCTGCCCGTGTGGCGTACTCCTCGTACATTTTCTCACTAGTACCAGCTGCTGTTTACCAGCGTGTAGCCAGCTATTCCCGCTCATCTGTGCTCATGGGCGTCTTCACGAGCTCTGTGCTGGGTCAGATGTGCGTGTCTCTAGGAGGTGTATCATACTGGACGCTAAGTGCAGTCTCTCTGGGGTTTGTCACTTTTGGGTTACTCTTGTCCTTATGCCTACCATGGCCCAAGCGTAGCTTGTTTTTCAACCAAGCCCGTCTGGAAGAGGAAAGAAAGGAAGCAGCTCAATCGGAATTGGCCAGAATGAAGCCTGAGGAGAAGGATGGCAGTGTGGCTGCACAAGGCAGTAACCACAAATCCCCTTCCTGGACAAATTCAGTGTTTGTTCAAATGCTGAAGGAGTTAAAGAATGTAGTGAAAGTACCTGGTTTAAGGCTTTGGAGCTTGTGGTGGGTGTTCAACTCCACTGGTTATTATTTAGTTTTATTTTATGTACACATCTTGTGGAATAAAGTCTACCCTGCCACAGAGAACAAACATGTCTACAATGGAGCGGTTGAAGCTGCCTCTACATTATTAGGTAAGGTTATTACATTTTCTTCATATCTACTGCATAGACAGCCATGTTTATTAAAATCTAGGGCTGGACAATATTTCGATCAACATATATAGCAATATAATTTTTTTCAGATATTTTGATATACATTACCAGTGTTTCCTATACATTATTCGTGGTGGTTGACTTCGTTGAATAAACATGAGCACTGCATGTTTTAAAATCAAAACGCTGCACGGTTTATATGAATGTATCTTAATAGAATCCAGAAAAGATTCAATGGCATTTTCATTTTACCTGATAAAGTAGCGTTAATGAGCAGAGTTTTGTGTATAGCCATTACCTTGGAAACCACTGTTTCTACCCTCCAAAAGCGCCTCCTGCTGGCACAGAATGAATTTGCATTTTCAATAAGCCAATCTTTTCAATAAGCAGCATGTTTTTGTTGTTGCTCGCTCTTTTTTTCTGTTTTCTGCAGCAACTCTGAACACTTTTCATATTCTTTATCCTGGCTGAAGCACTTTACTTTCAGTCTATAAGAATAATAAGCCTATGTTATAGTTAGTTAAAGAAGGTGAGTCTTAGAGTCAGTGATTTCACATTTCTTGTTTATGAAGGCTACAAATAAAAGGTGAACATTAATGTATGTGTGCTATTCCCTAGGGCTGCACGATTAATCGCACGATATTGTGAGGCGCGCTTAGTCAATGAAGCCGGTACTTTGATTAGTAGTAAAGCTCCATCACGTGCGTTCAGCTGGAGCGGCAATTAATACACAGAGCCGTAAATCACTGACAAGCTACGCCAAATCGCGCTCAAAATCGAATGCGATTCATCTGCGATTTTGAGCGCGATTTGGCGTAGCTTGTCAGTGATTTACGGCTCTGTGTATTAATTGCCGCTCCAGCTGAACGCACGTGATGGAGCTTTACTACTAATCAAAGTACCGGCTTCATTGACTAAGCGCGCCTCACAATATCGTGCGATTAATCGTGCAGCCCTACTATTCCCCCGCTAAAATATTATATAGTTTTATAGGAGAAAGTTTCAAAGGCTTGGCCGTTTATTTTTCAGAAGTTTGTAGATACAGACACTTGGCAGTTTTTCTGAATTTTATTTTTTTTTAATGTTCAAATCGATATCAGAATTATATCGTATTGACTGAAATAAAGAAAAATATTGTGATATACATTTTGGCTATATTGTCCAGCCCTATTAAAAAGCCATACTGCCAGTGGTGAATTCCCTCTATAGATGCTATAGATATGCTATAGATCTTACTGTGAGCTCTTCATTCATACGTTTCTTTTTTTTGACCGTAAAATTTTAATCAATATTTCATAACTGGATCTTTCAGTAAAGCGTCAGACTTACCCCTAGTGATGTATACTGAACTTCTCCAAACGTTAGGCCCAATCACTGTTCTATTTTAAACCCTTTCCCCTTGTCTTTTGCAATAGTATCAAGGGGTGGGGGTGAAAATATTCCCCTAAGAAATGGGACACCACTACTATACCATTACACTACCTTATATGTTGTCTAACTCCTAGAATGCACACACCAAAATACTGGTGTGCATTAGAGGCATTTAATTATCGTTATACAATAATGCGCTGTTTATATTGACACACACACACACACACACATATGTATTTGTATATGTATAGTTTTAATACTGAATCGCTTCATTATATTTTTCAACAACGAGAGGATTAAATTGCTGTTTTTGAAGTAATAGTAAACTCACTCATTGTAGGACATGCAAGTAGTTCACACGCAACTTTAATCAATATGGCAATATTTGACAAAAAAAAAATGTAGTGATTTTTAATTATTGGGGGCACTAGATCCCCTCAGTGTGTCTATGGTGGTTATGGCCCTGATCAGACATGAAAGTATGTTGTGGGACTGTCGTGCAGTCAGTGGTTTAACCTTTATATATAATATGTTTATTTGCAATGAGCAGTAAGTGCAGACACACATTTTGGTTTAAGTACAGTTCTAATAATAATGCACTTTAGCAGGCAAATTATTTATATAGTATTACATTTTTGTTTTTTGTTTGCTGTCATGGTTCTGACTTTTTTTTTTTTAAGGTTTTAATAAGTTTACATCATACTAGATGGTTTAATCTTTGGTGAGAACAAGCAGTTCATGTTCCTCAACCTTTGAGCTTCAGCATGACACATGCTTGGAAAACACAAAACAACATAACATAAAGCAGGACTCCTTATTCCTGGTGCTGGAAAGCCACTTTCCTGCAGAGTTTATTCCAAGTAAACCCAAAGAGCTTTATTAGTTGATTCAGGTGCGTTTAATCAGTTGGAGCTGGTTCTAAACTCTGCAGGGAAGTGACTCTTAAGGAGTAGGAATGAAGAACCCTGGTGTAAATGTCACAAAAGTAGAAAATATTTCCAGTTTTTCAGAACTGTTTACACTATATGAACAGATTTGTACTTTAGATGAGATAGAAATGTCTGTTAATCAGCATTGCATGATTATTGTATGACTGTTATACTTTATGTGCCCAATAGGTGCAATCACATCGTTTGCAGCAGGCTATGTGAAAATTCGATGGAACCTTTGGTCTGAACTAGTGATTGGATTGATCACTGGGGCACAGGCCATTCTACTGCTTGTCATGGGCATAACAAATGATATCTGGATTTGCTATGTGGTATATGCTCTGTTCAAAGGCTTCTACCAGTTTCTAGTTCCAATCGCTATGTGAGTTAGCTATTTATTTATTGGTTTATTTTATTATTTCACTTTTTAACTTTTTTTAATGTTATCCTAAAGTGGCATTGGCATATGTTGCATTCATTTTTTCGAAATCACTGTTTTAAAATGTGAGATGTGTATTAGTGATGGGAAGTTCGGATCATTTTACAGACTCTGACCTTTGAGTCTCATTCAGCAAAATCTTTTTTTCAAATCATTTCGTTAATTTTAGCAAAATATAATTAAAATGTTACGTGCTACTTCCCTAACACATCTACTGCTCACACAATCGTTGATCACACTACAAACAAAAAAACTAAATTATAATGCTATAAGAAACAGAAAAGATTAATTCATTGTTTACCTGGGTCTTTAGTCTATGTTTAGCTCACTTCACCTCTTATAAGTTTTCGGGTTTAAGTCATTTGTTCATCACGTGACAGCCCCATAAGCTTTAAATTCAAAGATGACATTGTTTGAGATGCCTTTATGACAACTTGACGTAAACCTATACATCATAACCTGTCAGTGTCTTTGTCATGACAACTTGACATTAACAAGACAATTTTGTACTATATGACAGCCATGTGTGTTGGAAATATGTGACCCTGGACCACAAAACAAGTCTTAAGTAGCACGGGTATATTTTTAACAATAGCCAACAATGCATTGTATGGGTCAAAATTATTGTTTTTTCTTTTATGCCAAAATTCATTAGGATATTAAGTAAAGGTCATGTTCCATGAAAACATTTAGGAAATTTCCTACCGTTAATATATCCAAAAAATATTTTTGATTAGTGATATGCATTGCTAAGAACTTCATTTGGACAAATTTAAAGGCGATTTTCTCAAAATTTTGATTTTTTTATTATGGTGGAATATGGTGGTGTCATATTACCATGGATTACCATGGATTATGGTGGTGTCTTGGGTAGACTTTTCCATGATGTAAAAAAGCATGTCAAGAAAATATAAATGTGTGGGATGCTGTAATTAACCATTTTTGCAGTGATATGGACCAAACTCTGCATGACTTAACCCACCATTGTACTGTTTTCATTTTAATTTGTGGGTGAATTGCTCTCCAAATGCAATAAAATACAATTTTATTTATTTATTTATTACTATTATTATTTTTAGATGATTGAATTTATTTCTCTAACACCAGTTAATCTTTTTTACAACATATGAAATGGTCTGTTATCTGACCTTCTGTTGGAGGAAACTACAAAAAAAAAAACTCACACACATTATGAAATGAAAAATATTCATGATGCTGTTATAAAATAATTTGACAGAGTATTAACACTTAACGACATTTTAATGACAAATTCAACTTGTACCACTGTAGTTGAGGTCAAGAAAAATATTAATGACACTGATATAAAATTATTTGACAGAGTATTAGCACTTAATGGCATTTTAATGATAAATTCAATTTGTACAACTGAAAAAAAAAAAGTGGTCAGAAAAATATTAATGACACAATTATAATGGTCCCATGACCACATGACAGTTTAATGTAATGTTAACCCATAAAGCTAAGTAGTTTATTAGGTTTGATAATAAATCTGCTATGTCATGTTTATGACAAATTTTTGACAGATTATGTTGTCTTGGTAGTGTGAAGTTGTCATGACAAAGACACTGACATGTTATGATGTATTGGTTCATGTCTTGGTCAGTCTTCAAGTAAAATGTTACCGTTTGTCTCTCGAGTTTTTGGGTTCGAGTCGTTCGTTTGTCACGTGACAGCCCCATAAGATGAACAAACAAACTCCAAAAACCCGAAGACTCGAAACAGGTGAACTAATTCCAGTACAGAGCCTAAGAGGATGTTGCGCATGCGCGACTGAATGAATCACTCCCCAAGACGACTCGTTCGTCCCGAGTCACATTACAGATTTGTTCAAAATGAATGAATCATTCAAAAATGACCCATAACTAATGTGTATGCACCTGTGAAAACATTATCTTATTTCATGGAGAGCAGGAACTTTGCTTTGAAGTTCAAGTTTGTTGTAGCTTGCCACATGTTGAGCTTTTGATGGAACTAAATATCACTAAGGAATTTATTATTGTTATTCTTCTCAGTTTCCAGATTGCCTCCTCTCTCACTAAGGAACTGTGTGCTTTAGTGTTTGGAGTAAACACTTTTCTTGCAACAATCCTGAAAACGATTGTCACTCTCATTGTGGCAGATAAGAGGGGATTGGCTTTGGATGTTCACGCTCAGGTGTGTAAAATTCTAGATTGACTTTAATTAATAGTTACACAGAAAAACAGGATGCCACCAGCTTGTTAATGGGAAAAGAAGAATGTACAGTAATGTTATAATGCAGAAAGGTTCCCTTTATACTATAACATTGCAATGCAGAAAGATTGTGGCCTCATTCTGTTTCTCTCTTTCTTTTGCAGTTTTTTGTTTATTTCTTTTACTTCACTCTGCTGACTGTGATTTATCTGAGCTGTAGTGCCTTCATCGTCACGTGTCATTACCGCAATCAGAGAGCAGTGGAGGAGACTACAGAGGAAGTGGCCATAGCCACTGAACTTAGTCCCATGACAGCAGCTGCTAGTAAAGGCACAACGGCACATATTGGAACCACCATCAAGACATGAGATTCAAAGAAATTGTGCCTAAGGTGGAGTTTCTCTATCTTTTAAACTGTTACTTCAAAATCAGAACGTTTTATTATTCTAAGTATGAATAGTCTTTGTTTTATTTTGTTTGTCCTATTGCTCATTATTAAAATATAAATAATTACTACTTTGCAACCGTTTAATCCAGTTCTCTAATTGATCCAGGAAGGCTGATGTTTATTATATGTCCTTAGAATATCTGATTGCTGTCCAATGGAAGCTGGGGTGGAGTTGTGGGATTTTTGTATGGAGTGAGGACCATTTTTGTCAGTGTTTTCTTTAACTCCAGGATTTTATTAACACTAGGAGTATAGGAAATGGAAAACACATAGTGTTGTTAACGTGGAGTGATAACTAAATTGTGATGAACAGGGATGGAATATTGCTCCATAAACACTTCAGTCTGTGCATTGCTTGATGACACACAAAGTTTGAAGTTTTTGCCAAAAGCCTTTGGAAGTTTTTGCCAAAAGAAAAAAAGTGATTATGTTTTGATGGAAATGCGAGTGTTAACTTTATAGAACCTGTATAAAAGAAAGATCACACAAACATGATTGTACACAAGACACTTGCTTAGTTCTACTATATTTTAAAAGTAATTACTACTGTTTTTTTTTTTTTATTAATATTTTATAGTGTGATCAAATTACGAGCTGCAGACCACGTCTTATTACAAATAAATTGTTAAAGTGTTTAAATAATTTTCATTTGTATGAATTTGTCATTTTGTAAAATTCCTATTGTTTCAAACCAGAATTACAGGAAAATATGAAAATATAAAGGATTAGTTCACTTCCAGAATAAAATATTCCTGATAATTTACTCATCCAAGATGTTTATGTCTTTCTTTCTTCAGTCAAAAAGAAAATAAGGTTTTTGAGGAAAACATTTCAGGATTTTTCTCCATATGGTGGACTTCATTAGTGCAGTTTCAATGCAGCTTCACAATCCCAGCCAAGGAATAAGAATCTTATCTAGTGAAACAATTGGTCATTTTCTAAAAAAAAAAATTAAAATATATATGCTTTTTAACCACAAATGCTCGACCTCACGCATTACGTAATCATGCACGTGTGACAAAGCGGACCTGGAAAGAAAGTCAAACTCCCTTTACAAAAAAAAGGTAAAACAGTGATGTTAGATGATTTTGAAGGTGAAGGAGAAAATGAGATTACGTTTTTGCCCTACCCTACATTTTTAAACTGAAGTACACAGGTGAAGAGCTAACCGCTGTGACTTTTCCAATGTGATTATGCAATGCATGAAAATGGGCATGTGTATCCCAGAGCTAGTGCTTTTTTTTTTTTTTTTAAGAGAAAATCTTTTTGCTAGATAAGACCTCTAAGATAAAGGATGATGTTTAGCTTTTAGTTTTTTCTGTCTTGTTCTATCTCTTTTGACAGGAGTGATGTAGGTCATTGTAAATTCAGTGCTGGCAGTGAATGTGATTCATGTTCCAGTGGCCTCAAAACATGTATTCTGAAGTGGAAACAAAGGAAAACAAATGACAATGTATGTGTTTAAGTTGTTTCATTTTATAGTTGCAGAAGTAGAATTCCAGAGAATTGGTTGATTGGTTGGTGATTTTAGCAGACCTGTCTATTACAGCATGACTACTAAAATTGCCAGTGTAGCAAAGATAAAAAGAATCTGATACAATCAGATTTTCTGAATTTGAGCCAAAACCTGTTTGTGTAGTTTGCTGTAAGCTCTACCTTGAATCGTTGTGTCTCACTTTATTTACTCTTTATACAAGATTGCTGGTAGAAAGTCCAGCAGCACTGGGAGGTTTCTCTACATTTATCACTGTTATGCTTGCAGATGGAAACATCATTTCAGGTTGCAACAAATTTCTGTTTGTGTATTATGAGTCATTAAATCATTGATTAAAAAAAAAAAAACTAAAAGAAAAACAAATTTATTCAGAAACAAAACCTCACTACAGTGTTGCTCTGAGACACAATGGTTGATCTAACATTCAAACATTTAGGGTAGGTAAGACCAGAATCAAGTAATTAGGTGCAATGGCACCTATTGTGTCTGTTGGTGTTCCTCTTATTATTATTCTTCCACTCTGGAAGTCTATGGCAGCCCATAGAACCACTTGTGGGAAGGTTATGAAATTTGACATACAGACAGAAGACAGCCTGAACTGTCACCATAGCGAATTTGAAGTCTCTAACTCAATCCCTTTAGCGCCATCAACTGTCCAAATTGGCACTTATTGACATTTGAACCGTAAAATTAAGATGGGAAATTCTTTTTTCCTCCAATTGCTTGGCTTATGCTGCATTTTTCAGTCAATTTTCTGTCCATTTTTTTAATAGTTAGAAAACCCTACTTTTTTAAACTCATTCTAGACGATTTGTCTGATATTCACCAAAATTGGCTTAGATCAACTTTAGACTATGCTGGTAAAAAGTTATGGAATTCAATTTGATCAATTTGAAGAGCATGCAATAATGGATGTGAGGCTATATCTGATTTGGTGTACTGAGACTAGGGTTGCAAAGGGGTGGAAAATTTCTGGTACAGGAATTTTCAGGAAACTTTCCAAAAATCCCTGGAAGATTCAAAAAAAAAAAAAATCTGGAAAGTTTCCGAAATTTACTGTAAATTTTCCACCTTTTTGCAACCCTAATTGAGACTTAAAGGAGAACTCCACTTCCAGAACAAAAATTCACAAATAATTTACTCTCCCCTTGTCACTCAAGATGTTCATGTCTTTCTGTCTTCAGTCGTGAAGAAATTATGGTTTTTGAGGAAAGCATTTCAGGATTTTTCTCCATATAATGGACTTCATTGGGGCCCCGATTTTAAACTTCCAGAATGTAGTTGAAAATTCAGCTTCAAAGGGCTCTAAACGATCCCAGCCGAGGAAGAAGGGTCTTATCTAGCGAAACGATCTGTCGTTTGTTTTGGAAAACAAAATTTTTTATACTTTTTAAGCACAAAAGCTTGTGTAGCACAGGCTCTGGGATGCGCGTTCACAACGATACGTACTATTGAATCACGTCAAAAGGTCATGCGGAACGTAGGCAGAACTATTTTTTTTTTCTGCCATACTCAGTACACAGACGATGAACTTGCATGTGATTTTACCGACTTGGACCTTTGAGTCTCGTTTAGCAAAATAATCAACTCTTTTTTTCGAGTCATTTCGTTCATTTTAGCAAAAATAATTAAAATGTTACGTGTTACTTCCCTAACACATCTACTGCTTACACAAATGTTGATCACACTACAAACAAGACAAAACTATAAGGCTATAAGAAAGAGAAAAGATTATTTCATTGTTTACCTGGGTCTTTAGTCCTTGATTAGCTCACCTCACCGCTTATCTGACAAGTTTTCGGGTTTGAGCCATTCATTCATCATGTGACAGCCCCATAAGATGAACGAACGACTCGAAAAACCTGAAGACTCGAAACAGGTGAACTAATTCCAGTACAGAACCTAATAGGAACAAACAATGTACTACTGTATTTTTATTAATGCAGATTAATAAATAGTGTAACAAATGTATTGCTTCATGTTCATTTTTGTCTTGTTGTTGTGTTGGGTTTGTATACAACGCATATGGTTTATGCACATGCTCCAAGTCTTCTCCATTTTAAGTGTATCTCTGTGGAAGAATTACAGTGCCACATACTGGTCTGGCATGTATACTACATCGTTTTGAGTTGGTTTCAGTGGATTTGTGTGTACGCAGATCTTTCAACGCCGTGTTTACAGAAGAATAAGGGAAAAAAGATCGGATGGAGAAAGCTCTGGCTTTGTGTGGATGAGCCCTTTGGTGTGTGTTATAATAACCATGACCTGAGGCTATCTGCACAGTTTCGGCACAGCGCCACATAGTGGTCAGGAGATATAATAAAATGGCTATTTTTGCTTATAATTTATGAACCGTTTGGCCATATTTCCAGTGGTCACATTTGAACTGTAGAATACAGCAGGCTGTAGAATACAGAGAACTGCAACTCTTTAAAATTATATTCAGGTTATGTGTAAAAAAAAAAAAAAAGAGACCAATATAAATAATAATGAAAACAATTTTAAAAAATACATATTTTTATTAATTGTCGTCATCTTTCTTTAGAGAAAGTCAACCGGTCATTTTGCACTACATTGTGGAATGTTTGATGTTATTGAGTTGTAAAGTATAAAAATGTATAAAGGTTACATAGATACATGTTTACATAAAACCAAATACAAATGTGAATGAAAATGGTAATGACAACAAAGTAGTTTAAAGAGAGTTAGCTAATAAAATTTGGAATGTAGCCCTTTTTGCCTGAGAGTGTTTTTTTTGTTAAAAATATAAAAAAAAAACAGTGATTTTTTTTCCCCCTGAATTTAGCCTTAATCTAATTATTTTAAATGCTCAAGTATTTCATTGTATGTTCTCCGCTATGACAAAATATGTTTGTTGTAAGGCTTATGGTGTAAAAAGCAAGTATATTGTTGTTTTGAAACAGATGGCTATCACACAGCAGTTAATACATAAAAAATAGTCAAAATTTAAACCCTAAAATACATGTAAATTAACATATACAGTATCACCATCAATCATAAACAATTATCACACTAAGTTTAAGTTTGTGGTGTGACTCAAAGAAATTGTTGGTTTAGCAAACTATTTGGTTCACTTAGCAATGTAGCTGTTCTCAATGCACAGTACGATAAAAGAGCTGGTGCAGCCACGTGGCAACTGCTGAAGTAGGTAGCCTTCTTGGAGAGAGGAAGCCATGCCAGTGACGGCATGACTACCTGTTCGCCATGTTTCACAGAAGCTGTCTGTCTGCCTGCTTCCATGAGTGCTTGATCCATGCCATACCATCTTCTCTGGCCTATTAAAAAAGTGGTTATAGAGAAAACAAATCATCAGACTAATAAGTTTTGTTAAGATTTTAGCTGTAGATATGTGTTAGAACCACTTACCAGGCATCATCATCAAGAACATCTCGACCATCAAATGAATAGATGCGCACATTATCATTCATCTTGCCCTCTGAGCCACTAAAGATGGATTCCCAGCTGCTGAATAATTCCTCATCCTGTGAACACATTAAATGGCTCTGTAAAAGACTGTATTTAAATAGCTAGAGTATATTCTGTGAAATAATAGTTTTGTGTGTTGACAAAGGAAGGATCGTACTTGAAGATTGACTATAGGTAATGATTCCCTGTCGTTCTGTCGAACAATACTGTGTAGATCCTGTAGCCGGGATGACAGGAAAGCCCTGAATGTTCCCTTGAGCCCAATGGCTTGGGCCTGTAAGAAGCACTGGTGATCTACACCTCGAATACCCTGCATGTTGCCCAGCTGGGGTGAGTTGAGAGCAATCAGGTGCAGCTAGGATGACAAAATAGGTGACAGTTATACATCAGATACTTGAAATTCAGTTTACATCTCCAAACGATCACAAATAATGTAGATTATACAAAAGGCATATATAGCATATATAATAACCAGTAGCAGATCTATAAAGGTGGAGCTGGGGAGGTGGAGGGTTTCAGAGTATATCTGAAAGCATGCTGCAAAATGCTCTAGTGGATGCTTTAGCCATTTAAATGTAAAGAAGCAAGCTTATTGGCTGCGTATGTGTAACCCCTCGAACCCGGGTCTCCAGCATGGGAGGCGGACGCACTAACAAGGAGGCTAAAGGCTGCAACCTCTAGCATCAGTCGCTAGTGCATCTCTTGAGGTCAGGGGAGTGAGGTTTACCTGCGCAGCACTTACTCGCTGGCCTCCGTTACATATGCAATATAAAACTTGTGTCAAGTAGTCGTGAATATCATCAGTTTCCATTAAAGAAGTCCACTTTCAGGTCAAAAATTTACAGATAATGTAGTCACCCTAAGATGTTCATGTCTTTCTTTCTTCAGTCATAAATAAATTATGTTTTTTGAGGAAAACATTTCAGGATTTTTCTCCATATAATGGACTGCTAGATAAGGAAGAAGGGTCTCATTTAGCAAAAGGATTGGTTATTTTCATTAAAAAAATACAATTTAAATACTTTTTAATCTCAAACGCTCGTCTTGTCTTGCTCTGCCTGAACTCTGTGTATTCTGGTTCAAGACAGTTAGGGTATGTCGAAAAACTCCAATCGTATTTTCTCCCTAAACTTCAAAAATCTTTTAAAAATCATCCTACATCGCTGTAGAAGTACCGACCCAGTCTTTGCAAAGTGAACATGCAAAGAAGATCAAACAGCCTTAACAAAAAAAGGAAAACAGCGATATAGGACGATTTTGAAGTTGAGGGAGAACATGAGATGGGAGTTTTCCGACATACCCTAACTGTCCTGAACCGGAAAAAAATGAGCGTTTGACATTAAAAGTATATACATTTTATTATTTTAATGAAAATAACCGATCGTTTTGCTAGGTAAGACCCTTCTTCCTCGGCTGGGATCGTTTACAACTGCATTTGGAATAGTTTGAAGCCGAATTTAAACTGCATTTTGGAAGTTCAAACTCGGGGAACCATTGAAGTCCACTATATAGAGAAAAATGCTGAAATGTTTTCCTCAAAAAACATAATTTCTTTACGACTGAAGAAAGAAAAACATGAACATCTTGGATGTCCTGGGGGTGAGGACATTATCTGTACATTTTTGTTCTTAAAGTGGACTTCTCCTTTAACGACCCATCAGTCTACACCATCTAAGTTTTTAACCAAGTTTCATGACAGAATTTGCCATTTGTTTAAATTGTTACAAATGCTACTGTAAATAAATTGTCAACTTTTTCATCTTGAGGCATGAGTAGAATAATGTCACCTTCTTTAATTGTATACCCAATTTTTGTGAATGCTTGTTTATTGTAAGCAAGCCTTTCTGCAAGTCCATTAGCAGTTGATGATTGTTTACAGTATAACACAGATTACTTCCTACTATAATTAGTAGGAAATTCGTCATGGGCAGTAGGAAAAAAATAAACAGACTAGCACATAATTACTCCTCATTTAAATGATAAGGTACTTACTGCGCGGCCTGATGTGTGTGTGTGAGCTGGAAGCTTAGCCTCTTGAATGACAGGCCTGCGGTGGTGTATACGTTCATATCTGCTGTCAGGATAGCCAGAATGATCCGGGTGGCTGCTGGGAATGTGCTTTCTGGAATCAGGGTAGTGCTGGTAATATGTGTCGACTGATGGAGAGTGTCGTGGATCAGTTGGAGAATTGTAGTGTGGAACCCATCTTTGATAGGGGTCATATGATGGATGGAGTCTGGGATCATGTGGCACAGGGTATTGGGATCCTGGTTGTGGAGGGGCTTGTTGGGGAGAGGTTGTGGGGTAATCCTGAGGGTACTGAACCACCTGTGGAGGCTCCACTGCTTCCCTCTGGTTATCCTAGAAACCAACATGGCAAATAGGAGAAGAGACATATATGATCCCATAACTTGTGTCTTAAGATGCAGTGACACTTACTGTTGCTTGGCGAAATTTTGTGTGCAAAAATATTTAATAATTAATTACTTAATTACTAAATACATTTTCTGTTACTCACCAGACCCTTGGGGAATGGGGTATATTCTCCAAGCTGAAATTAAACAACCAGAAACATTAGGCATTTTAATGTTCTCAGCAAATATCCATCCATCCATCTTTTGTGCAGTATCAAACACTATCTAAAGAATATGAGATGGCATATATTTAACTGGTGAATAACCAATAAAATATAGTGTCTTGTAAAAGTATTCATACTTTTTCACATTTTGTTGTTGCTGCCTTATCTTAAACTGCTTTAAATTACTTTTTTCCCACATCAATCCACACTCTATACACCATAATGGCAAATCAAAAACAGAAAGCACCTTTACAACCTCAAGTCTTTTTGGGTATGATGCAATACGCTTTGCATATAAGCATTTGGCAATTATCTGCTATTCTTCTCCTCACCTCTTCACCTCTCAAGCTCTGCCAGGTTGGATAGGGGCAGAGGCACATTTTCAAGTTTTTCTGCAAATTTTTGATTGGGTTCAAGCCAAGGCTCTGGCTGGGCCACTTAAGAACATTCACAGAGTTGTCAAAGCCACTCTTGCTGTGTGCTTAGGGTGATTATCCTGTTGGAAGGTGAACCTTCTGCCCAGTCTGAGGTTCTGAATGATCTGGACTGTGTTTTTGGTGCATTGAACTTTCTTTCTACTCCTATGAGTCCTTCAGTCCCTACCACTGAAAAACAGCCCCAAAGAATGAGGCTGCTACCAGCACACTTTAGTATTGGGACAGAACTGTGTAGTTGATGAGCAGTGCCTGGTTTCCTTCAAACATGATGCTTGGAATTGAGGTTCATCAGTCCAGAGAATTTTGTTTCTCACAGTCTGAGAGTCCTTTAGGTGCTTTTTTGCAATTTCCAAGTGTGTTTTCATGTGTCTTCACTGAGGAGAGGATTGAGTCTTGCCACACTGCCATAAAGCCCAGATCGGTAGAGTGTTGTAGTGATGTTTGTCCTTCTGTAGGTTTCTCCTATCTCCACATATGATCATGGAGCTCAATTAGAGTGACCATCAGGTTTTTGGTCACCAATCTAACCAAAGCCCTTCTCTATTAATTGCTCAGTTTTGCCAGGAGGCAAACTCTAGGTACAGTCCTGATTTGTTTCAAACTTCTTCCATTAAGTGAAACGGAGACTACATGCTTGTGTGAACCTTCAATACAGCAGATTTTTTTCAGAACTCTTCCCCAGATGTGTAGCTTGAAGCCTGTTTCTGAGCTCCACAGGCAGTTTTTTTGACCTCAGTCCTTGGTTTTTGCTCCCATATACATTTTCTTTTTACCTTTTTTTTTTTTTTTAAGTCTGTCTGCCCTTCCAAATCATACCTGTTTAATTGAATTTGCCACAGGATGACTTCAAGTGTAGTAATATCTACGAGCAATATGAATGCTGAAAGCGAAATTTCAACTGTAGGGTATGATTTTTTCAAGGGTATGAATACTTATTCAATGGAATGATTTCAGTTTTTTATTTGTAATAAATTAGCTTTTTCTGATGTTAAAAACCTGTCATTATGGTGTATGAGTAGATTGATGTGGAAAAAAAATAATTCAAAGCAGTTTTACATTAAGCAGCAACATTAAAAAACGTGAAAAAATGAAGGGGTATAAATTCTTTTGCAAGGCATTGTATAACCTAGGGTTTTAGGGGATTTTACCCCTAAATTCAACACAAATTCAACATTTAAGCACACATTTAAGGACAAAAACCTTTCAAAGAATACTCCACTGACTATGAGAGTGAATGGATGTGTTTGTTACATGTACACAACTCAGTGGGCACTTAATCACGCTTTTATGCACTGCTGTCTGCACAACTCTTATGACATAAGGATGAAAAACAATAAAAAATCTTTTTACCATGACTTCTCTGATGCCATCCTGTACTCTCATATAAAGTTCTCTGTTGTCTTTTACATATATTAGCGTGCCTTCTGGATACCGGATAGTTGTTGCGGCCATGGTGTCAACAGACCTCAAAACCATAACCTGAGGAAAAGAGAACAGACCAACTGACCGAAAAGATTAATTAACTAATAGAAAATTTGTTGTCATCAATATGGCCACAGACAGTAGGTAGCATTTCAGAAGTGAAAACTCACCCCAGGTAAATGTCCAGGGGGTCCAGGAGGTCCAGGGGGTCCAGGAGGCCCAGGAATACTGATAGCTAAAGGATCAAGGTGTTACAATAAAAAGACTTTTGCATTTAACGGATAGGACAGTTGACAGAAGACTGGAAAAGGGAGAGACAAGAAATATCACATCACTCATCAAAAGATCTTTTACGAATGAGTGGCTGTGTGCAAATTCCTTACTTTGTGAGGGTTGGTGTGCACCTGGCAGCAATGATCCCGGGAGTCCAGGTGGTCCTGGTGGGCCAGGACTACCTGGGCGACCATCATAACCGATTCCTGGGGCTCCAGGAGGCCCCGGGGGACCCGGAGGTCCTGGAGGTCCACTAATAGATTCTCCTCTAGGGCCCTATACAGAAATTAACATTTAGTTAAGCTACTTTAGACAATAAGAAAAAAACAATGGATTACTCAGAATCTAAGAAGCATTGTTTCGTGTCTGTGCTATCACCGGTAGTCCAGGTCTTCCAGGTAGACTTTGTGCTCCACCATGATAAGGGTCATAGTAACCTACTCCTGGTTCTCCCTTCTGTCCTTTAGAACCAAGCTCCCCTTTCATCTCATTCTACAATATAGCATATTACAAAAAATCAAGTACAATTTCTATGTGCTGCACATATTCAGCAAAATATTACTTGTAAACTGGAAACTTGTGTAAGTAAGTTTGGAAACATACCTTAAATGCATAAATGTCAAAGGTGGTAGTGAGACCTATGACAGACAACGTTGACATTCAAATCCTGTTTATATTTTCCTGTTTAATACTGTAAAGTTGCTTTGAGACAGTCTGTATTGTATAAAGTTCTAAATAAATAAAAGTCACTTGGCTTGATTTCACTGTTAAAAAAGCTGATATTCACTGTTTTGAATCTTTATTCAACTGCTCCAAAAAAAAAAAAAGGCTTGATATATCAGTAAATCATACCTGGCAGGCCAGGGATGCCAGGTGCTCCTCTTTCACCCTTGTCCCCTTTGAAAGCTGAGGTCATGAAATTTGAAATATGTTGACATTTATTCAGTTAGCGGATGCTTTTATTCAAAGCAACATACAAATTCTTCTGAACAATTCTTTGGAATAAGAGCATACTAATTAATCCCAAACAGATATTTTTATATACATATTCATGCTAAATTAAACTGGAAAGGGATAACACCAGATATGGATTGGACAAATCAGATTCATTTACTCACCATAGGGAACTCTTGAGTTGCCGTCATCATAGCCCTTAAGTCAGATCAAATTAAATATTGTGAGCCAGTACAAATGCTATTTTTATAACAAACAATCCCACAAGATATTAGGTACTTATATTTTATTATTATATTTTTTAAAATATTAATTACTCACATTATATCGTCCCACAGAAACTGGAGGTCCTGGAGGACCAGGTGGCCCAGGTGGACCAGGAGGTCCCTAAAATCAGTTTAAAATCTATAGTATAGTATATAGTAGGTAACACTTTACTTTGATGGTCCCTCTTGAACATTCTGTTGACATGTCAAAAAACTCTCATTAGACTGTACTTCTGCTAACTCTTTATTGTGATGGTCTCCCAACAGACATTCTACTGACTATAAGTAACTTTGTTAGTACGTCAACTTAATCTAACCCTAACCCTACCAGTTTCCTAATACTCTACTCTACACTCTAGTGAGAGTTAGTAGATGTATAGGTGCCATTATACTTATAGTCAACAAAATGCGTTGAAGGCACCATCAAAATGAAGTGAAACCATATAGTATAATCTACACTTCTGTAGTAACAGTGAAAACAAAATAAATGGTATTAAGTTGTTTATTCCTTACCTGATAGCCGTAACCATATCCTCCACCTGAATCGCCTTTCTGTCCTTTTTTACCATTTAGACCAGGACGACCCTTTTGATTAAGAATATAGTCTGATTAATATACCAAATTATGAAAATTATCAAAAATTCTAATTCAACAGGGTTTAGGGACCTTAGTCAAGCCCATATTTTTCAAGGTATGAAGCATCTTTCTCACAGTTAGCATCAGTGTTGCCAAGTCCATGTTTTTTTCCCGCGGAATTGGGCTATTTTTACACAGTTGCCACGGGTAGATTTTGATGTCTGCTGGATGAAGCAAGCCCATTAACGTCATATTTAGCCCCTGAAATACAAATTTACTAGGGGAACCCCAGCAAAAAACATGTATTTTATCCCCCAGAATGTGATTTTTTTAATGGGGGATCCCCCTCGAAATGCGATTGGGCTAATTTTGAGTAGCAATTGGGCGGGTTTTGTTGTGAAAACCTGGCAACCCTGGTTAGCATATGTGAAAGAAGAAAGCTGGCCAAAGACACTACATGCAAAACTCATTTGGACCAATGATCCCACAGAGACATTTTATGTCTGTCTGTTGTGGTGTGGACTGACTTCACTTTGATGCCAGTTTTATTTTGAAATATTAAAAAGGCAGACAGCGCTACTGACAGTCACTGCAAAAGTCTATGATAAAATCTTTCTTCAAAAATGTAAAATGGTAGAAAATCTATCTGGATTTGATTAAAGATACTTACTGGTCTGCCTGGAAATCCTATTTCTCCCTTTGGTCCGGGTGGCCCAACTGGTCCCTGATGAGTGAAGAAATATACAACAAATCTATAACATATAATTCTTAAATATCAGCAGCATTAAGAATGATCAATGTATTTTTTAACAGGGCAATTTTGCAGGTAAAAAATAAAGCTTTTATGTGTGGTATTCCTCAGTGGGACAAAAAGCAAAAGCTCACCACAGGCCCCTCTGGTCCTGGAGGTCCTGCCTCACCCTAAAACAGACAGTAACTACATCAGTTTGTCTAACAATGATGGATACTTCTGATCTAGTTCTGATCAGAAGTTCTGATCTAAACTCATTATATGAATGAAAGCTGCAGGCCTCTCACCAGCTGTCCAGCCAGCCCCCCCGTGTAAATGGGTATACCACTGGAGTCTACGATCAGGCCAGGTTCACCCTTTTGACCCTGAAGAGAAAAGAGCAAAAAGCATATATAATATTAGAGGATAAAAAAATGCTCAATGAATAATGATAGTATCTTCTAAACATTGCTGTTTCTAGGACTGGATTTACCCCTTATTGTACATAACTGCACTTAGAATAAAAAGATTGTTATCATCCATTAGTATGGATGCTAATATAGTTATCATTTTTGGTCTTTTTTTGGCCTTCACTCCTTCAGTATTCTGTTACTTTAGGTTGTAAAGTCCTATTAAAAAAAAACAAACAAAAAAAAAGCAAAACATATATTAAACTTTATTTCATTATAGTGCACTTTAGACATTCACAACTATAAGTACAACTATAAGTAACTTTGCACCTTCATGTCAACTAACTCTCATTAGCGTAGAGTAGAGTATTTGTAGATGGTTAGGTTAGGGTTAGGGTTAGGGTTAGTAAAATAAGTTGACAAGTACTGGCAAAGTTATTTATAGTCAGTAGAATGTTGGGGAACCATCAAAATAAAATGTTTGCAAACATTAAGTAGACAGTCTACTAATACTTCTAATAACTGGTAGTTGACATGTTCCTGTTTACTTACAGTCAGCAGAATGTCTAAAGTGGACTATTGCAATAACGTTTCAGCAAAACATATTACCTTGATAGAGTCTCCAGGTAGTCCAGGTTCCCCCTGATCACCTTTTGGACCCATTGGTCCCTTTAAAGATATAAAAAGAGGTAAATAAATAAAAATGCATTATAAAACAGTATAAGCTTTTTGTCAAGCTTGCCTAAACTAATCAACCATTGACTGTGATCTTGTAAGTTTAAAAATGACTAAAGATTGGTTTTCACTCTAAAAATTGTATTCAAGTTAAAGCAGGAGATTTAAAAAAAAAAAAATGCATTAAACAAAACAATTTTTAGACTGCAGGCCAATCTTTGTAATTTGGAACATATACAGTATAGGACTTGGCACCTAACTAGGAAGAGCACAATAGATGCATTGGTTGATCTTTAGTTAAAAATTAACATTTAAATAAAAAGGTAAGGATACTGTAACAATAAAATTACAAGTCATTAAAAACACTTACAGGGAATCCTGCCTGACCAGCTACACCAGGTGCCCCCTAATAAAACAAGCACAAAACACATTGCTTTGAATTTGGTTCTAAACGTATTGTAATGCAGTAGAAATAAGTAAATAGTAAGTCATATTTACACAGGACATTCTATATTAAGCATCATGCAATTTAACATACTTAAGTTAATAAAGAGCCATTATAACTAGTATTTATCATTTCCTTTCACCTGTGGTCCAGGAATTCCAAATTCTCCATTTTCCTGAAATTAAATGAAATGTAAGTAATTTAATATCGGAAATACAAAGCTGTAAAGGTGTAGTAAAGTAATATAGGGTCATTCCATGTCAAATCAAGCAAATTTCCAAAATTTCCCCGGCTCAAATTTTTGATTTTGCTAATATTTTTTTCTGAGGAAGGATAGACATGTATAGTGATGAAAGCCAAAATATTAAATGTCAGTTACTGAGTAATCCACTATTTTGTAGAGGGAGGTCAAAAGGGCAATTTTCACCTTAGATTCAGAGTCAAGTTACAGGGGGGTAAAAATGACTTCAGAAAGATGGCAGCATCATTATCTTTTTTGTACACAGAGATTGGTAGTCATATTAGTAAAATTTGTTGACTTTAGCAGTCTTTGTTGCATTATGTGTCAACGATGACACATATAATTAATTTTCAGTAGCCGGAAACCACATTTTAGTCACTTTGTATACAGTTGATACTTATTTTATTTAAAGAACAATGTCCAAAGAAGAAAAAATGTTGAAATTAGCAATGTATCTTGTTTCACTCTATCAAAACAGTTGCATAGATCATACCTGTTTGAGTCTCATAAATATTCTTTTTCCAAAAGCTGTGTGCCTGTCACTCAAGTAGACATCTTCAGAACATGTTAAAAATGAACAAAATCACTTCTTCCAAATATACCTGAAACTGATTCAAATATAGAATCTTATGAATGGACTACAGAAAGCAAGGTAATGTGACTCAGCTTGATCATTTCAGTGCACTTCTAGCACTCAGACACCTATGTTCTATGCAATTTTTTGATAGAGGGAAACAAGATACAATTCTAATTTCAACATCATTTCTCCTTCAGACGTCGTTCTTTAAATAAGTATCAGCTGTCTACAAAGTGACCAAGATTTGGTTTTCGACCACTGAAAATTGGTAATGTTCAACAATCTGGACATGGAGCCTCACTGAGATCCCCATATCTCTGGGTCTGAATGATACAGGGCCTTGGAAATTGGAAGATTCCCAAAGAAAGGTTTATGAAGAACTAGAATCTAAAATCATATTGCAATAACTTTAATATTTCATGAGTTATAGGCATGCAAACTATGGACAAAGAATATTTATGGCACTTAGAGTGGTATGTTGCAATTGTCTTGACAGAAAGAAATGAAATACATCTCTAGTTTTAACATTATTTGTTCTTCAGACATTCCTCTTTAAAAGAAAAGAAGTCTCATATTTTTACAAACTGACCCATATTTAGTTTTCGACCACTGAAAATGTGTACATTTTAACGATTTACTCCTGAAGCCATATTTAACTTTCAATATCTCTGGAACCGAATCTCATAAGGCATTAAAAATAAAGATACCAAAAGAAACATTTGTTAAAACCCAATGTCTAAAAGGGCATTAAAATATCTTTAATACTTCTTGAGTTACAGGTATGCAAACTTTGGAGAAAAAGTTTCCCTATTTTTGAATGGTCACCATTGGCACATAATGCAACAAAGATTGCTAAAGTCAACAGATTTTACTAATAGAACTAGCAATCTCTGTGTAAAAATAAGATAATGATGCAGCCATCATTCTGAAGTAATTTTTACCCTCCTGTAACTTGACTCTGATTCTAAGGTGAAAATTGCCATTTTGACCTCCCTTTACAAAATAGTGGATTACTCAGTAAATAGTCATCCATGACATTTAATATTTTGGCTTTCATCAACATACCTGTCTATGTTTCTTTAAAATAAATATAAGCAAAATCAAAAATTTAAACCAGAGACCTCTGGTTTAATTGTCACGGAATGACCCTTATAGAGTTATGCAAAGTCTTCTGAGGGTTTACTGTATGACAACACTTACACTGCCATTAATATAGATCACTTTTCCTGGAGGACCTGGTGGGCCTGGCAGTCCTGGAGGCCCTAATGCAAGACCAGGGTCACCCTAAAGACAAATACATTACTATAAGTTTATTGCTTAGGTCTATAGAATAGTTGCCATATTGAACCACTTTTGCAGAAGTTTGAGTGAATCATCGATAGAGACACATCTAACCTAAGTGTCTTCAAATAAACACTCACTTTGTCACCTTTCAGTCCTCTTTCCCCCTTTAGCCCCTGTAAAAAAAGAAATCAATTAAAAGTTACAATATTGCTGTGCAAAGCTGATCTTCATGCTAGTCATCTTTCACTCACTATTTGTCCTGGAAAGCCATCTAACCCTGGAATTCCCTCTCGTCCCCTTTCACCTTCTTGACCTTTCTGACCTGAAATACCTGGTAAACCAGGTTTTCCCTGCAGATTTGAAAGAAAAGAGAATTAACTTTTCTCCTAGGTAGGTGTAATGTACATTATAATTTGGTAACTTGGATATCACATTATAAACATAGAAGTTATTGTCTCACTGGTAGTCCAGGTATCCCCTGAGGGCCCTTTAGAGAGATAAAATAAAAACAGGGATGAGATGGAATAAGCACTGTGTTGCCGTGATGATAACGTAACAGCATTTTATAGTTACCTGTGGACCTGGTAGCCCCATGATTCCTGGAATGTATTGAAGATCAACTGCTGTTTTATTCCCATCAGTCTGAAAACACAGTCAAACAGTGGATATGGCAGATCAAGTTCTAGATCTCCTAGAGGTACAAAGTCCTGTGACTGCACGGCCCTTGTGACAGTTCTGAGATTAAAAGCCTTGAGGGTGCTGAATTTCAAACATTAAATAACTTACAGTAATTTGGAAGGCAGGTCCTGGAGGTCCAGGGGGTCCTGGAGGTCCTTGAGGTCCCATGGGCCCAGGTGGCCCTGCAATGCCTTCCGGACCTGAGATCCCTGATGACCCCTGTGGACCCTAAAGAGCAAGGGATTGGATGGGAGGGTTTAAAACTACAACTACAAAAGTTCTAAAAATGCTTACGTTGCCTGTCTTTAGTTGACTAAATTTAAGTTTAGTCATGAAATTGTTTCAATTTGTTACAATACGGTGAGGGTTAATAGGAGCTCTTATTTATTTCTGTTAGCAATATATTATAAACTTAAAGATTAGTTCAAATCATCTATTAGACACTGGTTAATGGTTTCATCAACATCCCATAGCACTGAACAGTTTCGACATGGCAAAATATGACATACACTACCAGCCAAGTTTTTGAAGTAATATTTTTAATGTTTTTTTAAAGAATTCTCTTCCGCTTACCAAGCATGCAATTATTTGATCCAAAATACAGCAAAAACTGTAATATTGTGAAATATTTTTACAGGTTTTTTTTTTTCGTGATTTTTTGATGAATAGAAAGATCCAAAGATCAGCATTTATCTGAAATAAAAAGCTTTTGTAATATTATAGACAATGCCATTCAAAAGCTTGAAGTCAGGGTTTTTTTCTTTTTTAAGTGATGATAAAGTGATTAAAAGTGATGAGAAACACATTTATGTTACAAAACATTACTATTTCAGATAAATGCTGTTCTCTTGAAACCTGAAAAAATTCAAGTCAACTGTTTTCAACATAACAATCATAATAAAATAATATATATATATATATATATTTTGAGCAGAAAATTAGAATATTAAAATGATTTCTAAATGATTATGTGACTGCAGTAATGAAACTAAAAATTCTGCTTTGAAATCACAGGAATAAATTACATTTTAAAATATATTCAAATAGAAAACGGTTATTTTAAATAGTAAAAATTTTTTTTTTTTTTTTAAAAAATTAAAGTTTTTTTTCTGTATTTTGGATAAAATAAATGCAGGCTTGGTGAGCAGAAGAGACTTCTTTAAAAAAAAAAAAAAAATCTTACTGTTCAAAAACTTTTGACTGGTAGTGTACTAAAGTCTCATTTGCTAAAATCACATGTATATATGTATACATATCTAGTCTGCTAAGACTAAATACAATAATTTGCCATATCCATTTCCATGCTATAAGTTTATTTAGAGAGATGTCATGAGCTACAGTAAATACCACTCAAGAAAACAGTGTAATGCAGGTTATGTGAGCAGTTATCAATTGTCACAGTATTGTGAAAATGCATTAAAGGACAAGCAAGCCTCACACAATGAGCTAAAAACACAAGTAGAAGAGTCAAATAGAAAGTTTGCATTGGCTAAAGCATAGGTCTGAAATGATTGATTCACTTGCCTTCATTGATTGCTAGGCAAAATTGAAAAGCTGTCTTTAGTAAACTAACGACTTTATGGATAACACTTTCATTGATTAGTCAAGTTTTTGTGACAAACCACACCCAGTGGAGTTAGTCTGTAGTCATGCATGACTTTAGAATACCTGTTCCCCATTAGTCTCCCATGAAGGAAACCAATTGGAGAAATAAGAGAAAGCAGAGAAGGGGCTTTGCTACAGGGAGAAAAAATATAGTGAATATTAACCTCCCAATGAAATAAAGCCCCACAGATGGAGAATACAAATTATATATGTCTGACTTCAAGTCTTATTTTAGTATTCTGTGATCAAATCTTCACATCTAATTTATTAAACATGCTAACGTCACTTGTCTTACCGTTTCCTCTTTAACCCCAGTCAAGCCAATCTCACCACAGTCTCCCTAAAAGAAAGAGAAAAATAAATTGTGTGATTTCATTTTAATATCGGCCAACTGAAAATACTTTTAATATTAAATTTACCTTTTGACCTGGAGGACCAGGAGGACCAGGTTTTCCAGGTCGACCTGGGGGTCCCTGAGTCATAATAAACCGAATAAACAGAACTCAAACAAAATTCCACTAAATGCTTAAACATGCATGGGATTAATGAAGAGAGGATGATTTCTTACAGGACGCCCAGGCAGCCCATTTTGTCCTGGAGGACCAGTAGGGCCGGTTTCAAAAGATTGTAATTCTGTTTCAGTTGCCCAGTCTGTTCCTGGGGGCCCTGGAGGCCCAGGAGGCCCAGGAGGCCCAGGTAGACCAGGATGACAACATAAACTCTAAAAAAAAAAAAAATTATACTTAAACTCCAAAAGTCAATTACAGAGCCGAACACAACAGCAGCAGATCTGGTGAATTTATTAGGATATGCAGTAGAATAAAATAAAATACTACTTATTTTAGGAAAAGTGTTTTTTACTCAGTTAAATATTTTAAAATACTTACAATATATTTTTATGATATGATGTTTGACATGGCCAGGTAACCATACTGAAATGCGTTTTGAAAAACCTTTTGAAAGGGCAAGGTTACTCTGGGAAATGGAAAGTTTGTTGAATGGATAGTTCACCCAAAAATAAAAATTCTGTCATTAATTACTCACCCCCATGTCATTCCAAACCCTTAAGACCTTCATTCATCTTTGGAACACAAATTAAGATATTTTTTAATGAAATACAAGAACTTACTGACCCTGCATAGACCTGCAAAGGAAATATATTTTCAAGGCCCAGAAAGGTATAAGGATATTGATAAAATAGTCCATGTGACATCAGTGGTTCAACTGTAATTTTATGAAGCTACAAGAATATTTTGTGTACTCTTCCATGTCAGTCTTTGACAGGCATTTATGAGAGTGCCACGGTGCATGCATGTTCTTTGAACACGTAGAAAACAGACACGTAAGAGAAGAAATACTACCTTAGTTCTGTTGCTGCCTATGCAGGGTCAGAAAGCTTTCAGATTTCGTCAAAAATATCTTAATGTATGTTCCGAAATTAAGAGAGTGAGTAATTAGTTAATACTTTTTGTGTGAACTATCCCTTTAATAAACCAAAATGTTGCCAAGATACATACAGTCATCAAATTAATTTAATAACTTTTTGCCATTATGGTCAAAACATGATCTGAGACAAATTTTAAGACATGGATATACATACATATACACTATAAATTAGAAGAAGAAGAATGCATTCAAATTAGGCTAGTAGTCTTAGGCATAGATTATCTGATTGTTGAAACGTACCGGTGACAATCCAGAACCCTCCATATCCATAAATGTCTGAAGGGAGAACATTACAATATAAAACAGATATTTAAAACACAGGTAGTTTGCATAATGCTAATTTTCAAAAACAGCTTTTAAAAATAAAACATCACCATGTCTTTGTTTTTTGTGTCACTACTAAAATTTAGTTAAACAACAATTTTTTGCTTCTCTGCTATGAGTTCAGAAAACAGCTTTCATGCTAATTGCGTGAAATGAATGAACGTGGTGTAAAGGGGTGTAAAGGTACACGTATTCATACTGAAAAATTTTCTATATGGGTCTTTCGGTTCGGTATGTGTACTATGGTGGCCCTTATTGTGGGGTAAATTTTTTTTATATTTTTTGGAAATATTAACCTCTCACCCCCTCATTTGTTTCTCCACTAGAAGTTAGTAATGTGTGCAAAATTCCATCCAGATAATTTGTCATTTAGGGTGTGCTCAAAGTGTATCTTTTTATCAACAGGTACTTTAAGAGCTGACTGGTGATATTAGCAACGTTTTTGTAGGTGGAATTAATGAATGACCAGTGCTCTCTTCCACCCTCAATACCATGGTGCCCTTGAGCAAGACACTGAACCCCTAACTGCTCCAGTTGGTTCTGGAGCAAATGGTTGCCCACTGCTTCAGTTGGAGGCTATCAGCGCCAATACAGTTTAACATTTTAAGACTAACAACAGTGTTCTGTATTCTCGTTTTTAACATAATTCACAGTTTACTAATGGTTTTGTATAATTATTAATTACATGCTGTTATTGTCATTAAGACTATATTAAGAATTTCAACTTTGTTGAGCACACCCTAAACATAGTGCAAACTCAGCAAAATTTGGTTTGTTTCCATTTATCATTAAGGAGAATTGACTGGGAGGGTGAGAGCAGAACATTTCAAAAGTCCAAAAATAAGGGCCACCCTAATGTGTACTGAACAAATACAGCATTTTTCCCCCAGGAAATTCAAACAGTAAATGGTGTTTTGGCAGTCTTTGATGTGGCATGACAGATCGCTGTATAAATGGTTCAGAGAGCCGCTTCAGAAATGTTGGAATAAACCAAAGCATTGACTAGAGTGGTCAGTAAACCACTGCTTAATTAAATAAAATAAAATGATTATTAATTTATTATTAATTAGAAAATCATACTGAACTGTGACGTCAAAACCGAGGTCCAGACCGAACCGTCATGTTTGTGTACCGTTACACCCCTAGTGCCCATAGTTCATAATAGGCTCTCAGTAGTTCCTTCTGCATATTTTAGCTCTAAGCACATAGACCTGCACCAGATGTATTCATACTCACAGTCTTGTCTGAAATTGAGGGTCCAGGAGGTCCAGGTGGCCCAGGTGGGCCTCTAGGGCCTGGATGTCCTTCCCCTTTCTGTCCCTGGAGATACAAAAAAAAATATATATATATATATATATAAAGTAATAATTTTCCCACTGTGCCTAATAATGTTCTGTCTTCAAACCCTCAAAAGTTTTCTTGGTTCAAACATGTCTTACCAAAATTCTGGTCAACAATGATTTTTCACCTCCAAGATGACTTTTACCTCATTAAGAGAGTGATGATAATTAATGCCTCATTAGGGTGCACATAACACCCATATTCTACATTTTATTTTCATAAAAACTGTAAAAAAAAAAATTTTTTTATATCTCATTTTATATCTATTTTTCTTTCATATTTTTAATAGTTTTCACACTCTTTATTTAACATATAATATGTGACCCTGGACCACAAAACCAGTCAAAAGGGTCAATTTTTCGAAATTGAGATTTATACATAATCTAAAAGCTGAATAAATAACCTTTCCATTGATGTATGGTTTTTAAGGAAAGGACAATATTTGGCAGCTATTTGAAAATCTGGAATCTGAGGGTGCAAAAAAATCAAAATATTGAGAAAACCTTTAAAGTTGTCCAAATGAAGTTCTTAATAATGCATATTACTAATCAAAAAATCAAGTTTTGATATATTTACAGTAGGAATTTTACTAAATATCTTCATGGCACATGGTTTTTATTTAATTTCCTAATGATTTTTGGCATAAAAGAAAAATCAATAATTTTGACCCATACAATGTATTTTTGGCTATTGCTACAAATATACCCTAGCGACTTAAGGTCCAGGGTCACATATGTAGTAAGGTTAATATCAACCCAGGCTCATTAAAATATGTGCCTCTATATACATTTCTGCAACACCGTAATTATGTACCTTACACTCTTAAAAATAAAGGTTCCAAAAGGGTGCTTTTGCAGTGATGCCTTGGAAAAACCATTTTTGGTTCCCCAAAGAACCTTTCAGTGCACAGTTCATAAAAGACCCATTTTGCAGAACATTTTAAAAATCTAAAGAACCTTTTTCGACTATAAAAAACCTTTTCTGCATTTGAAAGGTTCCATGGATGTTCATCCATGGAACCATCAATAGCAATAAAGAACCTTTATTTTTAAGACTGTACTGCACGTTTTGTGCCAGTTTTAAAGTGAAAATTCCAGAGAGTTGCACTAAACACACGTTTAATACGTGACTGTGGAGCGTTTTCATTACGTTGGTAAAGGCACTTATTGCTGCATTTTTATTACGCTGCTTGAGGTACATATTGCAGCTGCTCAGATTTCAAATATCCAGGGAGTGTAGCTAAAGGTTAATGCTCTATCATGTTGGAAATATTCCCTACACCAAACCCCAACCCTAAATCTACCTGATAGTGTTAACAAATGCAAAAGTGACATAAAAATGCATTTGTTGACGCAGCTGTACAATTTTAACCTCCTTATGCAGATTTGAGCTGTTTTGTCTCACCGGGTTTGACCGGAGATCTTCATCAATTAAGTGCAACACCATATTGTGTGAGTTACAGAGCAGCAAGAGAATTAGAAAAGTCAAGCATATCAAGTTGTAGATGTAATGACAATGTTCAAAAGCATCAGTTTTCAAATTGCACAGGATGTTAAAATTGATGATAAAAAGTCATAACATAATATTTTGCAAGTAACTGTGTGAAAGTTAGGGTTTATTAATCAAAACTCTGTACATGTAAATCATACTTTGTGTGAAAAGGAATAAAAGTTGTATGAGTTTTACTGCCTCTAGTGCTCATTTCAACTGGAAACTGCAGTGATTCGTACATATATGTACTGTGTTTTTTTGTTTTTTTGCTTTTTTAAGTTTTGCAGAAATGTATATAGAGGCATGTATTTCCAATGAGCCTATGTTAGTTAACATAAAGTAATTAATAAATAATCAATAAAAATAAATAATTATTAAAAATGTAGATTTTGCAAACGACCTTTTGTCCTTTAGGTCCTGTTGAACCAGGTGGTCCTTGAATACCTTGAGGTCCTTCAGGGCCCTGAAAAGTAACACCAAATGAAAACACTGAAGTAATAAAATTGAAGTAATTATTCAAACAGTGTCCAGAAAAGCCTGCCCAGAAAACTCACAGGTCTGCCATCCTGCCCTGGTTCACCCTATAAAACATCAAAATAATGTTTCTTTTTAGACAATGACTCAACTTACTGAAATGTTTGAATTATTAATTTTAAGACTAATGAAATGCCAAAGGAAGATTATATTACTCACTGGCTCCCCTTGTGGGCCCTCTTTACCAGGTGGGCCCTCTGGACCTTGTGGGCCTATTGGACCCTGCACCTTCTCCACCTTTTTATCCCCTGTGTCTATCAATTCTGTTACTGGGCCCTGGGGTCCAGGGGGTCCAGGTGGTCCAGGTGGTCCTGGAAGCCCACGATCACCTTTGGGGCCAGGATATCCAGGCCCAATACTACCCTATACAGAGAAATAGGTAATGTATTCATCAACCTAGCCGAAATCAGAAAGAAGTCATCATCCATTCACTGCACTGGTGAAAGGTGTGTGTGTACCACTAAAATAAATCTTGTTTACCCTCATTCCTTTCTCTTCACGATCACCCTGGGGAAGCAAAGAGGACAAAAAACAAAAAAACAAAAACAAAAACAAAAAAATCTAGTCAAACCTGATTAGGACACAGCACAAGGCAAATTAATGTATGATTTACTATGCAAATTGCATATCCTCATCCAACTGAAATATGTAATTGACAGTTTATATAATTAAATTTTCTTTTTTTTAGACTTTAACATACACTTAATCAATCATTTAATACATTTGATTATAAAAGAACCCAAAACAGAACTGTACCTTCTCCTCATGAGTTCCACCTGTGCTGGAGAGTGTGGCTGAATCATGTTTTGCCTCTGTGAATATCAAAGCAGTATTCTGTGTTAAAATAAAGACCAGGGCTTCAATCCCAAAACCCCAAAAAGCATATAATGCCATGGTGTTACCACTAGATTCCTATATAGCTCTATATAAAGAGGTTATTAAGGATTATTAGGTTGTTGTCAGACCTATATGTACCCTTTGGACTGTTTGTGTTGTTATCCCAGTGTTTGCCCATATTTGGTCTTCCTGTTCCTGTCCTTGTTAGTTACGTCATTGTCTATCATGATCACCTGTCCTGTTTAGATTGGTTTGTTCTGTGTATTTAAGTTTGGTTGTTCCCCCGTGTCTTTGTCGGTGATTGTATTGTCTTTTCGTGCTAGTCGTTTTCGTTTTGTTTGGATTTCCCCGTGTTCCTGTCTGTTCCTGCCTGCTCTGTGGATTTATTTAATAAAGTGTGTGCATTGGACTTTCTCGTCTGCTCCTCGTTCTTTGCACACCACGACAGCCTGACAGAAATCACCGACCAAGACGTCATGAACACTGAGGAGGCTGTGACGTGTTTGCGGCAAGGCGGCCGGAGCTTGGAGCGGTATGTAGGGGAATTCCTCGAGATAGCTAACCAACTAAGCTGGCACGACGCGGCTTTAGGTTTTTGTTTTCAGATGGGGTTGGATGAAGACACAATTCGTTGCGATCTTCCCGTTTGTAATTATCCCCTGATCGAACTGATTAATGTGGTCCTCTATTTAAACGGATCTGATTTTGAAGTCGAAGAGTGCCACAGCTGTGCAGCTGTGCTTTCCGAGTCAAGTCAAGTTGCCGCTGCATGCACGGAGTCCAGTCATGTTGCAGCCGCGTTTACGGAATCAGGTAAAGTTGCCGCGCTTCCGAGGCAAGTCAAGTTGCCGCTGCGTGCACGGAGTCCAGTCATGTTGCAGCTGTGTTTACTGAGTCGAGTCAAGTTACGGCTGCGCTTCCTGAGTCCAGTCACGTTGCAGCTGTATTTCCTGAGTCAAGTCAAGTTTCAGATGCGTCCCTTGAGTCAAGGCAAGTTGTGGCTGCGTTTCCTGAGTCTAGTCAAGTTTCAGAGTCAAGTCGTTCGGTTCCTGAGTCAAGTCAAGTAGCTGCCGCGCTTCTGAGTCAAGTCCAGTTTCCGAAAGTCAAGTAGCAGCTGCGGTTCCTGGGTCAAGTCAAGTTTCCGAGTCCAGTATAATTGCAGCTGTGTCTCCTGAGTCAAGCCTAGTTACAGCTGTTGTTCCCAGGTTTAGTCAAGTTTCCGAGTCAAGTCAGGCTACAGCTGCGGTTCCAGAGTCAAGTCAAGATACGACAGTATCTCCTGAGTCAAGTAAAATCCCAGTTGCTGCTCCAGAGTCAAGTCAAGCTACAGCTGCTGTACCAGTGTCAAGCCAATCTACGGCCGTTGTTTCCTGCGTCAAGTCAAGTCAGAGCTGCTCTTCCTAAGACTAGTCAAGTTAAAGCTGTGTTTCCTGTGTCAAGTCTAGTCAGAGCCGCTCTTCCTGAGTCAAACAAAGTCACAGCCGTAGTTCCTGAGTTAAGCCAAGTCGGAGCTGTTGTTCCTGAGTCTAGTAAAGTCACAGCTGGTCTCTACGAACCAAATCAAGTCATCACTGATCCTCATAAGCCAGGTCAAGTCATGACTGGTCTCCATGAGTCGGGTAGAGCCACAGTTGATCTTCATGAGCCAGGTCAAGTCACAGCTGATCTTCATGAGCCAAGTCAAGTTACTGCTGCTGTCCCAGAGCCAAGTCACGTCTCGTCTGTCCGCCAGAGCCTCCTCACGTCTAATCTGTCCGTCCAGAGCCTCCTTACGTCTCCTTTGTCTGTCCAGAGTCTCGTCGCGACGCGGCTGCCAGTGTGATGGCGATCACCCTTCTCAGTATGTGGGCCGCACACTACGCTCCAGGGGTCTCGTCCGCTCCAGAGGTCCTGTCTGTTACCAAGTCTGCGCCAGAGGTCTCGTCTGACTTCCCAGAGCCTCATCACGTCATGTCTGCCAGTGTGATGATAATCACCATTCTTAGTACGTGGGCCGCACACTACGCTCCAGAGCTCCCGTCAGTCACCAAGCCTGCTCCAGAGCTCCCGTCTGTTCACAAGTCCGCCCCTGAGGTCACGTCTGATCATAAGCCTACGCCAGAGGTCTCGTCTGCTCACAAGTCTGCCACAGAGGTCTCGTTTGCTCACAAGTCTGCTATAGAGGTCTCGTCTGTTCACAAGGCTGCCACAGAGGTCTCGTCTGCTCACAAGTCAGCCTCAGAGGTCTGGTTTGCTCACAAGTCAGCTATGGAGGTCTCGTCTGTTCACAAGGCTGCCACAGAGGTCTCGTCTGCTCACAAGTCTGCTACAGAGGACTTGTCTGATCACAAGCCTGCTCCTGAGCTCTCGTCTGATCACAAGCCAGCTCCAGAGCTCTCGTCTGATCTCAAGTCAGCTCCAGGGGTCCCGTCTGGTCTCAAGTCTGCTCCAGAGGCCGCGCCAATGCCTCCAGAGGTGTCAGCTCCGGCTGTAGATCCTCCTATGGTGGCGGCGTTACCCTATGAACTCTCTGCTTCTCCCCCTATTCTTTCTATCTCCTCTATCCCTGCTCTCCCCAGGTCCCAGTCCTTGACACGGTTGCCCGCTCTGCCCTCCAGAGTCGGCGCCTCCTCCAGCGCGCCCTCCAGAGTCGGCGCCTCCTCCAGCGTGCCCTTCAAAGTCGGCGCCTCCTCCGGCGTGCCCTCCAGAGCTGGAGCCTCCTCTGGCGCCACCGGCACCTCCTCCAGCGCGCCCTCCAGAGCCTGAGCCTCCTCCAGCGCGCCCTCCACCGCGCCCTCCAGAGCCGGCGCCTCCTCCAGTGCGCCCTCCAGCGCACCCTCCAGAGCCGGCGCCTCCTCCAGCGCTCCCTCCAGAGTCGGCGCGCCCTCCAGAGTCGGCGCCTCCTCCAGTGCGCTCTTCCGCGTGCCCTCCAGAGTCGGCGCCTCCTCCAGGGCGTCCTCCTGACTCTCGTACTCTCCTGGGCTGACTATGCCCTAAGTTCCCCCAAAATAATTGTGAGGGGGGGCTACCCCCCAGACCCGCCATGGCCACCTGGACTGTTTACTCGGCCGTGGCTTCCTGAACCCCCTGACCCACCATGGCCACCTGGACTGTTTACTCGGTCGTGGTTTCCTGAACCCCCTGACCCACCATGGCCACCTGGACTGTGTGCTTGGCCGTGGCTCCCTGACCCGCCATGGCTCCTTGAGCTCCCAGGTCCGCCCTGGAGGCGTAACCCATATCCCTTCAGTGTCTGCCCTGCACAAGCCTCCAGGACATGTGTGTATTTAAGTTTGGTTGTTCCCCCGTGTCTTTATCGGTGATTGTATTGTCTTTTCGTGCTAGTCGTTTTCGTTTTGTTTGGATTTCCCCGCGTTCCTGTCTGTTCCTGCCTGCTCTGTGGATTTATTTAATAAAGTGTGTGCATTGGACTTTCTCGTCTGCTCCTCGTTCCTTGCACACCACGACAGCCTGACAGTTGTATGTGTGTGTACATATTAGGGCTGTCAGTCGATTAAAGTTTTTTTTTTTAATTAATTACGTTTCAATTAATTAATCTAATTAACCACAAACTAAATTTGGCTGTGAAAATACCCATAATATATACCTACATTATTTATAAAGCCTTTTTGTTCATACAATGAAAGTCAGGGTAACCAAAACGTCTCTGCAACATATGGAACCCTTGTTCCCTGAAGGAGGGAATGGAGACTGACGTCTCACTGGGGAGCCCAATCACCTCTGAGCTTAAGAAAAAAGACCAATGAGAATTGGTGAGTGGAATTTGCATGCCAAGCCACTCCCCTATACATACGGGCATATAAGGCGGTGTGCATCCACTCATTCAGGTTTGTGCTAAAAAGCCAACTGATAGGGAACGTCTTGGTTATGTATGTAATCCTCGTTCCCTGAAGAAGGGAATGGAGATTGTGGCATGAGGGACGTAACGTCTCCATTCCCTGGTATGTAAAAGAATTACATACATAACCAAGACGTTCCCTATCAGTCAGTGACATTCTACATTACGTCGATTGACATCATAGGTTCCTTATGGAAAATGTCACAACCTGAAATGTGTTACGTAATTGAGGTACAAATGCTGACAGGCAAGTGTGTCAGGACAAACACACGGGAGGACACGGGCTCCATGTGAAGATTATAAAATCTTGCGAAGGTGTTAGGTGATGTCCAGCGCACAGCTCTGCAAATGTCTGCAAGAGAGACGCCGTGCACCAACGCCCAAGTGGAGGCAACACTCTGAGTGGAGTGAGCCCTCACTCCCAGGGGGCATGGCTCACCTTGGGACTGGTATGCCAAGATGACGGCATCTGCCACCCAATGAGCCAACCTCTGTTTGGAGACAGCATTCCTCTTCTGCTGACCTCCAAGCAGAAAAAGAAAAACAGCTGGCAGTGGAAGGACTCCTGGAAATCAAACAGGTCTACCTGAGCTTCCCTGAATCAACTCCAAATGAACTGGACTGCCTGGAGATGGAGTCTCCATTCCCCAGGAAGTGTGAGCTGTCATGAGAACGCATCAGCTGTACGATTCAGCTCTCCTGGAATGTGAATGGCATGCCACCATAAACCAATCATCAGGCCTTGAGTGCTCAGGAGAAGGTGGAGAGTCTACTGCCAACCCGACGGTCCAGGCTGTCCGGAGGAGCATGGCCGTCAACTGAGCCTCAGACCCCGACTGTGCAGCCGCCTCGACAGAGAGACATCTTGAAAGACACTCTCAACAACTGCCCAGGGGAGGACCATAGCACTCATCTGTGCGTAGCATGGCTGTCTCTCCACTGAATGCAAGAAAGGGAAGTTTCCCACAGCCAAGAAACTCCCACAGCGATGAAAGGCATCTTCCCTCATAGTAACAGTTCACGAAGCAATCGGCTCAGAAGCAGAAATCTGAATGAGTGGATGCACGCCGCCATCTTATATCCCCGTATGTACGGGGGAGTGGCTTGGCATGCAAATTCAACTCGCCAATTCTCATTGGCCTTTTCTTCTTAAGCTCAGAGGTGATTGGGCTCCCAAGTGAGACCCCATGACGTCAGTCGACGTAACGTTGAATGTGACTGACTGATAGGGAACAGCTTTGTTACCAACAGTCTTCAAAATACCTTATTTTATGCTCCACAAAAGAAAGGTTTGAAACAACATGAGGGTGAGTAAACGATGACAGAATTAATTTTTTTTGTGAACTACCTCTTTAATGTTTTTATTTATTTATTTATTTATTATTATTATTATTATTATTATTTTTAAAATGAAATGATACTCTAAATAAGAAACTAAATCTGCCAGCAGGTGGTGGTAAATGTTTTTATGAGTCATTAATTTGTTTGGTTAAACCGGCTGATTCATTCTCTTTATGAATGGGCCTTTGAATCATTGATTCACACAATTCGTTAAAAACACAGAGGACATTTTGTTACACATAACGTCAGAATTCAATAAAAATGTAACAAAAATGATTAGGAATCCTGGGTCTGACCTGATTTCAACCTCTTATTCGAGACTTCTGTATCAACTTTGTCATAATGTTGCAGCCACACCAGTTCATCTGTGTGTTTGTAACAGTGTGTTGTGTGTGTGTGTAAGCGAGTATGTGTTTGAGTAGGCGTGTCTGTTTTGTGCTTGTTATGTTTTAGAGTGTAACCCCTTTCTTACTGTTTAACAGTTTTACTTACTGTGTTACAAAATAACAAAACTTGTTGCTGATAAAGCAAAAAAATTAAATATATGGGTTAAAATTATATGTCAAATTAAAGGTTCTTAATTCACTTAATAATCTTTTTTTCATGTTTTAAAGTATACTTGTTTTGCTGTGTTGACTAATAAAGCATAAAGTGTATTCAGTATTACATTTCAAATGTACTAAATTGCAAGAGTGAGTAAAGTCGTACGAATTAGCCACCTTGTCAAAAATTTACAAAGTGCTGTGAGATCTGGTTGGTATATACTGACTAATAATTTGCAAAATATTAATTTATAGTTAATTCATAGTTAATAAACAATACTAGGGGTGGCGAACGTCGGTCCTGGAGAGCCGCAACCCTGCACAGTTTTGCTTCAACCCTAATCAAACGCACCTGAACAAGCTAATCAAGGTTTTTATTAGCTCATACAAGAGTTAGATTATGCTTTGTTAATATTACCTGTAAATTGTTCTCATTTTAGATTAGATCACAGAAAATCTGAAAATGTCATTAATTAAGTTTAAACCTACCTTTACTGACCATTAATTGCATTAGTATTAAGTGTTCCTTTAAAAAAATAAAACAGAACATACAGTTTGTACAGTATAAAAACCATTACACCTATGGACAGTCCCTGTAAACCACATATGCCAATATGTGTGTGTGTGACCTTAACATATTTGTAAACATTTTTAAGCAAGACTGAATTTGAATGGAATTAATGTTCAATAAAGGCTGGTTTAAAGGACTTAATTAATGACATTTTCCTATTTTCTGTGACCTAACCCAGTGAGAATTATTCACTCCTAATATCCAGTTAACAATTCCATTACTATGAGCTAATTAAACAATTATAATTGTGTCAATTACAGTGACAATAAATAAAAAAAACTCACTATTCATATAGCTTATGAGTGTTTAGCGGTGAATTTGTTTTGACAAATGATCAATTACATCATGTGAACACAGTAAACATAATAATTAAAAGAGGAGAGCTTTTTGCTTGCTTGTTTAATTAGAATTACAACAAACAGTTGCTCTGAAAAATTATTTCAATTTTAAACATTCTATTTTATTTTTCCTGTGATGGTAAGGCTTTATTTCTAGTGAAGGTTGTTTATTGGCATTGTTGGCTTCATGAAGAACCTTTAACTTTCATAGAATCTTTCTATTGCACAAAAGTTTCTGTATAAATACTGTCCACAAGATGGCATTACAGCATTATCATTGCATTCAGTTTGAAGCAATTTCTGCCTGCATTCTTATGTCAGCATCATATTTTGTGCTCAACTTACATAGGTTGACCATATTTCACAGATTCCACAATTTTCAAATATATGTGCCAAAGCCAGGGCTAAAAACTGAAGAACAGTTCCCACTGTAAGCATCACTAATAGTGAATATTACTAGCACTTAACACAAAACATTCTATAAATTCAGTTTTATAAAGTTCCAGTTTCTTCAGGATTAATTTCACAGACCTATCAAGTCCTGATGGTCATCTGTGTCCAGTTTAGGCTTTTTCCCTGTAGAAGCAGGTTGTGGAGGCAGGGGGGGCAGAGCAGAAGCCTTTTAAATAGAAAACACACATAACTGTTACCAGTTAAGTTTGATCAAGACAGCTTTTAAAGAGACTATCATAGCTTGTGGTTGATAAAAGATGTTGTTTAGCTTAATTGTTTTTATCATACTTAAACATTACTAAACATTACTTAAACAGCTATTTCAGGTTATTTTGTCTGACACAGTTCCACAGTTCAAAACATTAAGCAGTATAAATGCTTTCTATGCCACTAAAAATCAATCGAACCAACAACCAATATGGCAGTAGTAGGATTAGTAGGAGATTATAAAACTGCTACAAGGATGAAATTGCTATAATGTATGAGCTGCTGGGATGTTCCCCCAAACAAGACACAAGGCAGAATAATGCAAAATAGCCACTCTTTTCATACAATTCTGGAATTACCTATAAACAAGTGACCCATCTTTCCTAACCATTATAAATATTAGAAGATAATATTTATGGTATGATTAGGTTTAAGGGGTAGAAGTAGGGTCAACAGTGTAATTATAGATATGACTACAGAAATGAAATATAGCTGCAAGCAGCAATTTATGGACCAAGCACAACAGAGCTAAAATGAAGAGCCAAGGAGCTGTTTTTAATTACTCAGTTGCTCCTGAAGAGCAACTTTCTTGCATACTTAAATTCCAGCGCTGCTTTAACACACCCGTCTGTAATTGAGTAGCCCTGAACACCTTGATTAGCTGGTTCAGGTGTATTTGATTAAGGCTGAAGCTGAACTCTGCACTATGGTAGCTCTCTAGAAGTAGGGCCAGAGACCCCTGTTAAAGAAATGGGATGCTTTTACACTTGGCATTAACATGCAATCACCATGATCTGCTCAAGCAGATCGGATCATCAGTCAATCTGGGCACAGTGCGTTTACACTTGGCAATATCAGCTGACTTCTCTATCTGGATAACTGATTGGATCTGTCTTTCCTGTGCAATATTTAAATAAGTCTGCAGAGGATGGCCCCGGTGCAAAGTTGACCTGAAGTGGTGGGTTTTCTTTAAAAAAAAAAAATCAGTCGTTGGACATTTAGTCTCACTAGCACTTTTCTGACAGTTTTGGAGAGAGGGGGCGGGGTTTTACGATTCGTCAACCTGCAAATGCAGACATGATGGCTGAACTGCGTTTACATTACACAGAGATTCGATCATAATGTGGCCTCAATTATCTCTGGACCATGACACACTGATCGGATCGCATTCCGATCAGAAGCGAATTTACACTTTTCTTTTCAATGTGTATGTGGACAACATCTGGATACAGGTCGCATGTTAAGTGTCGCATTGCCAAGTGTAAACGCAGCCATTGGTTGATACAAAACTCAAAATGGCCAACAACCAAAAAGGACAAAAATTAGGTATCGTTCGATTTGGTATACTGTTCCAAATCTAATCTTAGACCAATCTTATGATTTTTGGCCAAACTGGTCACAAGTTATAAGCAGAAAGGTCAGTTTTTTTTTTATATCGTTTGACCAGTAGGTGGTGCTGGGCTGAAACTACTTATAAGGCCTCAGGACATGCTTGTTAGGACACATATCAAGTTTGGTCAGATTCCACTAAAGCGTTGTGGATATATAGCCTCATGTCCAATTTGTTAACGCACTTTACAAAAACAGTTTGGTATATCAAAAAGCTTTTGATAGTTGGCGCTGACATATAGCGCTGTTGTGCTTCAGGCATCTCGATCCTGGACTGAGGACCTTTCGCATTCCCACCCCCTCTCTCTCTCTGATCTCACTTCCTGTCAACTAACTGTCCTATCATAATAAAGGCAAAAAATGGCAAAAATAAATCTTTAAAAAAAAGCTTTTGATAACTTTTTGGCAGAATGGTCTAAAGTTGATCTGAGCCGCAAATTTGGCCTATTGGTGGCGCTAGAGAGTTTGAGATAGAGACTCCAAATTTGCTATGGTTAAAATTGGGACTGTCTTCAATCTGTGTGCCAAATTTCATAACTTTCCTGCAAGCGGTTTTATAGACTCCCAAAGGAGAATAAGAAGAAGAAGAAGACGAAGACAAAGAAGAAGTAGAAAAAGAAGACTAATGGATACTATATGTGCCTAAGCACCTTCGGTGCTGGTCCTCTAATTACAGATGTAATTACAGGGCTGTATTTTCAAATAAAAAGTACAAAGTAAAAACATACATGTACACAATAAGTGCATTGTACCGAATTATTCATTTAAAAGTATATAGTAGTTTTATTATATACTTACTTTTTTTACTTTTTTTATATACTATAATTAAGTATATAGTTTTACTATATACTTAATTATTCATTAATGACGATATTCTAAAGTGTTTATGTTAAATATATGCTGTACATAGCGTGGCTTACAGAAATATATTTTTCAAATTAAATATATTTTGTTTAAACCTTCAAATGGCAAAATATATTACAAAATATACTTAAAATGGCAAGGAAATAGGTTTCCAATCTTAATTACATCTTGGGTAAAAGCAATTTTTTGAAAATGTATTTTTAGACAATATAAATATATTTAAAAGAAACATATATGTAAAGTAGCTGGAGACTATGGGGAAATAAAAATAGTTAAAACTTATCTCTCTGTATTTTAGTCAGACAAATACAATAACGAATGTTCAAAAATACCTACTAAATCAAGATCCATGAGCGTACTGTCTTCTAATCCACTTCCATTGTCTCCAGAACCCTATAAATAATGAGAATCAAGCATTATCAGAGTTTTCCTACATTATCATTTAGTTAGTAAGCCATCAAAATATACAGTGGCAGAATATTTATCTGTGTAGTATAAACAATACATTTCAAATGGAGAATTATTTTTAAGAATGACACAGTCTTATGATTATACGCAGCTTACGTCATAGTCATCATCATCATCATCAGTATCAGCATCATTACAATGATGTTCTGCAGCTCGTGGGTTTCCAACCACCCTCAACTCTGAGATCAGGCCCTAAAAAACAGGTCAACATCCGTCAACATATCAGCTGTAGTTATATATAAACATAAATGTCTTTCCAGATAATTCCCCTAGAAGGATGGATGCATAGATACAGCAGTTATACCATATTGGTCTGAGATAATTGACTGATCAGTTGATCATTTGCCAGACAGACAGACTGACAGACAAAAAGGCAACAATGTTTTATGATACACAGGACATACTTCATATTTGTCTGGGTCTTCAGCTCCACTTTGTCCAACATAGATCCTAGAGTTTGTCTCCAGCACCAAGTCATCAGATGAGCGCTCAAACTTTACCATCTTGGGCTCAGATACACAGTCCTCGTAGAAAGACACCTGATCCACATTAACAGCGAGTGAGAAGCGACTCCACTCCAGTGGCTTGTGTTCCACCTCAAAGCTGGCCACCTTTTGAGATTTATTTGAATTGGGCTTTGTGTAGTAAAAAATAACTTTTCTTTTGCCATCCTCCACTGCAGAGAGCTTGACCCCCAAATACATGATTGTTTGATTGGAGTCGGTAATGGAGAAGAGGACCCCAGCATTATCAGAGGTGGGCTTCAAGTGAAAGACAATAGAGAAGTCTCGGTAGAAGGGTGTGGGAAGGTGAGCACGTGCCATCTGCCCTGTGATGGATTCATTTGTGAAGCGGTAAGCAGTTTGTCCATTTGGGCCAGGAACCCGGCTGATGTCTTCAGGTGAAGACGTTCCAATAAGTTGCAGGAGGGTGATTCCACTCTCTTTTATGATACAAAAAATAATGAAAATCAGTACAGCAGTTGAAATGAATGTAGTAAACAGTAATGTTAAAATAATATATATATATTAAGTGAAAATGTCTGAATTTAGTTATTACTGAAATGTTCATTTGCCTAAAATAACGTGTCTTTTAGAAAAAGGGCCAGTTATTATATAATTCTTTGCAATACATGTAAAGTAAAATTGCATCCTTCATGAAAGTCAACTGGTTCAGCCTCATAAATCAACATGTTGCAGTCTCTGGGGACTGTCAAAAATGGTGACTGGTGATTATTACCATATCTACAGAACCTAGGGGAAAACAGTCAGACACAGTGGAATAATACTTCACAGTGTACATTACAAAAAGTCCTGGGAGAATCAGACTAAATTTAGCATGCTGATTATGTGAAATTTTGCTTTCTCAGGGTTGATGATGGAGTATAGGAAGACCATTGTCAGATCACAGAAATTTATTTCATAACAGTTAAAAGTAGTGTAGGTATTGTAAAAACCTTACCATTGTTTAGTGTAAATGTTTCATGCTAGACCACCATTGTGAAAATGTATTATATCTTGCAACCAACTTTTTTCAACCACCTTAAGTAGGACTAAAGTCTGTAAGTTTAAGTTTGTTGTATATCTAAGTTTATATATGTAAAGTTTATATATGTAATTTCATAATCATTTTTATCATCTAGATGTAATGTTTACTGGTGAATGTAGTGACACACATTTATTAAATATACTTTAACCCTTTAACTGTCACCCTCCATTTTTTAACACAGACATGAAAGTGGACTATCCAAACTTAAATTGTTATATAACTCTTTTTGAAGAAGATTATTGCAGAAGTGGAATCATTTCAAAATATGAAAGTATCAAAAACGTTATAGAAGTTTAAACTTACTGTATAAAAAAAGACACTGTACAAATGTATTATTTTATATAAATAATATTATACATAACAGGGTTTACTCTAAAATTGCTATAAAATTAAAGCCTTATGTCTAAATAAGATATGTTCCAAATTTTATTATTATTATTATTTCCTTTATTTAGCCAGGAGATCACATTGGGGCAGTACTATCTCTTCTTCCAGTGAGACCTGGTCAAGACGGCAGCACATAAAATTTCATACAAAAAAAATCACAAAACACAATACCACCAAAATCACAAAATCATCATTCATAAAAAAAAAAAACAGATCATGGAAAACTTGAAGTTGATCCAAAAAAAATTAAGGTTCCTGTGAAATTTTATTTAGGATGTTATACCACAAACAGCCACTGGGTGCCTTTCAAACTCCATTCATTTTTTTTTATGCATTTTCTGTCACAAATGTCTAAATTTCTCTGTCAGCATTACTTCTATCAAAAATAACTACACATATTGAGACTCACACCTTTCCAGTGATATGTATTTTGTCAAGATTATAAAAATGTTTTGATTGTTAAATTTTGAAATATAACACTTGACAACGTCCAAAGGGGAGGAGCTCACTAAAAGAATTTAAAGCACCGTTTCCATGGTTACAGAATGTTCCTTTCAAAAATTTTTAAGCTTTCAAATTTATGATGATTACTAAAATATGTGATAGGGAAAACAGACAACAGTTGGGACATTTAATATCAGATAAAAGGGTTAATGTCATTTATATTGAACCTTGTATATTGTGTACTTAAAGCAGTTGTAATTACACATTTGTAAATTAAGTTCTAATTTAGTACATTTAAAGACATATTAAATATCAAATAACACACTAGTTAAATGTTATAACTACAGTCTGTTAGTTAACACATCAAAAATATGTGTACTTTAAAGTATAACAAAAGTTTATTAAAACAGTGATTAAAATATACTTGTAATTTGACAAACTTTGACAAAAGTGCACTTTTTTAAAAGTGTAAGTGTCATAAATGTATTACTCTCTTTCAGTACACTATTGGCCTTATTTATTAATATTATATTATTTGCAAGTACAGTGTTTTAAAAAAAAAATACTACACTACAAGTGCACATTCAAAACAGTACACTTTGTTTAAGTAAAATTTTAATGCTGTATTATTTCAACCTTGCAGCTGTCAGACATTACCCCTAACATACTGTGTATAAAGAGGTTTTCTTTACTTTCTACACCTATACTTGTGTATACTGTAAACTCTTGCATAAAGAAAGATCGGCAGGCAGATTTGGGCTGAACCAAGCTAACACTTCTGACTGTGGGAACGGCATGTTCAATTCTAGGCTCATGTTTCAACGGCAATGGCAGCTTAGTGGCTTTTCCACACTACACCATGATTCTCATTTGACACGGCTGTCCATTCGCTCACCCACTCAGCCAGCATTCATTTCGTTCCTGTGTTGTGCTGTCACCCTTTTTCAAAACATTCACACAAGGGATTCTGGGAGGATAGCCCATTATCTTGTCCAGATGTGTCCACTTGCTCCTGCATTCTACCTCATAACATCAACTCTGGAACCACCATGAAGTTCAGACTTCAGATGACACTATGAGTGAGAGTGCGTCATTCCAGTATCATTCAGATATTGATTTCTCATAAAGCCATGACACAAGACATAATACATTTAACCACATAATCGATGCACAGCTTAACTGCCACATAAATGTGATAAACCATATTTCAAAAGTGTAAACGTAAACAAGACATCTTTTCAAAACACTGCTTAAGTAATTACTTAAGTAAATGCTTAAGTAATTACTGTCAAGGAACATGTGTAGTACTGCAACATAATGTGAAAATGCTGATGAATAAATTGTCCCTTGGGCTTCAACGTTACTGGCCAGCTGTTTCAGACTGTCTTCCACATGCATATACATGCTACAGCTGTGATGAGACTAATCAAAATAAAATCTTTGTGATATAGCGACAAAAAATACAATTTTGATAAGTGATAGTAATCACACAAAAAAAGAGCTCTGTCAGCTCTGTTTCCTTAAAATTATTTGTTGAAATGCCTTCTGCCAAGAATCTTTTTCTATATTTTTTCTTAATGGTTGTAAGTCCACTGACAGCTGGATAGGTAAATGGGAGTTACATGAATAAGATGGAAACTGGAGGATCCTGTTAACTGATACCTCTTTAGCTCCCAAGAGACCTAATTAAGATAAACTTTTCCTTCAAAAAATTATCTGAGCCCCCGCTTCCCAAGAGATAAGACAAAGAGTAACTCAAGAAAATGACCAGCATGAAACAGCTGCCAACATTCAGCTCTTTTTAAACTTACACTGAAAAAAATTAGGGTAAATAAAGGAAAACTGGCCTAAATGGCCTGAATCCAAAAAGAATGCACTGAAACTAATACATGTTAAATAATGAAGTCTGAAAGCAGTTCCAGATGTGTAACAAAGAAAAAACCCTCTTACATCATGGTTTGCATGATAGTCTTTAATATGTTCTTTGGCAGTTGCTTGCTTGCGGTTTTCATGGTGCTTTCTCCAAGACCACAGTGATAGATCAAAACACCAACCTTATTAATTACCATCACAGTGCAATGCCAGTGCTAGTCATAAATACGCAAGGCCATTAAACGATCAAGGAAGACTTTGTGTCAGATAAGATTTGCTCTCCCCCCACAAGAGATCTTCACAACTGTCTTCACAATGAATCCTTTTTTCTGTCAACTACCAGCATTTCTTGCACATCATTCCAAAAAAAAAAAGTCCCTCATAGCTAAAAATAAAGACACGTAAATCTGGTTGTGGATTCTCTGCTGTGTCTCATCATTATCAGAGGGAACCTTGTTATACTCAGCATGCTAAGAAGGTTCTTTGTCTTATTAATAACAAAGAGACACAAGATCTGCCTCTTTGTCCAAGTGCCACTTTCCAACAAATATGGCTGAGATCATCTACCACAACTCACACATATGCATGTAGATCAGGGGTCACCAGACCCGGTCCTGGAGGGCCGGTGTCCCTGCAGAGTTTAGCTCCAACCCTAATCAAACACACCTGAACCAGCTAATCAAGGTCTTGCTAGGTATACTTGAAACTTCCAGGCAGGTGTGTTGAGGAAAGTTGGAGGACACTGGACCTCCAGGAACAAGTTTGGTGGCCCCTGATGTAGATGGTGGTCAAACTAGGGTTGTGTTTGACAAAAATGCTGATTCAGCATGGTAAAAAATCTATTTTACTGTGATAGATGGTTGAGCTATAATATACCATCAGCGGTTTCCCTGTTGAAAAACCTGCATATGCTGGTTAGGTAAGTTCTGAAGCATGGCAGCTGGTTTGAGCTGGTTTAAGATGGTCCTAATGTGGTTATAAGCTAGTCATGTGCTGGTGCTAAGGTTGTCCTAAGCAACTAGATTCTGCTCAGGTCCAGCTTATTACAAGCTCAGAACCAGGTTAAACCAGCTCACGACCAACTAAGGACCAGCTTAAATCAGCTGCCTTGCTTCAAAACATACCTAAGCAGCATATGCTGTTTTTTCAAGAGGGTTTCCAACCCAATATTATCAGAAAACAAAGCCATTTTCCATGTTTTTATGTTTGGATTCATATGAAAACAAACAATTTCTATAAAAAAAACTACCATCATGAAGTCTCACCTCTAAAACCAACCCTTAGTGGGGCACAAGAAGCTTGTAAGAAAGTGTATTATTGAGATTCAATGAATTCATGCAAATTCACCACCAATTTGCCAAAACATTAAAAAGTTATGAATTGTCATGATAATGTGTTGAAGACTTCAAACGTAAGTATGTCATTGAAACCATCTTGCATCTTGAAGCGTTAACAACAGTGAAAATAGGACTGGGGGACATTAGCATTGTTTATACGGTGAACATAATACTGACGCTAGATAACTAGAGACTAAGGAGTCTCTAGTAATAGAAATAAAACAAAAGCATTGCTTGAAGAATCAAGAATTGATTCAATTCATCAAGAATTGGTTAGTACTTGGATGGGAGACAATTTCGTCGCCTTAGAATTATAAGGTTCTATCTGCATTCTGAGCACTTTTGAGATACTGAGCTTCAAAGTTTTTGCATTCCATAGCCGTCTGTAGATAGAACCATTTTTGTTTTCTAAAAAAAATGCCTAGAATATACACAGCTTACAAAAGAAACATTACATAATGTAAGTAAGTTGTCATAGAATAAGAATATGTGAATAACTCAATTTTGACAAAAATGTCAGATAGAACCTTATAATTCTAAGATGACGATTTGGCAATGCAATTTGCTCACCAGAACCGACCTCAATGAATAAACATGGATTATAAAACCTAATTCTGACATAAACAGAAGGTGTACAGTAAGCAGAACCCCCACATTGGTCTCATTTACTTATAACTGCATACAGTATGTGTCTTACGTGCGCAAAGAAAGTACTGACACAATTCTTTCTTATCTTTCTTATGTTGATGAATCAGAAATATTCTAAAAGAAGGAACATGTGCACACAAAAATAAGCAAAATATGTGCCCAAACCATACCCATAAGGGTTTTCCACACCACAGTTTTCTCCTGTATTATTAACTTTCTGCACAGCAAGATCTCCAAGCAAAGTCAAGTGTGTCACTTTCAAAACCAGTCGAAATACAATAAACAATTTTTATATAGGCCTCAACTACACATGATCGAATAGATTTTATGTAAAACTTGAAATTTCACTATACCATGTTGTAAAATTTTGTAATCATTTTGTAAAAAAACAAAACATTTTTGCACTTAATTATTCAGTTTCTAATAATAACAAAATTTAGACCACCAAAATTCATTTTTTTGCAATCCTGTGAATCTATAATTCATACTAAATTAGGTAACAAAATTTTAATGCATTCATATTAATGAATAATTATTTCTGAATTAAAATGTTTGCACAAAGTCTACATAAAAATATGAGCAATGGGTTAAAAACAGATCTTTAAAATGAAAATGTTTAGAATGATGGTATAATTAGTATTCATGCACGCATGTAATTCTAATGGATTCACACTAAGCCACGCATGCAGACGCAGACCTCACATCACAGCAGATGCGCATAAGTAAACTTTCTGCTGGTTAGCATATCCTAAGTGTTGGTCTAAGCCCTGGCAAAGCGGTAGCAGAGCAGAGCAACCGCTAACTGACAGGAAGTGACCTGTGCCTCTCACGGTAGAAAGCACACCAATAAAAACACACAGTGACAGGACAAGCGGCACAAGCTTGAGATGCATCACAGTTTTACCTTTGTGGTTACTAACGGTTAGGCATGGCTGACTGGGCTCTGGTCCCTCGGGGAGGGTGTGGCAGGCCACAGGCAGGCCCCTCTCCTGTAGGACTGTCCAGCAGCTGTCCAGCAGCACCTCACAGAAAGTCCTGCAGGGTAGCAGAGCTATCCCAGATTTTTCAGAGGGCTGATGGCATCTTGGTGCCAGTAGTAGGCAAAAAAACCATTCCAAACCATGGTGGCAGCCTGAACGCAGGAGCCAACCCCATTCATTTAACACAGCTACCACATCCTCTGCTTGGGTGTGGTTAAAAAAATTAGGTACAGAAAACGTGACTTCACCGTGAGATAAGCAGAAAGGCCAGTCAGAGCCTCTTGATAAGCAGTTTGTGGAATCCTCAGGGTAAGCAGAAGTGCTAATTACGCTAATCCTGCTGTCAGTAACCCTTGTCCCTGTAAGGTTGGTTGCTGTTGTTATGCCTTCCTGAGCCAAATCCAAAGTGGGCCCTGAGCCTAAGCCTGACCCAATGGCAACACCTGAGGAACCTTTGACATTCATTTCATGTTCAACTTCTTCTGATAAATACTTATCATTACCCGTTTTAGAGTGGCCAGGCTTCGGAGAGATGACAGGTGTCGTCACTGTGACACTGTTATTCCAATTAACAGTTGAGTTCTCGTCCCAGTTCTTCACAAGTCCTTGGATCCCTCTGGCTACATCTAAGATTTCCGACACTACATCAGTACTGTTCTCGTCCTTACCGGTTGTTCCGTTAACTGAAGTATCATTGTCCATTGTGGGGGCCTTTGTGACAGGTGGACTGTTCCACCAAAATGAAGCATTAAGAGGACCCACATACAAAATCAACAGGAAAGACAAGCCAAAGCTGAACCTCATCTTTGCACATACACTAGTCCTTCTGTTGCCCAAGTCATTCAGAACATGCTATCAGGCACGTCTTGCAAAAGTAGCAAAACCAACACTGCAGTGCAAGTTGAATGATCTTTTCCTTCTTTTAGTTCATTGTAAGAAGGAGAGAGAGAGACAGAAGGCGTGTTCTCTTAAATATAAGTTGGATCTCATTGGCCACTTCTACTTTTGCCCTCCAAAATGTGAGAAATACTTAACCTCCCTCTGTGTCCCAATAGACCTCGCTCCAAGAACACAGATGTGCAGCATCAGTTTTCCTAATGCTCCTCTTCTCAGAATAAAATCTGTATATGGACCCCTTCAAATTTTTTATCTAGTTTACTTGTTTGCTTGCAGAACTTTAATGGCTAATGTGGAAACTATAATTGGAATAAATTTACAAAAGCAATTGTATGTGAGCAATTTAAAATCATTCTGAAGGTACATCTTCAGAATTCTAATAAGAAAAATGGTTTCTTGCCCCTCCAAATGTCTGTTCTGGGAGTATGTAAGTTTGGTAAGTGGGTACAAAATTCCAGGAAAGGGCAAATTGCATGTGCATGTGTACCACAACAGTAATTACAGCAGTGATATATTTACAAAAGTAAATTCTCAAAAGTCACAAAAGTATACAATGCCTTTAACTATACCAAACAAAAGTTTCCATTTATGGATTTCTTTCTTCAAAAGAAGACTTTTTGAAGAATGCTGGGGTCCAAACAAAAAGCTTTACTTTTACTTTCATTGTATGGAGAAACCTCATTACTCTTTTATACATACATTTTTATTATTGTCCTAAAATCACTGTGTATGATCTTCAGTCATTTTTTACTCATTATTAACACTGTTTAGTCCTTAATATATTCTACAGCATCTGCACAAAACAGCACTGCGGTAATTCAAGGGGAAAACCAAGCAAATGGTTTACACAGCATTTCTTCTCAGTCCCTCATTGGTTGTACTGAGAGCTTATAGTACATCTATTCATGCCAGCGGGGCTGTTTGGCGTGGGTCTGAGTGACGGACACATAGCAGCTGACAGCATATCTGATCTGGTGGATGTCTCAGCCTACGTACGTGTGGAAACCCATAACCTCATCATTGTGAAAGGCAGTTTTCCCACATTCTGATCCTGACCATGCTTGAAACTCCTCTGCTCAAAATCTCAAACTGTCTGTCCAGCTGTCCACTCAACATATGCTCTCAGCTCACCCTGATCACACCATGGGTACTTGGCCCTCTAACAATCACTTTGTCTATTCCACTCCCTCTGTTGCACACTCTCACAGTTCCTGTCTTTCTTACATGCAAACTTTGAAGTTGGCACAAGCACACAGACACATTCACAGTATCTTTCAGGCTAGTTCACACCGCCAGGGTGTTGCCAACAGGGCGAACACACTGACCCAGTAAAACCTAGCAAATGTGTTATTTGGACTTCTGGGAGTATGAATTGTTAATTAATTCTAAATTAAAGGTATTAGCCTAAATACAAAACTAATAAAGGTAAGATCTAATATAAAACAAATATATTGAGATGTCGTTGCTCATAATAATAATAGAGAACATAGTAAAACAAGAAAGAAATTTACAGCTACAGCAGCATACAACCACAATGCTGTAAAAAAAATCCCTTCAATCTAGTTTGATTTTCACACTGATCTTCAGCCAAAATGTTTAACGAATACCCACTAATGAACAGTGTTGGGGGTAACGCATTACAAGTAATGCGAGTTACGTAATAATGTTACTTTTTTTAAGTAACTAGTAAAGTAATGCATTACTTTTGAATTTCTAAGAAAATATCTGAATTACTTTTTCAAATAAGTAACGCCAGTTACTTTTTTCCCCATTTATTGATTGACAAGTCTCCTGTCGGGAAATTGGGAGTAAACATGATGTTACTGTATTCTAGACTAAATGTGAACATGCATTAATTCATCTCACTCACGAAAGACAGATTCAGTATTCCTCAAAATGAATAAAAGCAGTGAAATGCAAACTCAGAATATGACGCAGCCCTGCAATAAATAGGTTAAATAAAACAAATATCCTTTATGTATTTAATCGCATTAACCAATGTCTTTGCTGCTGACCTTCGATGATGCAATTCAACCATACTAATAAGCAAAAATTATTTTAGATAAACTAACATTTGTGCTTCATTTTTTATAACTGAAGAGTGATCTCCTGCATAAATGTACTTTTCTTTCAGCCTGAGGTGAATTAATTTCACTTTGGTGTTACATTAGAATTGTTTTATATTAAAAACAAAGAAGCAAGCCCTGCTCAGATTTCAAAAGTAACACAATAGTAACGTAACACATTACTTTCCATAAAAAGTAACTAAGTAATGTAAGTTAAGTTACTTAAGTTTAGGTACTTTTTCAGGGAGTAACTTTCCCCAACACTGCTAACAAATAGGGTTCCCTTTGACTAAAAATTTTTCTGGTCAACTAGTAGTCGTTCATTTTAAGCATTACTTGACTATGTTTATTAATAAACCATTTAAATCACAATAATGAGCCTTTAATTGCCTGCATAGCCTAATAAGAGCTCAAGCACACACATAAAACTTGCCACAGCACACCAGCAGAAATAACATTCAAATTATGAAAAACAGGGAAAAACAGCAAGGAGACTGCATTAAGGTTTTAATAATTTATTGATAAACTAGTGCTTTCTTTGTTTTCAGCTTAAGAGATGAAGTTGACACTGACACGTCATCTCCACACCTGTATGCATGTTTCATACTGATTACATAATCTAAGAATATTTGTTTTCGATTTGAATTGGTTAATTTAAAAGACATTTCACTCTCTATATATATTTTTCATATTTGTAAGGCAAGTAAACACAGAGTTTATATGCACTCAAGTTCACAGAGACCGAGACGGCAGAAAGCACATCCTGTTTGCTTTCATTATTTTACAAAAGTGCAACGTTTCGTTGTTACTGTGAGTGCATACAAATACATGTAGTCTTTACAGATTCAAAAGATGTATTACTTTTTTCTGTATGACCGAAAATGAAGGAGTATTTTAAGAGCAAGTGACCGTACCAGCGCCTCCATCTGTCATGCAGTGAGCACGCTGCTATTCAGCTTCCACACTCTGCACAGATACTTCAATAGCACATATTGTTCTAGATTAAAATTTGATTGAGTGGCCGTGTAAAGTTGCTACTACTTACATGTATCAAATGATAAGCCATATTTGAGGTTGATAAATGATAGGTGAGCGTGTATGTTCTGCCCAATGTACTGTATTATCACATAGATAACCATCGTTAACCATCTGTCCGTCACGGACTGCGTGATTTCGCCACTTCCTGTGGATTTATTTTATTTTTTCAGAGACTAAACGACTAATACAATTTTGGTCGACCATGCCTCTTCTCATTCTCGTATCAATCTTGACTTTGACTAGGCGATTCCAAGATGATTCCAAAATGTTAATTTTCTTGTTTTTTAATTATCATGATGATGATGTAGACTTGCTTGGATGTTTCAGATCACTGCTAGTCGATAACCCAACTCTTTTAACCAAAACAATCAAAAACTCAAAAAGTACCAAAGATATATCCATTTGATCTATCTTTATCAACATACTACAACAAATCATGATAGAATCTGACCACACGTAATGCAATATGTGCAAACGTTTTGGACTTTTTCCACAGTGGTCATGTAGTGAAAAATTCTTAGCCCTTGCACTGTTAACCCTGACTTGACCTTTTATCACCTCTGACAGTGAAAAAGGCCTGGGAAACAATAACATAATTGCCATCAGGGATTTCATGCACAGCCTCATTTGAAGGATATACTCTATTCAGCAATTCAGTCATAATATCCTCCCTAACATCCTGTGATTCTCACAAACTTGGAATGAAAAAGCATGAGCATCCGCTGGGCAGACAAACATCCAAAGGGCCAGACATGAGACCAGTGCTGGATAAGTTTATCCCACTCTGAGGTATTATTAATAAAGTGCTCAATGTTTATAAAGGCAGAGAAGGTCAGCAGCCTATTCCCTATTCCAAAATTCAATATAAAACAATACTGAACTGCTTGATATGATGCCCACATGTCAAACACTGACCCATGTGTGTCTGTGTTTGAGAGACACTTTCAAATCTCCACTGTCTTGCCATAATTTTGATAAACAGTATTATACATAAGTCATGGAATGAAAATTAAAAAAAGAGCACAAAGAACACAAAGCTATGATTGACATCTTAAGATCCATAAATTATGGGAAAACCACTGTATACGCTGTTCCGTAATTGACTTTTACATTGGCATAGTGACTTTATGTAAATGCTAATCAAATAACACTTTACGCAACATGAACAGCTGTCTTAATGGCCTATGCGTATGCTAGGTTTATTTTCTAATAATCCTGTTCAGCTGGACAACTTAACTCATAGGGTTATGGAGTACACAGAAAGACCACACTTGAAGACAAGATTTCACACTACTTATTTCAACGTACACTCGTGTACTTTTAGTACACATAAGAAACAAATAATACTTAAAAAATATATGCTTAAAGTCTTGCACAATCATTAAGATGACACTTCTGTTTGTAAAATGAATTGTTTGAGGCTGTCTGTAAATACAGCATTTCTAAAAAAAAAAAAATGCCATTAGTAACGGTTTTACTTTTGCATGACTGTACAGTACTTTCAAGACAACCTCAGATTATAAAACACAGGTTTTTCTGTCATATGGAGTTAAATAAATGTATATATCGACAAATGTCTGATTCTGCAATGCAGTGATGACTACAGATCTGTATAAATTATTCATGGGATTTGGTACAATTGAAGAAGTATTTCACAGATGGTCATACATATGGCAGCTATGAAGAAAAGGTCACATGACTAAAACAGATGCAGATACAGTGCATTTACTGTTTATAAGAGCACTGCATTCCATGGGTGTAGATTTGGATGATTGTAGAGACAAATGTAATCTATGAACAAGGCATACTGTACCATTATTTCTAGTGACTGCAGTTGTTACCAAACGTAATAAAAAGTTGGTTGAGGCTTTATACTTATGCTCTCCATGAACTATTCTATGAAATAGGCACTAAAATAGAGAGCATATCATTAAACATCCATAAGAGAAAAAGAAGTAAGAAGTAGTCACTTTACCCCCCACATTTTTCCCATAACATGGTCTAATTACACTTAAGGGCTCTATAACTGTTATTAGTGACTAACTGTATTCCAGTGACAGCAGAGTCTTGCTTTCCCACACTAGTAACATCACTCAAAAATGCTGACGGATGCTAATTCTACAGACAAGAATCACAAATATTTTAAGGCCAGCCAATCACTGTGTTAAAGATCCCTTAATGGCACAGAATTTGATTACATTCAAGAGATTGCTTAGCTACCATTTGGAACCAGCATCACTTTACATAACCATTGGACTCAAATGTATAGTTGTCTTCATACCTGACAACCAAATTTGAGGTAGAGTTTTAGTTTTTGCCATATTCTTTATTCTACCAAAGTCACCGTTACCCATGAGATTTTGTGTTTGTCTCAAAAAGGGAATCTCCAAAGGAAACAGGCCTACATCCTAGCAGTAAAACCAGTACAGGAAACCTAAATTAAGGATATGAATGCACACTGTATTGTAAAAGTGCTGAGTCTAAAACAATAATTGCAAAAAATGCTGGACATATATTGCCCTAAAAGCTCAATGACCTCAAAAATCTTTTGTAAATGCAAAAACAATAAGTGATAATGTTTTGATAGTCAGAGACATTGCATTTGCTTCTCACTTTAGAAAGTGCACCATCTGCTGGTAATAAAGCACACTATTCCTGAACCTGTGTGCTGAGATACACCACCAAAATCTTAATTAATAATCTTAATATAATTTTCTGCACAGTGGAATTGATTTTTAACTATAACCTGTAAGCTTTTAAGACAAACCTGCCAAAATCTTTTTAAATGAACATAAGAGACTATATTTTTGGGCTTCAAATCAATGCTTGTAATGTGGTAATATACAATTTGTCTTGCCTGGTCAATATATTTATAATATATAATTTATTTTGCTGGATGCATTACATCAGTAGTGTTTGTTATGAACCACTTGTAGCAAAACTGTTGAAGAATAAACAGATTGAACGGATTGAAAATGCACACACACACAGACACACCTCTCTCTCTCTCTCTCTCTCTCTGTTTTAGTGCATCAGAGTATTTGCCATAAAAGGTCTTCTCTATTTACTCTCAACTTTGAATCATTCCCTCACAACATTTTTATCATGTATGCCTTTATAGAAGAGTGGGATTTTGTCTAAGTGAGGTAATGGAATGAATGTTCCATATAATTCACAATGCAGCATTCATCAGAATCAGAACAGAAAGATATGGAGGCAAAATCCCCTCCTTTACAATTAAAACTGAAGTGATTCAAGTGAACTGAAAGAACAAAAGAATACTGACAATGTTTGTCACCTAAATATGATGCATCGAAGTGGAAATACATACTTCCACAGAAATCATGCATTCTATGCACTCTATACTGTGCATGTTAGAATTCTTTTCAACTGTTTTCACGGTGACCATAAGCATTCAAAATTAATGAATAGTGGAAAAGTATGTGGTAGTCCAGCTTTGGTCATATACAGACCACTTCAATAACAATGCTTTGTAAATTGCAAAATTGACCATGCGGGTTCCATCCTTACTAAAAAGCATTTATAATTGCCATGACTCTTCTTTGTGGGTGGTGTGTTACTCTTTTGTCTGTGTGGAAAGCTTTGGGGTTTTCCCAGTTCTTTATTCGAAAGTAACACAATTTGTGTGGAAATTCAAACAAAATTGGTTGGAAAAAGCCTTGTATCTTCCTTGCAAAGCTTTACGGATAGCCCTTGCCAGTACTGCCCTTATCATAACAGAAAATAAGTTCCCTGTTTATATGACGCTTTTAGTGGATTTTCTTTGCCAGTTGTGGAATGGCCAATTAGTTTTATAAGTATCAATACGCACTACTGCACTACTGCATTTAGCCAACCTGGCCTTGGTTTACTGTAACACTTGGTAGCTTGTAGACCATAGAAATGTCTACAAGAGCTGAACCACTTATGATATAGACTGTGTAAACAAGTGTAAACAAATATATTACATCTATTCAAGACATGAACCCACAAATTTCCACAAGCTCTAAGTAGCTGCACAAGTGGAAAGGGCCCAGATTTGCTGTATCATAGAGTAAAAGGTTGTAGTTTCTTAATATCATTCTAAATTCAGGTGAATTTAGAGAGATATTTGGGGTTATTCTAATGCAAGATTCAAAGTGGACAAATTTGAAAGACATTGAAAGATACAGTGAACAACATTCTACTCTGACATCACTATTTTAAAGTTGTTGTTTTTTTGGAACAACTCTGCATACTGTAAGCAAAATAAACAATAAAAAGCTTTTAAAAGTGAACATAATGAAAGGATGCCTTGCAGGCTGGAAATTTACATTCCATCAAACTTTGAACAAATCAAAAGCAAATTTCTTTATTAAAAACAAATAAACAGCTTACGTCTCTCTCTATTCAAAAGAAGATGTTAGAGTTGTTTAAATGTAATCAAAAAAACGGTATGTGTCTATAACAAAAAAAAAAAAAAACTTAATGCAGAATCAATTACTCTTTTTGTCCAAACTTTACAAGGGCACCATCATGACAGAGAGTTATCTAAGAGGTTAATTGTGTTTCAATTACTATTCAATAAAGTGCAATGTTGCTAATGTAAACAACTCATGTACACTGTAAACAATCATGCATTAACTTATAGGTCTATAAGAACAGCAAGTGGCTTCAGATATTAAAACTTCCTGAGCCATTTTGAAATCATGGAGTTTCGAATCATGAACACGTGTAAACATATCAATTAGGTTTTACCACTTAAGAATTATATTGCACCTTTGCAGTGGATAATTAATATTTAAACGTTCACACTGAAAACTAAGGGACACCCAGAAGTACGCAAAACAAAACAGAGCAAGTTAATCTCCAGTGAGAATGGATGTTTTACAAATGACATTCCAAATGAAATTTTGCACCATTTCTACAAGAAGAACAGACGATTTTGATACCTGTTTGCTGAGCTTCCGATACCTTCTCCACGTGTACCAGGTAAAGCAATAATCCCAATATAAACCAAAGAGATCGCATCTTTGTCACGTGCTTCTATTTCTTCAAAACTCCTCTAAAATTAAAAGTATATAAGAATTAACAGCATCAGTGGAGAAGTCATGCATGCCCAGTAAACACTGAAAACATTGTTAGAAAGAGGGGCGTGAACGCAAATCTTGAGCGCATCGCTTGACTGTCCTCGGGGAGTTCCACTATCAGAATTGCGATTGATATTAATTCAGCTTAGACGGACTGTACAGTTGAGCTGTTCTAAAGAGGTGTATTTATATACCTGGGTCCTAAAGCGTACAGTGTTTGCTATTTTCTTTTCCTTTATCATCTTTATTTTCATTTTTTCTTTAAAGCTATTTTGGGATATGTGTATTATAAAACGCGCTAATGAAATTGAGCTGAACACAAATATGACTAGCAACTACAGTCACTAGAGTTACACCAAAAATGTTCTTTTAAAAGATAAAATCATAAAACTACAGATTATATTAATTTAACACAAAACAGTTCATTCATTCTTAGTTCACAGCGTTCTTCACATAAACCAGATTTGTTTGTTTGTTATTGCCATGGGTTGCTGGTCTTCGCCTTTACTGATGTTTCTTTAGCATAATAGTTCTTTATGGCTGTTTCCCCCTCCAGTGCTCATAATAACAGGATGGCTGTAAGGTGCAGAACTAATAGAAGGTGACTGTAATATTTAGGGACTCTGTTCTGACATGTTAGAAGCATCTGTACCATTTCTGATTCAATATACATTCCATTAAGGTTAATCTGGTTAGGGTCGGAAGTATGGAGTAGGGTCTCATATCCATATGTATGTCTGATAGTGCTAGAAAAACGATACTATACTAAGTAATTTTAAATAGATGACAATGCCAGAATGACATCAGAGTCATTTCATTAAGTACTGGAGCGAGATCTCCTAACTGATTTACTCAAAGGTGCAGTTTGATAGAATAAAAGATGTAGTGAAAGACAGTATATAAAATGACTTAATCAGTGTCCTTTTTCTAGATTTTTAAAAAATCTTATATTAAGTCTTAATTTTAGAGGATGCTATGATGATGTGATTGTAGTACATTCTAATGAATTATAATGAACGCTGGATCGCATGCGCATGCGTCGTGGTACTCTCCCAGACACACGGCAAAGGCTGACATGGAAAAGAAGAAATTGTTGAATAAAGTTATTATTTTTGTTTTCTTTGCACACAAAGGTATTCTTGTAGCTTTATAAAATTACAGTTCCCCTTCAGTCGTTCTCTACGACGTTACGTCATAACTGACGTATTTGGGGTCTCCCTTGGGAGGCCAATCACCTCTGAATCATACTGGAAAAAGCCAATGAGAATTGGCGAGTGGATTTTGCATGCCAAGCCACTCCCCCGTACATACGGGTATATAAGATGGCGGCGTGCATCCACTCATTCAGATTTTTGCTTCGGAGCTTCACCTCGTGAGCTGGAAGAAGAAGAAGAAGAAAAAACGTTGTTGGATTGCTGCTGTTGCTGCGTAGCCGTTCATCGGTAACTTTGCATTCAGCTTGCGTTGAGCTGCCGAACGAGGGCACCGGTTCGTCTCGTAAAAATACAGACGAACCCAGCGTCTCCTTTGATGCTCCTGAGGAGGATAGGATGTCTATCGCTGCATCAGAAGAGGGGCTTACGCCGGATGAGGTTGACGAGTCCGCTGAGCAGCCCCCCCCTGCGGCAGCTGCTCTGTCGGAGTCTGAAGCCGAACTGGCGGCCATGCTTCTCCGGGCGGCTAAGAGCATCGACCTGGAGGTGCCTAAGGCACCTTCACCCGAGCGCTCGAGGCTCGACGATTGGTTTCTGGGGTCCCGTAGCAACGTTCCACCTCACTCCACCCCGGTGCCTTTCTTTCCGGAGGTGTATGAGGAGCTTACTAAGACGTGGCGGGCTCCTTACACGGCTCGTTCGCGTCTGAGCTCCTCCCTCCTCACCACCCTGGATGGCGGTGTGGCCAGGGGGTACGTCGACGTTCCCCAGGTGGAGCGTGCGGTTGCGGTGCACTTGTGCCCGCAAAACGCTGCCACCTGGAGGAATCGTCCTTGTCTCCCGTCCAAGGCTTGTAAGCTGTCGTCAGCTCTCGCTGCCAAAGCTTACAGTGCTGCGGGCCAGGCTGCGTCCGCCCTGCATGCCATGGCCATCCTGCAGGTCCATCAGGCCAAGGCACTAAAACAACTGCACCAGGGTGGTCCTGACCCAAGGTTGATGCAGGAACTGCGCACGGCGACTGACTTCGCTCTCCGGACGACAAAGGTCACGGCGCGGTCCCTTGGGCAGCCACGGAGCGCCATCTCTGGCTGAACCTGGCGCAGATGAGTGACGCTGACAAAGTTCGCTTTCTCGACGCACCAATCTCCCAGGCCGGCCTTTTCGGCAACACCGTCGAGGACTTTGCCCAGCAGTTCTCGGCGGTTCAAAAGCAGATGGAGGCGATTAAACACATCTTGCCCCGGCGTGAGTCCACCAAACCGTCGGGTGCTCGTCCCCCGTCTGCTCGTCACCGAGGGCGCCCCCCTACGGCCGCAAAAACACCTGCTCCGCCTCCTGTGACAACATCTACAGAGGAAATCCCTCTGCCTAGGCGTCGAGCCGGCCGCAAGGGTACGGCGCCGTCCAGTCAGGGCACCGTTAAGAACACCCGCAAGCCCGCGAAGCGGTGCTGACTCGGACGACCCAGAGATGGAGGAGATTGCTCGTCAGGGGACATCTACATCAGTCCTACAGAGGGGGTGACTTCGCTGCTGCCGCCGACCTTCAGGTCGGTGGTACCCAACCACTCACAAAAAGAGCAATTTTACAGATGCCTCTGTTCTGCGTGCAGAGATTGCGGTTCTTCTGGCGAAGAACGCGATCGAGCCGGTCCCTCCAGCCGAGATGAAATCGGGGTTTTACAGCCTCTATTTCATCATACCCAAGAAGTCTGGCGGGTTATGACCTATCCTGGACCTTCGGGTTCTGAATCGGTCCCTTCACAGGCTACCGTTCAGGATGCTGACAGCGAAGCCATTCTTTTGTGCATTCGTCACCAGGATTGGTTTGCAGCCATCGACCTGAAGGACGCGTACTTTCATGTCTCGATTCTTCCTCGACAAAGACCGTTTCTTCGGTTTGCCTTCGGGGGTCGGGCATATCAGTACAGAGTCCTCCCCTTCGGGCTAGCCCTGTCTCCCCACGTCTTTACCAAGGTCGTGGAGGGTGCCCTCTCCCCCCTGTGGGAGATGGACATCCGAATCCTCAACTATCTCACCGCGGCACGTTCCGGGTCGGCGTTACCCCGGAATGTCGCCGCCTTTTCAGCCCTTGGTCAGACCCTGCCTTCCTACGGGCCGGTGTGCCCCTGGGTCAGGTGTCGAGGCACATGGTTGTGAACACAGATGCCTCCAAGATGGGCTGGGGTGCCGTTTGCAACGGGCAAACAGCTTCGGGCTCCTGGTCAGGACCTCGACTGCAGTGGCACATCAATTGCCTCGAGTTGCTCGCAGTGCTTCTAGTGCTGCGTCGGTTTCTTCCGGTGCTGCGCGACAAGCATGCGCTGATTCGAACAGACAATGTTCCGACGGTAGCGTATATCAACCAGCAGGGTGGTTTGGGCTCCCGTCGCATGTCGCAACTCGCCCGCCATCTCCTCCTGTGGAGTCAGACGCGGCTCAGATCGCTGCGGGCCGTTCACATTCCGGGAGAACTGAATCGTGCAGCCGATGCACTTTCACGACAGCTCATCCATCCCGGAGAATGGCGACTCCACCCCCAGGTGGTCCAGCTAATTTGGGATCGATTCGGAGAGGCTCAGGTGGACCTGTTCGCCTCCCTGGAATCCTCCCACTGCCAGCTGTTTTATGCCCTGTCCGAGGCCCCCTTTGGCAGGGACGCGCTAGCACACAGCTGGACTCACCAAGTACGCCTTTCCCCCAGTGAGCCTCCTTGCACAGACTCTGTGCAAGGTCAGGGAGGACGAGGAGCAGGTCTTGTTGGTTGCGCCTTACTGGCCCACCCGGACCTGGTTTGCCGACCTCATGCTCCTCGCGACAGCCCCTCCCTGGAAGATTCCCCTGAGGAAGGACCTTCTTTCTCAGGGGATGGGCACAATCTGGCACCCGCGTCCTGACCTCTGGAACCTCCATGTGTGGCTTCTGGACGGGACTCGGCAGACCTCACTGGCCTTCCCCAGGCCGTGATTAATACCATCACTCAGGCTAGAGCCCCCTCTACCAGGCAGGCCTATGCCCTGAAGTGGGGTCTGTTCGCTGATTGGTGTTCCTCCCGCCGGAAGGACCCACAGAGATGCTCGGTCGGTGTGGTGCTCTCCTTTCTTCAAGATAAGTTGGAGCGGAGGCTGTCCCCCTCCACTTTAAAAGTATACGTGGCGGCCATCGCTGCATACCATGATGCAGTCGATGGCCTGTCCCTCGGGAAGCATCACCTGATCGTCAGGTTCCTGATAGGTGCTAGGAGGCTAAATCCCCCTCGCTCGCACCTCATCCCCTCTTGGGACCTCTCCGTTGTGCTCTTAGGCCTTCGGAAGGCCCCCTTTGAGCCGCTTGCATCAGTCGAGCTAAAATATCTGTCTTTAAAGACATCGCTCCTGATCGTGCTCACATCCATCAAGAGGTTGGGGGACCTGCACGCCTTCTATGTGAGCGAGTCGTGCCTTGAGTTCGGTCCGGCTGATTCTCACATGACCTTGAGACCCCGGCCTGGTTATGTGCCCAAGGTTCCCACCACTCCCTTTAGGGATCAGGTGGTAAGCCTGCAAGCTCTGCCCCCGGAGGAGGCAGACCCGGCCTTGTCGTTGCTGTGTCCTGTTCGTGCCCTGCGCACTTACGTGGACCGCACCCGGAGCTTCAGACGCTCTGAGCAGCTCTTTGTTTGCTTTGGAGGGCAGCAGATGGGGAATGCTGTCTCCAAGCAGAGGTTGGCTCATTGGGTGGTTGATGCCATCACCCTGGTTTACCAGTGTCAGGGTGAGCCGTGCCCCCTGGGAGTTCGAGCCCACTCCACCCCGGAGTGTTGCCTCCTCCTGGGCGTTGGCGCACGGCGCCTCTCTAGCAGACATCTGTAGAGCTGCAGGCTGGGTGACACCAAACACCTTTGCGCAGTTTTACAACCTCCGCGTTGAGCCGGTTTCCTCCTGTGTGTTAGGTAACATCAGGTAATTTGCGGGTGGACGGCTCGGTGTCGGCTTGCTGCGCCATTCCTACTGGATCCGTGTACTATTCCCAGTTGTTCTCTTATGTGAACTCTGGGTCCTCCTGGCCCCCTCAGTTCGGATTAGGTCGGAGTTTCTGGACTGTGTCCGGTAGGGTGCTCCTTCACCCCTCCCGGTTGTGGCCCTATCTCTCTATAAGTTCCCCATATTCTCTCTTCTATTCAATCTCTTCCACTTGACCTTATCAAGTGTCTCCGCCCCCCCAACGCTTGCTTCAGTCACCTGGCACCCCTGGTAGGCCCGGTCTTCTGGCCTTCAGGGCGTTGGGAAGGTTACGTGTTGAGATTCATCTGTTCTGACACACTTGCTTGTCAGCATTTGTATCTCAAATCTCATAACGCAGTTCAGAATTGTGGATGCACGGCGCCATCTTATATACCCGTATGTACGGGGGAGTGGCTTGGCATGCAAAATCCACTCGCCAATTCTCATTGGCTTTTTCCAGTATGATTCAGAGATGATTGGCCTCCCAAGGGAGACTCCAAATACATCAGTTTTGACGTAACGTCTCCGCTCCCTCCTTCAGGGAACGAGGGTTACAGATGTAACCGAGACATTACTAATGTGACTTGGACTGTTTAACAATGTCCTTACTACCTTTCTGGACCTTGCTGACTATGCAATGTTTGCAAGCTGACTAAGCTCCCGGATTTCATCAAAAATTTCCTGATTTGTGTTCTGAAGATGAACGAAGGTCTTTTGGGTTTGGAACGACATCAGGGTGAATAATAATTACAGAATTTACATTTTTGGGTGAACTATTCCTTTAACATAGTTGACATTAACTATTAATTATTTATTGTTTTCAGTGAATGCAAGGCTAGTTGCCATAGATAGTTGCTAGTTCAAACAAAGACAAACCTACGTTACCACAGTGTTCTAGTGCTGAGATTCTAGCCTATTCATGATCCTACAGGTGCATAAATTATTTAAATAAATAATTTATTGAGATGCTACTCACTAAAAAATGTTGGGTTAAAAATAACCCAACTAGTAACCCAACTATGGGTTGGTATAGCACCTTCCCATCTATGGGTTATTTTAACCCAATGAATTGGGTTAAAATCCAGTTGGGTTAAAAGTAACCCAACAGTTGAGTTAATTATTTAGATTCATTTATATCAGTTTTTATTTATTTATTTATTTATAAAAATACACTATAACACTACTTTGTTTTCAAATAAATATTTTGTTTATTTAAATATGCAAATAATTTTTTTACAAATATATTTTTAAATGTAAAACAGTCATACTGCAAATGTTTACAAAATAAGTGTACAAGAATGTGAAAATATAATACATTCAAAACACACAAATATGCACATACAACTGACATATTTTCAAGATGTACACTGAATTCAAAACCAACAAATGTGACTCTGGTCCACAAAATCGTCATAAGGGTCAAGTTTTTTTGTATTTAAATGTAAACATCATCTGAAAGCTCAATAAATAAGCTTTCTATTAATATGTGGTTTGATAGGATAGAACAACTATTTGAAAATCTGGAATCTGAGGGTGCAAAAAAATCTAAATATTGAGAAAATTGCCTTTAAAGTTGTCCAAATTAAGTTATTAGCAATACATAGCAATACATTAGCAATACATTCAGTTTCGATATACTTATGGTAGGAGATATCTTCATGGAACATGATCTTTACTTAATATTCTAATGATTTTTGGCATGAAAGAAAATTTGATCATTTTGACCCATGCAATGCAATTTTGGCTATTTCTGCAAATGTACCCATAATACTTATGACTGGTTTTGTTGTCCAGGGTCATAAATGTGTATCAATTCATATTTATTTATATCAACACATATACAAATGTGCACAAATAAAACAAACATAACATACAAACCTTTATCAATAAAACAAAAATAAAAAATCATAAACACAAGTAATAATCATAATAAAAATCATAATAATAACAATAACAAGAATAATAATAAAACAAAGTAAATCTGCTGGCTGCTGGACTTGCTGATAATCAGCAACATAAAAAGTTTTTACTGATCAATAAATACAAAGTTTCTAAGGAAGAGGTAATGTGTTGAAAGAACTCCTGGAATATTAAAGACTGTGCTGCAAATGGGTGCAGAGTAGTTGAGGCTTTGGGTAGTTGATGTCCTACATGTAGAAATGTTTGAAACACAGATCCACTGCTTGTAGTAAGGTCTGCTGTTCCACTGCTTCACCGTTGAAAATGCTCAAAACTTGGGAGGAGTTGTTGGAGTTAGTGCAGCAATGCTGGTGTCATCCGGTCGCATAAAACTTCCTTCATTGACTCCTTCCTCTGTGATAAGATGAAGCAGAAGAAGAAACATTTTACAGATAAACTAGAAACATTTTTTCATAATTGTTGGAAAATGTACACTACTAATCAGAAGTTTTTGAACAGTAAGATTTTTAAAGTTTTTTAAAGAATTCTTTTCTACTCACTAAGCCTGTATTTATTTGATCCAAAATACAGTAAAAGCAGTAATATTGTGAAATATTTTTACTATTTTAAATAACTGCTTTCTATTTTAAAAGCTTTGAAAAGACTGGACAATTACATTTTAAAATATATTCAAATAGAAAGCAGTTATTTTAAATGCTGTATTGGATCCTGAAATGCTGGCTCAAATAAATGTAGGCTTAGAGAGAAGGGAATTCTTTAAAAACATTAAAAATATTGCTGTCCAAAAACGTTTGACTGGTAATGTATATGGATCACTAATTTAAATGGTTTACTTACCTTGAAATATTTCAGTTAATTGGCATGTGGATGTTTAATGTATGAGATTCCACTGTTGTAGTTTTTCCTTCACTGAAGAACCCAATGTCTAAAAATAAGTATAAACACATTTAGTACACATTTTAAAAAAAACATGCAAATCTGTCATAGCTTTATAAGAGAAATGGCTGTAAGTAGAGGTTTCTAATATATGCATAACAATATTCAATGTAAATAAACCATAAAAACACATTTAGTGTTATTACAATTAGTGCTCGCTTTCCAAACAACTTACGCTTGCCCTGTTTTGAGCAGCAGGCGTCGCCGTTGTGTCACGAACGATTGGAAGCAGTGAATCATTTTGCGAAGCGATTCGTTTAATTGATTCGAAACTTTGAAAAGCTTCGTTTCTCCCATCACGTCTTTCTTTTGAGAAAATCTGATTCTTTTTAGACTTTTCTAACAGAGAATTAACTGAATTTGAGCACATCTCTCTGAGCTGCCGCTGAACATACTGGACCGAAGTTGAAAGGTCCGTGCGGAGCGGTTCAAATCAACAATGTCTCATTTAACATTAGCCATTTCCCATATAAAGTTAAATGTGATAATCATTAGTGGGACCAAACAAACTGTAGTCAGAAACCGTACGTCTGGAACCCTTCATCAGCTGTAAAATAATATTAAACCTGTAGTAATGGTAGACAGTGATTTCAGTAACATAAGTATTCCTATATACATTTCACCATACATTATTAACGTTAGGTTACTGTAATACATCTCTAAACAGTTTTACAACTTTCTGCTAATTTTTATTTACTTTATTACTGCTAGTGACCTAACTGGGACAGCTAAGTTAACGTTAAAGTTATTCGTTTACAATCGAGCTCATTCTCCGCAGTTACGTTACAATACACTGACTAAAGGAAACTACAACTTTGTTAAAAAACAAACATACAACAACAAAAGTTCAGTTTTGAAGTGCATTTCACGTTCTTCTTATAAGTATAATGTTATAAGAGTTATTAAAACCATGTTACTCACCTCACACTGATGCAGCAGCAGCTTCTTCTGTCGTCAGTCACTGTCGACCGTTAAAATTTGAACTGTAGCCGCGGGAACCAATTAAACCCAACGCTGGGTTATTATTAAAAACAACCCAACGATGTTTAAAAAATAACCCAACGTTTTCGAAAATAACCCAACACAGTGACCCAATATGTGTAACCCATCTATTGGGTTAAAAAAATAACCCATCTATTTTTACTGTGTAGGGTAAGCTAAATACCCATCAGAGTAATACTTTCAGACTGGTTTACCACTGGTTTCCTGAATTCAAAAAGCCAATGTTCATATTTGTGTGATGTTTTGATGAACAGCGTTGGGGGTAACGCATTACAAGTAAAGTAAGTTACGTAATATTATTACTTTTTCCAAGTAACTAGTAAAGTAACGCATTACTTTTTAATTGACAAGAAAATATCTGAGATACTTTTTTAAAATAAGTAACGCCAGTTACTTTCCCACCCATTTATTGATTAAAAGATCTCCTGTCCCCATGTTGAGAGAAATCGGGAGTAAGATGTTAGTTTTAGAATAAATGTGAACATGCATTAATTCATCTCACTCACAAAAAACAGATTCATTATTCCTTAAAATGAATAAAAACAGTGAAATTCAACTTAGAATATGACGCAAACATGCAATAATTAAATATGTTAAATGATACAAATATCCTTTATGCATTTAATCCCATTTTATTAACCGATGTCTTTGCTGCTGACCTTCGACGATCCAATTCAACCATACTAATAAGCAAAAATTACTCAAGATAATCTAACATTTGTTTTCCTTTTTTTTTTTTTTATTGCTGAAGAGTTTACACTTTTTTCTTCTGCAGTCTACTGTACAGACGTGAATTTACTTTTTTCAAAGCCTGAGGCTTTTGGTGTGAAAAGGCTTTTACATTTGCCAAAAATAGAACTTTTTATATTAAAAAAAAAAAACAAGCAAGCCCTGCCCAGATTTAAAAAGTAACGCAAAAGTAAAGTAATGCATTACTTCCCATAAAAAGTAACTAAGTAACGTAATTAGTTACTTTTTTAGGGAGTAACTTAATATTGTAATGCATTACTTTTAAAAGTAACTTTCCCCAACACTGTTGATGAAATATGACTTATTTACACTGCCATATGGTTGATTACTAGGTAGATGACTAGGTAGTTATCAGAGTGACAGTAATAGACCAAATCAAAAGAGCCAGGACCCTCATTTTTCAACAGTGTGTAAATAAGATTCAAAATTTTGTCCTACAAATGACATTTAGAATGTGTGTAAGTACAAAAGATTTGTATTTATCAAATGTGCGCACGCACACCAGTTGTTGATAAACCATGCTCATTCACGTTCATGGTCATTTGCATTCAGAAACGCCTGTAGTGAACCATATATGGTGACAGCACCTTTCTTTATAAATCACGTGAATGTATACATCCTCACCGAAATCACAGCAAAGAAAGTGGTACTGACTGAGAAGCCATTTTGCGCTCTTAATAAACAAATAAGCACAGTATTTAAAAGTGCATTCTCTGCACCGAATCTTCCAGCAAAACGAGATAAGCCATGACACTATAGCTAGATTTCAAAATGACTTTCTAGCTGCACTGCCAAAAAAGAAAAAGTAAAGAATGACTCACTATTTTTGTCTTTTTCTAGTCAAAATATCTAAAAAAAAAAAACTTAAATCATGATGCACTTACTAGACAAGAGATATTCGCTCACCCTTTTTGAGTAGAAGGTGTTGCTAGTGTGCTGTAACTGGTTTATTGCAAAGGCATGGCAAAGAAGTTGGTACGACACTACACTACAACCCACCCTCAAATATTTATAACATTCTGATGCAGAGATATGATCTCACATTTTTCTTGCCAATGTTAAATCTATTAATATTTTTTTTGTCCGATTTTATATCATACACCTGATCATTTAAAAATGTTGTAGCACACTTCTCTTCAATAAGCTGCCATTTGACATTTGACACCTCATTCATGGGTCTATAGTGCAGGACAAGTTATGCGCTAAAGTTTTGTCCTAATAAAAAAGAATTACAGGACAAAAACAATTTGAGGTAAGAACTTCAGAATGACAACATGTGTTTTATCTGAATCAGCAAATATGCTAGTTTAATTTAATAACATGAACAAAAAGCTTTTATGTTAAAAATAAAATAACTGAAATGTCATAGTTGACCAGACAGAGTCAAAGACACAGTCTGTGTTTTACAGCTTTTACAGTAAAACTATTGTTTTTGTATTTGAATAGCGTCTTGTCTGCACGCACACATTATTTGTGGGTCAAATGACTAATAAGACCAAGAAATTTTTAAAGGGGTCATCAGATGCCATTTTCCACAAGTTGACAAAAATCATCCCATTCTGAGGGATTGTTCCTTTAAATGCAAATGAGCTCTGCTCACCCCGCCCCTCTCTTCTCTCTGCTGCTTTAGCCACATTTAGCGCATTTAGCCGCGAAACTCGCTAACTAGCGCGTTATTAGGAAAGGTGATTGCAGAGATTCATATAAAAAACCTTATACTCACTTCTGCTGTATGTGAAGCTGGATCACAAATGATTTGCGCAAACATAGATGCATTCATGTAGATCGGGAGGTGCATTCCCTTCACAAACAAACGTAATCCACTGCATCTTCAGTGGCTCAGATGTCGGGAGTAAATGATGACCACTTTGTTCTTTATTACATCCAGCAACACAACACCTCAATCGCGCAATCAGAGATATTCTTGTCTAACTTACATCCCTGCTCCGGCATCGAAACAATGGAGGTTGGACTGTTACAGCTGATGTAAGGCGGGTCTGAGGTAAAATGCTAATGTCAATCAACTATTGTGGGAGCAGCCTCTGTCGGTGTGACGCCACACTGACAGGCATCTGAGAATGGCTTGATTTGAAAAAGGGGATATTATTTTTACAGAAAACCACTGCATGGATTTTTGTCATAATAGGGTAGATGTGTACATACACTGCCAACACACACTAATGTTTAAACAACACGTAAAACTGAAGTTTGCATCTGATGACCCCTTTAAAAGATGCCAACATTTGACAGTTTCTAAGAAATGTACTGTTTGTTTTTAATCTTCATATTGGTTTCATGCAGTTAAATGTATTAAAATGTTTCTACAAAAAAGCAGTCATTAAGAAATTTCCTTTGTGCCTTTTTTAAACATTATGTTGTGATTTATAACTACCCTCTGTAAATTATAACAAAAAGCATGCTCCTGTCAGAAAATGTCAAAACTTTATTTTATAAGTATATGTAACTATAACTATGTAACTATATTTACTTGAAATAAAACAAATAAAATGTATAAATTAAACAAAAAAACTAAATATGAATGACATTGAAATTATACAGTAGTAAAGCAATATGTGCTGTAAATTAGGAACACAAACATTCCCACCTCACGCTTTAACAAATTGATCAATACTAAAGGCTACCATCAACAAACAGTATTTGTCTCACACGTCTTGTTGAGCATTTAATCTTAAAAATAAGGCAAATTAAACCATGTATTCCTCCCTTTTATGCTTTAACACCTGACATCCTTCTGGAAAGGCTTACTGTTGGAATAAATGTTGGAAAATGGATAAATACTCTCATTCGGACACAAGAGCATCAATGAGATCCAGTTGATCCTGAAGGTGCAATGATGTGCAGGTCTGTACTTCTTCCACACCAGATGCAGAAAATCATATCTGTATGGACCTTTCGTTGTGCACAGGATTGTCATGCTGGAATAGAAATGACCCAAGCTGGAGAATGACGATGCGTGGAGAACTTTGTCATCAGTAAACCCACTCTAAACTCATTCAATTATATAATGAATCATGAAATTTATTGGCCTCTCTACTACTTCAGGTGATGATGCATTCCCCAATTAAATAATTACAAATTAATTATATTATTTTAAAATATCTAAAATGATGTTTTTCATTTAAAGTATCTGGCAGAGATCCTTCTTTTCGTATTTTTGTCATCCAAATTTGAGCTACTTACCAATCTGTTAATCTGTCTCTCATAGCTGTCCTTGCACTCAGCATCATGATGGAAGGAGGTCTTGTTTAAGCTCTGATTAAGTCACCTGTTAAATTAGTCTGTGGTGTGATGTAACAATTCAGTCTAAATTAGAGGATGGTTACGGAGATTATGCTGTTAAAGGCTGCATTGATCACTGTGAAACAAAAATATTTTCTTCTTTGCTGAATCTAATGCCGTGCTTTGATGTTTAAGCGCTTAATGTGGTCCTTAATATGAAACACTGCCATCTGCTGAGAGACTTACATTATACAGCACCACAAACTGATTGTAATAATAACACAAAATAACAGCAGTTTAAACATACAGTATTTCAAGATGATCACGGTTTACCAAGCAGTTCACTTTAAGATTTTTTTTTTATTTTCAACTGCACATGGTGTCAAACTGCTCCTTTTTGACCATTTGAAAATAGACAAAACTGACTGTAAACCCCACATATTCTCTCATTTCATCCATGATCGCTGTTCTTAAAACAGTGGAACGTGTTGCAGCTCCAGAACTCACATTTGAAAGACAGTAAAACCTGACAGTAAATATTGCACTGCTAACACATTTCAGGTGAACTTCATTGACTTTCTTACTAATGGCTTACCTAACTCAGAGTTTAAGTGTACCAACATTCCCTCTTGTAATATAGAAATCTATAATAAAACACTTTTCATCCTGTCATTTACTTTAGATGATACTGTTTTAAATATTCAATCTCTTTTGCCCCATCTATGATTATAAAGCACTTAATGATGGTGAACAGAGAATGAACCTACTATAACAATCTTGTCATTGACAGGATGGAAAGTGCATTACATGAAATTCTATATACATTTGGCAAACATATTGTTACATTTCCTCTTTTACATTTCAACAGAAAACAGCAATTAGCTGACCTCCCTTTGACCAATAACATAATCCATGTCAATCCAGGAGCTATTTTAATCACACACATAATGGCAGCACTCATGTCAAATTTCTATACATATATTGGTGTTTTTTTTAATCTAAAATATTTTTTTTCAGTTTCTTCCACATTCATGCCTTTTCATTCTAAATCACCTAACACAGTGACACAGTGAACACATATTCAAATAAAGACAAAAATTGCAACATACATTTTACATCAAGAGCTTCTCAAAACCTGATTTTTGATATTTTAGCTAAAATAATTCATTTTTAACTTTAAGTCAAGTTTTTTCTTCTTCTGTAGACTATACACTATTTTTAAATATTAGTTACCCATGAGTAATACTGCAACAAAAATAAATATTCATTAAATGTCATGGTTTGTCATAATACATTTTAAAGACAAGTACAAAATGGACCTACCCATGCACTCAAATAGTATGCAACAAAATGTTGTCTTATATTCGTCACTGACTGGGGCAAAGCTGTGAATGGGATGTTGAGCACAGTTCAGAAAAAGCTAAACATCTACTACCACAGCCAGGACATTTGTGGGTAGAGCCAGTGTGTTCTTTACTATCCATATGGATACAGAATCTCAGCATAAAGTTTCCAGTGACTGCAGTGTAGTTGCTAGTTCCACGTCCACAGGCAAGTGTAGCAAGTCTTTATGTGGTGATCAACTTGGCAAGGTGATTTTTTGCCATTTTTTGGACCACATTTTTTTTCTTCATTTATTTCAACAGATTTGGTCTGTTATTTGAAGTGAAAAGCTAAATTCTGCAAAATGCTTTTCTGAGTAACAGCAGAGCAAACTAAAGTCTTCTCTGAATTCAGAGAAAATGACTTACTCTTGTGATTCTTGCAAGCAAACATGCAAAATGGCTTCTTCATACTTTTCACAGGAGGACACAGAAAGAAGAATTTGGAGTTTTTGACTTGTCTGATCTTTTCTTTTTTCTTTTTTACAAAATAAAAAGAAAATAATTGTCAGACATAATTTTTTTCTGAACTCTACCTTTGGTTGTTCAATCACAATATTAGCATTTTCTCTAAATATTATTTATATTTTTTTATTTGTATTTTAAGTCCTGCCTCCTGATAAAGAAGGCCAGAGGGACAATATTTATCCCTGTCATTTACACTTGCTACAGTATTTTAACCCTGACATATTCTTAATCTGCTTTTTTTCAGTAAGATCTTTACTCAAAAAACCAGCATCATTTTCAAATCTTCACAAAGAAGAAAGAGTAAAAGCCCAACCACCAGAGTTATTCAACAAAAAGAAAGTAATAATGTATGTAAAAAGAATAATCCACGCTGGAAAAATAAGATAAGTATAACCAAATCCTCTTTGGTGAGAAAATTCAGACTCATGGAGAAACCAACATGGTTGCCAGGTGGTCACTCAAGGTTTCTGGATGTTCAGCATGGCTTTGGAGACAAAATGGACGATGGTTGAAGCAGGGTGGTCTGGTTCCAGCTCAGCAAACAGATGAGTCACATTATCAGTCGTGCTTCCTTGCTTTCGAGCCACAAACCCAAAAAGTCTGCATTGTAAACCAGAGTAAAGTTTTATTAGTTTTTCTCAGTGTGTGACAAAATTATTGACATTGATCAAATGTGGTATACTCACTTTGCTACACCACCCTCTGCTTTATTCCATCTGTGAAAAAAAGGGATATGAGTATATATAAGAATTTAATGTAAAATTGTGAAAGGGTGAAATGTAGTACATGGACCATGAAAAGCCAACTAAAATATCTAAATAAAATACTCACTTTCTGTCTTGTGGGTCCAAATTGCAGTAAGTGATCATGTTGACTGGGTAATGACGACGGAAAAAAACCCTGCAAGAAAATTGAAGTTTAGTTATTCCTAGGGCTGTCCCCGAATACTCGACTAACCGTTAACAAGAAGAGGCTTGGTCAACCAAAATTTTATTAGTCGTTTAGTTGCAGAAAAAAAAAAAAAATTATAAATCCACAGGAAGTGGCAAAGTCACGTAGTCCATGATGGATTCATCGACCTCAAATATGGCTTATCATTTGATACATGTAAGTAGTAGCAACTTTACATGGCCACTCAATCTAATTTTAATCTAGAAAAATGTGCGCTATTAAAGTGTGGAAGCTGAATAGTATGGAAGCTGAATAGCAGTGCACTCACTGCATGACAGATGTAGGCGCTATTGTGCTTACTTGAACTTAAAATACTCCTTCATTTTTGGTCATACAGATAGAAGTAATACATCAGATATGGAAATTAAATATAGAGAGAGTGAAATGTCTACTTTAAAAAAAAAACAATTCAAATAAAAAACAAATATTCTCAGATTACGTAATCACTATGAAACATGCATACAGGTTCGGAAATGATGAGTCATTTATATCTTTATATCTTTGACGAGTCATTTATATATTTATCTCTTAAGCTGAAAACAAAGAAAGCACTAGTTTTCAATAAATTATTAAAAACTTAATGCAGTCTCCTTGCTGTTTTTCCCTGACACATTCATAATCATTACTTCTGCCGGTGTCCTGTGGCAAGTTTAATGTGTGCAGTTGAGCTCTTATTAGGCTATGTAGGCAATTATAAACTCATTATTGTGATTTAAATGGTTTATTAATGCATGTGCGATTAGTCAACTAATGCTTAAAATAAACGACTAATAGTTGACCAGAAAAACCTTTAGTCAAGGACAGTCCTAGTTATTCCAAAGTCACATAAGTTTGATTCAAGACAACACTTAACAGTTGGCTATGTAACATTAAAAATCAATCATATTAAATACACTCACTTTCTCTGATTGTCAGTGAGTGTGATGCCCTGTGTGGACACTTTGAAGTGGACAATAGTTGCTGTAGGAGAGGATTTGGCAGCAAGTGTTTCAGTGATGGCTTTGGCAACAGCCTGAGGACCAGTCAGCGATTCCATATCCACAGAGTTTATGTACCAAACATTACATGCTGGGAGAAAGAGATAAAGTAAGTGTGAAATAGAGGTTGCACCCAGAAATTTGTTTGTCTTAAACAACACCAAAACAATAATTTGTAAAAGGAATATAATGAAAAAAGGACACTATAGATATTATTTGAGATAAAAGACCCGATAATTTACTCACCCCCTTGTCATCCAAGATGTTCATATCTGTCTTTCTTCAGTCGTAAAGAAAACATTTCAGGATTTCTCTCCATATAGTGGACTTTTATGGTGCCCATGACTTTGAACTTCCAAAATGCAGCTTCAAAGGGATCTAAACAATCCCAGCCGAGGAAGAACGGTCTTATCTAGCGAATTTATTGGTTATTTTCTAAAAAATTTGACATTTTATATATTTTTAACCTCAAATGCTTGTCTTGTCTAGCTCTGCGTGAACTCTGTGTATTCCAGTTTAAAACAGTTGGGGTAGGTCGAAAAACTCCGACCTCATTTTCTCCTCCAACTTTAAAATCGTACTGACCCAGTGTTTTAAAAGTACTGACCCAGTGTTTAGAAAGTGAACGTGCAAAGAAGATCAAACGTCCTTTACAAAAAAAGTTAAAACAGCGATGTAGGATGATTTTAAAGTTGGAGAAGAAAATCAGATGGGAGTTTTTCGACCTCCCCTAACTGTCTTTAACTGGAATGCACAGAGTACATGCAGAAATTGTAAAATTTTTTTTTAAAAATAACGTTAAATAATAAATAAATAATAATCGTTTTGTTAGATAAGACCCTTCTCCATCTTATTTTCTCCTACAACTTGAGAGGAGGATATTGTTGTACCTTTTTGTTTGTAAACAGTGTTTACAAACTTACAAACTTACTTAGTCTTTGCGCGTTCACTTTGTAAACACTGGGTCTCTACGTCCGCCTACGTTCCGCACGACCTTTCGGTGTGATTCAATAGTACGTAGCATCGTGAACGCACATCCCAGAGCCTGTGCTACACAAGCTTTGGTTCTTAAAAAGTATAAAGATTTTATTTTTTGAAGAAAAATGCTAGATCGTTTCGCTAGATAAGACCCTTTTTCCTCGGCTGGGATCATTTAGAGCCCTTTGAAGCTGCATTTAAACTACATTTTGGAAGTTCAAACTCACGGGCACCATAGAAGTCCACTATATGGAGAGAAATACTAAAATGTTTTCCTCAAAAAACATAATTTCTTTACAACTGAAGAAAGAAAGTCAAGAACATCTTGGATGACAAGGGGGTGAGTAAATTATCTGTTCTATGTTCTAGAAGTGAACTTCTGAGAAGGGTCTGGCTGCAGACATGCACTTGCATTTTCTGACGTGCACTCTCAGACTTGCACTCTCAGACACCTGCACTTCCGGAGGTGATGTCATTTGCAGTCTATTTTATTCTTTATTCTATTCTATTTATTTATTATTTTTTAATTGAATCTCTTAACATTTTACAACAATATCCGGGTGGTGAAGACAAGGAAAAAGTAACTAAATTACACAATCATCACTTGCACTCTCTGCTACCTGCAAGGTACTTGCAGTCCACACAAATCATGCATGTTACCAATGGAGACAAGAAAAAATTAAAATGAATTTAATAGCATAACGTACAGGGTACTGCAAGTCATCTGTAGGAGATAAAGACAAAGACCTGCAAATCCGTGGCCTCAGAAGAGCTGAATATGAACACAATGTGCAAAGTCTCTCGTTAAGGGTTTTCCTCCCATAGAAAACCATTAACACTTAACATGGCTTAATGTATTAAGATACAATAAGTGCCATTAAAAATCAAATGTGATATATAGTTTATTAATTTAATGTACTTTGAGGCAAGCATATGACCATGAATAAAATGCGCAAACTTTCACTTTTATACCTACTTGCCCAACAAACGCTTAATGTGGCAAAACAGTGATTAAACGAAGATGATAAAGACAAAATATAGTATAAACCTTATTGTTGACAAACAATATACCAGCAGATCTGCTATAAGAAATGCATTAAGTGATATTATAAGGACCAACTCCGTATAGGCAAGCAGATGTGCCCAGAACGCAATGCATTAAACAAGTAATTTACTCACCCCCTTGTCATCCAAGATGTTCATGTCTTTCTGTCTTCAGTCGTGAAGAAATTATGGTTTTTGAGGAAAGCATTTCAGGATTTTTCTCCATATAATGGACTTCATTGGTGCCCCGATTTTGAACTTCCAAAATGTAGTTTAAATGCAGCTTCAAAGGGCTCTAAACAATCCCAGCCGAGAAAGAAGGGTCTTATCTAACGAAACGATCTGTCATTTTTTTCGGAAAATAAATTTTTATACTTTTTAAGCACAAAAGCTTGTGTAGCACAGGCTCTGGGATGCGCGTTCATGGTGCTATGTACTATTGAATTATGCCGAAAGGTCATGCGGAACGTAGGCGGAACCACAGACCCAGTGGTTACAAAGCGAACGCGCAAAGACTAAGAAAGTGCAAGTTTTTCGACATACTCTGTACACAGACGATGAACATACACGTGATTCGTAGTAGTAATGGGAAGTTCGGATTATTTTTGTATCATTCAGCAAAATGGACGAATCTTTTTTCAAGTCATTTCGTTCATTTCAGCAAAATATAATGAAAATGTTACGTGTTACTTCCCTAACACATCTACTGCTTACACAAACAATAATCACACTACAAACAAGGCAAAACTATAATGCTATAAGTAACAGAAAAGATTAATTCATTGTTTACCTCGGTCTTTAGTCTATGATTAGCTCACCTCACCTTTTATCTGACAAGTTTTCGGATTTGAGTCGTTCTTTCATCACGTGACAGCCCTATAAGATGAACGAACGACTCAAAAAACCCGAAGACTTGAAACAGGTGAACTAATTCCAGTACAGAACCTAATAGGATGTTGCGCATGCGTGACTGAAAGAACCACTCCCCAAGACGACTCGTTCTTCCTGAGTCACATTAAAGATCCTTTCAAAATGAAAGAATCGTTCAAGAACCACCAATCACTAATTCGCAGCATCGTGGGCGCTCATCCCAGAGTCTGTGCTACACAAGCTTTTGTGTTTAAAATGTATACAAATTTTTATTTTTAGAAAAGACAAGACCCTTCTTCCTCGGCTGGGATCGTTTAGAGCCCTTTGAAGCTACACTGAAACTGCATTTTAGAAGTTCAAAATCGGGGCACCAATTAAGTCCATTATATGGAGAAATTCCTGAAATGCTTTCCTCAAAAACCATAATTTCTTTACGACTGAAGACAAAAAGACATGAACATCTTCGATGACAAGGGAGTGAGTAAATTATTTGTAAATTATTGTTTTGGAAGTGGATTTCTCCTTTAATAAATTGTATATCGAATTTGGTCTTTTAATAGCACTATCTTAATACATTAAGCCATATTAAGTGTTAATAGTTTTTAATAGCTTAACGAGAAACTTTGCGCATTGAGTTCATATTCTGCTGTTCTGTGGCCACGGATTTGCAGGTCTTGTCTTTATCTCCTACAGATGACTTGCAGGACCCTGTACGTTTTGCTATTAAATTCGTTTTAATCGTTTAACCACCACAGCGTCTTGTCTTCATTGGCAACACGCACGATTTGTGGCGATTGTGAGTGACATTGTAATTTAGTTTCTTTTTTCTTGTCTTCACCACCTGGCTACTGTTGATATTCAATTAAATAATAATAATAATAATAAATAAATAAAATAAAATACAAATTAAAAAAGACTTCCGTAAGTGCTGTTGTCTGAGAGTGCAAGTCTGAGAGTGCACGTCTGAAAATGCCAGTGTGTCTGCAACCAGACCCTATTGTGGAACTTTTCCTTTAACATAAAATACACACTTTCTACATGCTGCATAACCAAATCAAAACACAGGCATAAAGACTATACAAAGTTAGCATGCAAACAGTGACACAAATGCTAGCTAAGAGATGATGTGCCATATTTACCATAAAAATCTTCAGTAGGTTTAGGAGGTCCTGAAGTGGTAGAAAATTGACAAGAAATTAGGAGGCAAATTATATTTACAAAAAGCAATGAGGGAAATAAAAAGCGAGACTCACCTGCTCCCTGCTTTAATAAATCCATGGTTGAACTTGTTGGTGTGGCTAGCTCCAAGGCCTCTTCATTTGGATCTGTTCACAAAAAGGTCAGACATGAAGACAAGTAGGACAGCCAGTGGTTAAGGAACATAAACAAAAATGGCATCTACTGAGAAGAGGTCAGTTACAGAGGCTACAGGAATTGGGTGAAAATAGTATTCTCACCTCTTGTAGGGATCATAAGCTTGCATGGAAGAGCCAGAGGTGTGATAGCGTGTTGATATACGAGAGCAGACAGACACCCTGTAAACACATACACACACAAAGGACATGCTATAGCACACAAACAAGCTGATGGGTGGCAGACTATAGACTGCAATTCAAAGGGTATCAGTTTAAGTCAGTACAATAAACAGCAGACAGAAAACCCTAAAAGCATCACCACTGGAAATTCGTTCTTACCAAAGTAGGGCTCGTTTGGACAGCCCTTAAGTCTCACGCCCTTAGCACTGGTTTCAATCAAGAAGTGCCGTACCAACTCATTTGTGATGTCTCCAACTTCAAAGTAAGGACAAAAGATAAATGAGGATGTTCTGTTCAGTGATGATTTGCATGATCCATGCAGCTGTAATTACCTTTTTTGTTCTGCTGCACCATTGGCGGGGGAGAGGCTACTTTCATGGCCAAGCCATATGCTCCTCTGAACGAGTTACTGTCGCGAATGACAAATGCTCCTGGTTCACGATCTTTAAGAATACAAATGGCTGAAACACAAAAGAGTTAATGCATTACTAGTCATCCATACATTCCTACAAAGGCAAGCACAGCAACTACATTAATGTTCACAATGGTGTCCTGATATGGACTGAAAAATGGTAAACTGATTGGGCTCCACTCTACACAGATTTTAGAGAAAACCAAGTTTGAAAACTGGCATCAAATCTCTCACCTTGTTCCCTGGAGATTTCCGGTTTGTACCAAAATTTGGATGTATCTTGAACAAATTTGATATTGATTCTAATATCTGGAGGTCCATCGGCTGAAAAAGAACAAGTGGTTTGCTGAATAATTGATCAAATAGGTACACACATTTTACATAAAATTACATTTAGTGATTTTATTTTTTAAGATTTCTAGCTGCAGTTCTTATCTTACCATATATTGAGGCGATCGCAGGTGGCACTTGTGTAGGAGTGGGAGTTTTCCTACTTTCTGTACTGTCTGTCGGAACACTTTTAGAATTCTCTGCAATGGATCCTGCTGTTACGTCCAGGGGCAAGAACAGTGAGGGGCTACAGGATTGCTCTAGGAGAAATGAAGGGGTTGCAGGTCCAGATTGAACCAAAGAAGTGGTGCTTTGCCTGGACTCTGCCCCATGTCTCTCATCTGGAGTGGCCTGACCCCTAGGTGGGGCTCTGTGATCTGAGCTAGTGGCAACTGGGGCAAATGATTGGTGGCGGTCCAGCACAGGGCTTGGCGGGATGAACTTGCCACTGCGACCCAAAAGAGGGCTGTTGGGAGTGGTTGGTTCACTGCCGCCATTGGATGTTGGTAGACGTCGACCCAAAGCAGGGCTACTTGGACCACCAAGCCTACGTTGAAGGGCAGGGCTTGGAGGTGTATTGGTGGCAACTGTACGGTGGAGTGTGTTGGGGCTTCCTGGGACGTGATGAACACCCACAATATTAACAGTGGCCTCATCAGGGTTAAGGTAAGTAAAGGTGTCTGGGAAGAGTGGAGCCCGGACGGGCTCAGATGGAAAAGATGCAAAGGCCGGCTGCCTTCCAAAACTGTCAAAGAGCACAACAGATAAAATAGAAAAATTCAGATTATATAAAAATGACCCAAACAAGTGAGGAAACATACTGTACATATATTTTGAAATTGAAAAAAAAAGGACAGTGGTCAGATAACACTTACCCATCAGAACTAGTATTGCTGACTGGCTGAGGTGGGTTGAAAGTGTGGGAAGGAGGAACTGGTCTTTCAAAAGCAGGAGAGTATTGATGCTGTAAAGGAGAAATCAATCCTCCTCCTCTGACTCCTGTTCCCACGAAACCATGTTGTTCTACAGGGAAAAAAAAAAAAAAAACTTTTGACTGCTACTGCCTTTAAATTATTTGACACAAATTGGATGATCTCATGAAAGCTCTAGGATGAGTTCAAAACCGTTTTCAACAAAATTTAAAATGGAGGGCAGGCAATATGGCTGACCTGGGTATTATTTTATTCCACATAATGTACTAAATATATAAATAAGCAGGGTCATGACTTAAGGCCAAAGAATACCAATGATAAGAGGAGCTAATTATTAGAAGTATGATTTTCTGAACACTTTCTAGTGCTGGTCTTCATAAAGTGTAGCCAACCCTGCTCATGGAGATCTAATTTTTTAGCCCCAATTTTAGCCCCAACTTCAACAAATTTATGGTCAGTACAAATGCTATGTAGTTTTTGGCTGGATCCAACATGTTTCCCACTGACACACTCCCAACTCAGAAACTCTGGGCTTATAGAAAATTCTGAGTTTCCCACTCATAATTACCACTTTGTGGTTGCGTTCGTTCGCGTTCAACTCATAAATACAATCTGACATGACTTGAATGCACCATGAATTCTGCAGGAAGGTAGATCTTTAGGAGCAGGCTGATTTATTATAGAATTTAAAATATGAAAAACGTTCTAGAGTCACAGAGCAGAGCCTTTTGGTAGAATATTGTTGATATTATATTACTGAAATAAAATTTCAATCAAACCCACATAAACATGAGGGTTTGCAGGAGTTAACAGGAGTGAATGTGTGCAGTAAGGAGAGTCTAGCATTGTTGGAGATAATGAACATGTCATTGTAAGGGTTTCCACTGTCATTTCAAAATACTCTTACCTTCCATATCATCACTAGAATCAGAATCTGACAGCAGTAGAAGGCATAAAAAGAGAAAGAGCAGCAGTGACAGTTTTGTTTTTAAATGGGAAGAGAATAATAACAGTGTGAATGTTGTGGAAATGCACAGCAGGAGGACAGTGACAGAAATTAGCAACGTAGATGAATGAGAGGGGTAGGGCAAAGGGGTATTTCTGAATGCTATTGGCCATGTGATGCTTACTAAACCAAGCAGTCTACATATCATATGATGACAAAATTGGAAAATACATAAGTGGACAGTGGACCGTACTCGTACTTTACAGGCACTCACCTGGACTGCTTTGTTGTACCAGAGCTTCTGCAGGGTTCTGTGCCTTCAGGCTTGTGGCTGAAAGAGCGCCCTGACCAGAATGGCCTATTTAAGCGAAAAGACTTTGTTAGGTTAAAAAAGGCATAAAAATAAACTACAAAAGTGCTAAAAATGGAAAATATAAGTGACTTACAAGAGATTTCCCTTAACCACTAAATATATCTAAAGCTAAACCACTTAGAATATTTATATGGCAAGTATTTAACTAATATGAGAGGTAGTTACAATAACATCAGTTACTATTACTATACTATCAAAGACTGTGGACAGTCGATCAATCAATCAATCAATCAATCAATCAATCAATCAATGTTGCGGTAAAGACATTTAAGCATTAAGAATTTAGCCTTAACCTTGCCACAGAATAGTTTTTCTGTAGTATCTGCAACCTGCCCTGTCACAGCAGAGTTAATGATTCTGTATACAATTCTGTGCAAGTTCTGCATTTAGCTTTAATTTTCTTACCTAATGTCATGACAAAATTGTAACTGTTCATAATCTGTATTTTTTGTTGTTTATTAAATATAGCTTTTTGTTGTTTATTAACATATGTTTTGAATTGTTACGTTTAATATTGTGATTAAACACACTTTCTGCAGGGAGGCTAAACTTACATGGGTTAAAATAGGGGGTCTGTGGTGAGGTTTTGGGTAATTCAGGAAAGGTGGGCGTTAGGAGATGTGTCTCACCACCACTATTGCGGGTAGGACTTAAAGGAGCTGATTCCATCTTCTCAAAGGCCTCCCTGTAGCTATGCACAGTCGTCTGAAAGGAAAACATACAGTATAGGATGACAAAATATTAAAGTACAAATGTATCACAATAATACTGTCTTGTGCTATATATGGTAATATAACTAAGAGAAGTAAAATAAAATTTAAAACATTAAATTGTTTAAATAAATAATAAAGTAAACACCTATCTCCACAATTTATGCATTATTATATACCTCCTTGGGTTGTCCACCTGGGTTCATTGCAATTTTGTTGGCAAAGTCTGGAGATACAGGTTTCAATGGAGAGCACACCCTGTGGGCTCCACTGTCATTTTGGCTGCTGAGGTACTGACTTTCACTGGTGGTTCGTCGGCGAGTAGTTGGCATGGCTTCATCTGGGGTTACTGTACGTGAATGTGATCCTAAAGAACATGGAAAAGTGTTCTAAGTTCTTCAGGCAAATGCAAATCGTGTAAGAAGGATACAATTTTACAACTTTTTGGCAATTTTAACTTTTCAGCTGAATAGTGTCAGTGGATTAAGGATTATATCAAGACTTATAGCTGTTTAACTAAAATAGGTCAGGTCCTACATCATTCACTGGCCACTAGTGGCCATGTGTTTGAAGAATGAAACCTCCTTAGATTTGGGCCTTACATACAGTATGTGTAGATTTGTGATAATAGCTGCTTCAATTTAAAAGTTATAGTCATTTAATTAAAAGCATCCATGTTGAATTTAAACTTTAACATGTTTTTGATAATTACTGATATTGAGACTCCAGAGAATCTTCCTACACCATTATGTTTCAGTTTGGTGCAAACGGTAACAAAAGGATAGGTAAAAAAAAAATAGGTAACGAAAGGTTTTGGCAAAATCTAATATAGTGAGAGACAATCAAGAACTCATATAAAAATTTGTGTTTAGCTTGAGCTAAGGATTTCCAGTGCTATAAAACTGAATATACAGTATGGTTTAGAAATTATACACAAAATGTGAAATTCTTGATGACTTTGTGCTAATAATGACAAAAACAAAAACAAACTCTGACTCTAACAATAATTTTGACAAAATGCTTTACACTTAAAGGTTCACTATATTTTTCTTGCATACACGCAATGATTGGTCCCTTAATATTATCAGATTAAAGAAAACCCAAAGAACCAGGCAGAATGCAAAATCAGATGACAGAGATGTAGAAAAAGAACAGAAGGGAGTGAAGGACAGAGGGAGAAGTGGAGGAATGTCAGAGGGGACAAACCAGAAAAGGAATAGGAACGATGATGTGCAGGCTGGAAGGACATGCTGTTGGAGATGCCCCGGATGCGGGCGTTGTACTCTGGGTGGAGGAATGATGGAGTGGGTTGAAGCAGAAGAAGAGGAGGAGTATGAAGGTGCAGGTGGGGAATCAATGGTGTGAGGGGTGATCCATATACCACAGCAGAGATAAACAGAAATGGGGGGAAAAACAAGAAGAGTGAACAAAAGTGTAAATCTGAATCCTGAATTTTAACATATTTCTTTAAAATACAGTGCTACATTACAAACTGTACTGTTTACTAGAATTTGTTTGTGTAATTGTATGTGGCTTTCCATATGTAGAAAATAATCAGTTAACCAAAATGATATAGTGGTCAGCTAGTGGTACTGCAGTAAGAAGCACTAGAGACACAGAAATCCTGTCCCAGCAATTCCATTCACTGCCAGAGGGTGGTGCTCCTATGAATTTTCCTGTAATGTCAATAGTCTGCTGTTCAAGCCAGAGAATGCATGGATCGCTGAAGCACAGCATGGTAAGGTCTATTCTGGCCACTGGTGACTTACATCTATGCAGCTATTCATTCCTACACAGAGAATTGTTATGTTGACATAAACAGTGTGAGTGTCTGCCAAGATACTCTATAACCACAAGAGAAATGATGACACCCCTATAATCTTCTTTCATCAATCTTTAGTGTGTAGGTCAACTTTATAGTTCAGTATTAGAACATGTCTTCATTGTTTATCTATGCAGTAGGACATACTTGCAGGGATTTTTTCCAATGTTTATGTTTGGTCTATCTCTTACAGACTAAATCAAGTGATGAGCAAAATTGCTGACATTACTATGGCTCCATTAGGTTACCAGGGCTTGGTGTATTGTCTTTCTATGTCGAATATGACTTGATATTAGATCCTGCAGTCTATATGAGGCTGTTAAATAAAGCCAGGAGCAGTCGAAACTAAAATGCATGCTCTAATGACATCAAAATGAGGCTAGGTAGAGTCACATCCTGATTATCCATCAAGGTGTCATTATGTTTTAATAATAAAACATAATAAATGCATGCCAGCTTCAGCTTTTTAAAAATTTCTCGACAGTACAGAGGCAAAACCAACAAATGCATCGCATAACCTATAGATCATTTACAGACTTTAGTGGAGACTTTTTAAAAATTCAGTCATCTTATGCATGCAGCAAAAATTCTGCACTCAGACCACAATTTTCTTCCTCCTCACCTGCCACACGGTGGGCCACAAGTCCCTCGAGGTTTAGCGTCTCCTCCTCAGACTTTGGCTCAGGTTCTTTTGCAACGGTAACAGGGGGCAGTGGGGATGATGATGTGCTGTAGCTTTTCTGAGGGCCTGGGAATGTGCCCTGAATGTCTGGAGAGTAAGACATTTCACTGCTTCCTGGGTAGACATACTGGGGCTTGATAGGAGATGGAAGAGGTAAAGTTGGGGATGGTGTTGTAACTGAACCTCCACGGATACTGTAGGGATCTTGCTGATAGATAGGTGAAAGGGCCTGAGGGGACTGGTAACCCCTTTGATGATGCTCAGATAGTGGAGTCATGGGGTAAGCAGGTGATGATCTTTGTGAGGACTGGCCAAAACTGGCAGAGGAAGAGAGAGGTGGGCCACCAGTGACACTATAGATGGCCTGGTCAGCCTGGTAAGAAGGTCTGGCTAGTGTCTGGGCAAAGGGTGGATGGAAAGCTGAGATGTTCTCACCTGGGGGAGCACTCTGAGATTTAGGAAAGGGTGTATGTGAAGGCTCCAAGTCAAGCATGAGCATGTTTAGGGCATCTATAGACTGTTCTACATCCTGCTGTGATCCATCTGCACGAGTTGGGAAGCGTGGCAAGGCACCATTTGAGCCAAAGAAGGGGTCGTCCACTAGACCATACTGATGCCAAGCACTGAGCCCTCGCTGCACTGCCTCTCGGCTGCTGGTATTACGTTCAGGAGCTTGTGGCAAGTACCGAGGTCCTCCATCCAGCATCAGGCCACCATACGACTGTGAGCGATACATTCCTTCGTTCTGCCCACTGTACTCTATCAGTCCATGTGCTGATGATGACCCTCGAAGCTGGTGCACAGGCATCTCCTTTTTAGGCCTCCGCTCTAAGAAATTCCCAAGTTGTCTGTCTACTTCTACTACAGTGGACTCAGCGACTGGTTTGCTGTCAGCTGGTGTATCTTGACCCCCAAAGGAGGAGAGTGTGCCAAGACTGCCTGCACTGTTATCTCCCACCTGGCTTTCTGGTAACTCGTCGTCAATAATGTCAGTTTCACGCTCAGCACCTGCTTGTCCGTTCACGTGGACTTGGGCGGGCACAAGGTGACGCACTCCGACCCCTGGGCTTGTGTTGGCAAAAGAGAGAAAATTCTGATGAGGGAGAAGTGGTGGTCCTTCTGACCCACTCAGAAGCTGTTCCAACTCCCGGTTCTCACAAGGGCTAATTGCAGTCTCAGGAGGAGCTTGGCTCACAGGCCCTGAAGATGACAAAGACTGTTGAGCATCATCTGTGCGGTCTGTCTTAACAGAAGCCGTAGAGTTTCCTGAGTCACTGCTGACAGAAAGGGCGTGGTCTGCAGCTGGTAGCGGATGGTTGGCAACTGGAAGAGGAAGTGCGTGTTCAGCTACAGGAGGAGCATGGTCAGTTGAATAAGCACCACTGGCAGACACAATTCCCTCAAGAGAGTCTTTCTTCTGAACCCGGACGTAAAGGCTGCCGTCTACTGGACCTTGAGAATGAGCAACATCTGAAAAAGAGGTTATAAAAATGGTCTCATGAACACTGAATCACTTTTTTTTTTAATTAGAAACCATTATCTCTATTCTAGTTCACCCAGAAATGAAACTGATTTTCTCACCCTTATGAAATGCCATTGAACCCAACATTCTTTATTATCATCAAATTATTTTAACCATTTTCAACTTTCATTTGTTTATACTTAAACATTTAAGGCAGAAACTTAACTTAAAAGCCATATTTAAATTTTTTATTTACATCTGACTAAATACTGACTTCAAATAGTTGTATCTCGGCTAAATATTGTTCTATCATATCCCTTTTTGAGCAATGCTGCTGGGCAACTGTTTTTAACAGTGTTGCTTGGGCATTTCCCATTGAGAATGAATAACAAATTTCTGTCTGGATACTTTAGATTGGTCATGGGACCTGTGTCTCACCTGGTTGCCCTTTGATGGCAACATTGCCCGGCAACATTGCTCAAAAAGTTGCCCAGTGTATCATTACCTTAAGATTCCACAATTACCCAATCATCAATGTGCAATACACAGTATTTTCATCTCCCAGCCACGGTAACTGGCACACTGCCTTAGTAAACATATTTTAATTTTTTTATTTACTTCTGACTAAATACTGATTTCAAATAGTTATATCTCAGCTAAATATTGTCCTGTCCTAACAAATGTTGTATAAATCCCATAAAATAAAATGACTGGTTTTGTGGTCCAGGGTCACATTTATTTATTTGTTTAATTATTATATTTATTTATGTTTCTTAGGAATAAAGCTTCAAAAGATGTTTAGGTTGTAGACAGAAAAATCTTTGATAGAAACAAGACTCAGATATGGGAATTTATCCTCATGTCATTAGAATAAATGTTCAGTTCTGTCATGAAATTCTAGATTGTGCAGGCTAATAGGTCATTAACGCAATCTGCTGCTATCACATTATTCACTACATGACAGAAGCAGATTGGTCTCTGTTCCATCTGTAGCAATGCAGTTCAACATTTAAATTGTTTCGTTAAGTCTTAGAGTGCAAAATCCTTAACCTCCCCCAGCTCCATCACTATAGATTTGCTATGGATAATTTCATGTATGCTATTTGTGCAGCAGCAGTATGTCTTACGTGCACTCAGTGGGGTGTCTGTGTATGTACTGGCAGTAGCAAGTCTCCATACTTATTCTGCTGCGACTGCAATAATTAACAGTAATAATCAACAGCAGCAGCATGCATAATAGATGTATTCCGTTAAGACCAAATACATTAATACTGTCACACATTGAACTATTGAGTTGTTGTGATAGAAATGTACATAATGCTAAATATCTAATTATATAGTACATGTTATACAAGTTGTGTGGGTCACACTTTATTTTACAAACCTGTTCCACATGTACATAACATGTACTTATTATAGCAATTACAATAATTAGGCAATACCTAGGTACTAACCCTGAACTTACCCCTAAACATAACCTTAACCCATGTATTTACCATATACTACCCATTTCTTTCTTTGGTAAGTACACTGTAAGTAAGTGTTTTGTGTTTATTGAATAAATGTATTGACTACATTTTTCAATGTTACCAAGCCAATGTTAAAACTGTTAGGATAATGATTAAATTGTAAGAATAGTTTTAAAGTCTGTCTTAAATTGACAGAGTGATGCAGGCAGTAATCACTGATGTCCTTTGCTGTCTAATTACAGTATAGGCTGTAGCTGGCAGTTCTATGTTGATTTATAGTCTTTTGAAATCCATCCTAACGACTGGAATTATGTAGGCAGGATTTCAGTCTCTTGCTCTCTGGCTGGTATAGATTGTAGAGGACATTTTATATTAGTATGGAGATTTTTTTCTCATCATTTGTGGCTATTACATGTGGTGTTCCCTAGGGATCCATCTTAGGGCCTCTGTTGTTCTCTCTTTACAAGGTTTGTTCCCTCTGACTCCCTCTATCTTCCACCAAAAAAAAAAAAAAATCTCTCAGATAATTCTCAGCTTCACCTTATACACCCAATCACAGCTGTTTTTCAGGTTATCCTCATAGGTAGGTTCGACTTAGAAATGGAAATTAATTACTGCACCTTCAACTATACTCTGCACAGTAACAGAGGTCATTCGGATCATGTAATATCATTGTCATTGCTTTTCTGTTTTTTTTTCTTTGTTTTCATTATTATTATTATTATAAGTAGTAATAGCAACAGCAGCAGTAGTAATAATTGTAATGTTTTTTGTTCTGTTGTGTTTCAGAAACTGTTACATTTAATGTTTTAAGCACTTTTAATTTTTATTTTGTTCCTTTGTGTCTGTTTTCAATCTTTGTTATTTATAGTTTCCATCTACACGTTACAATAATTAATTGTATATTTAATTTCAATTTGATTAATTATTAATTAACTATTTCACTGTAATATTTTGCTCATAATAATTATAAATCATTGATAGTGGAAGTCTAATGGGCTAACAGGCTTGAGTTGCAGGTTTGAGCCAAGGCAAATGAGACAGCAACTATAACCTGATCATCATATAAAGGTGATGATACAAGGGACAACTTTTTTGAGCAATGTCACCGGGCAACTTTCACATTGAGAATGGACAACAAATTTCTATCTGGATACTTTAGATTGGTCATGAGCCCTGTGTCTCACCTGGTTGCCCTTTGATGGCAACATTGCCCGGCAACATTGCTCAAAAAGTTGCCCAGTGTATCATCACCTTAAGCTTCCACAATTACCCAATCATCAATGTGCAATACACAGTATTCTCATCTCCCAGCCATGGTAATTGGCACACTGCCTTAGTAAATTAGAAAAGGACATGCTAAGATATGTAACTTAAACCTGAGTAGTATTTTGTAACTAATGAATGATTGTTATTTGGGGTTCAGAAAATATGCACAAACCTGCCTGCCGTGATGATGGCCAAGTTGTACTAAGTCTGTCTAGCAACAGCCATGGCATTAGGTTAGGGCCAAGGGAATGATATCATGGGTAAATAATGCCAAAGTGTTGGTCAAGAGAGAGAGACCCACTGCGGTTCAACATACCATAATCATGTTATACTGGCCAAATGTATAAATAGAGAATGAAAGATAAGTACATCTTAATAAATAACAGAAGGACAAAGAGTAAAAATGTATGCTCACGGGATGAGAGGAGACAGACATATGGGAGTCAGACAGCAGGGAGAGTTTGAAAAAAGAATATGAAGTGGGAAGCAGACATGTAGACAGCTAGGCAGAAATACAGAATGGCTAAGTGACAGACAGACAGACTGACTGACAGAGAGATAGACAGACATACATGGGGGGTGAGTGTATTATGACAATTTAAAGAAATAGGCTGATGGTAAGCTGACAGAAATGGCAATGACATGAGAAAGCCTAAGAGCCAAGTTACTCTAAGAGTTAAAACAGTTAAGGTGGGGGTGGGCTGTTTATATTCAACATGAAGTCACATAGCGATCTGGCTGCTGCTCAGTAAGATAGCACAGCTCATTCACATTCAGCATAACATCCTATCATCACATACGTACAAACATGAACACAGGACACTACTCATATTCTTTAAATTATTTACTTGTTGCAAACATGTTTAATTTAAATATAAATTTTTATGTTTTTAACATCTGGTAATGAGAAAATTCAAGTCTAAATTACTTCAGATCAAATGTCTAGAGAGACAACATTGTCACTGGCAGTGAATCTTTGTTTATTTTGCTTCAATTTTGTAGCGTTTGGCCAGAGAATCTCTGATTTGGCTTCCTATTGCCAATAATTTTACAGGATTGGGGCACCGAAGGGGCCAGTCAAAGTTTTTGCTGGGTCCAGCACCCCTCTGACCCATCCCTAGCTCTGCTGATGATCGTTACAGATTTTACGGGTACTGACAGCTCAGTACTTAAGAGGGCTGAGATACAGAGCTAGCACCAAACAGTGTTCAGCTGGTGTCCACAAAAGTATTTGAAAAACACATGAAACTACATGAATTCCGGAATTATTAGCATTCACAGCATGCACTCAAACTTGCACGGATAACTTAATGCCAAACCTGATGGTCCATGCTATCTTAGCATTAGAGAATATTCCAAAAAGCACCTTGCATTCTTCAGTGGAAGCAAGATGTCTTTTACAAAGGACATTTACTTACATTCGTGACAGAGAAATAATGATCTAGTAAAAATTTTTGAATTTCTAAGTTATAAAGCAATGATGATAATGCACTGTAAAAACATACTTGCATGGCTTTACAAATCATTAAAATCAGAAGCCTAAAGGAAAAAAAAAACATGCACAAAACAAAACACTGTTTGTTCTACCTCTTTTCTAAGTTAATCAAAGAAACTGTAAACATCCTTAAAAAAGTATCACAAAACATATCACAGGTCACAACTGTACTGTACAAGACTCTCTATACAAAAGCGTAAATCTGTAACCACACTGGCAAAAGTGTTTTTAAGGAGCACAAAGAACATATAAAATATCTTCTTCTAAATAAAGTACAGTAAAAAACAGTACTGTGAATCATTTTCTTTAGGTTTTAATAAATGCACAGTACAGCTGTATATTTAACCTAGAGAAATTGATCACAAATGTAAAGCTGTTTTTACATTATAGAAAATTTAGTATCAGATTCAAGAACAGACCCAATAAAGAAACACTGTAGCAGAACATAAAATCACACCTAGTGATTAAACACACACAGAAACAGTACATGCATTGAGAATGAGTAGAATACTTTGAATGAGGCAAGTTCCACTGTAACACTTACCTATTTCAAGCCCAATGGAAACTCAAATTCAAATTCAGTTTTGATTCCAACAAGTCTATAAAGCACTGCTCACCGGAGACTTTGCCAGTCTCTCTGTCTTTGATGTGAGATCATTGTGTCTAGTTCATTAATCAGAGTTGCTCTCTTTTGTGAGTCACTCTGACTAAGTGTCACAGTCACCTCTCTGTCTCTCTCTCTGTTCCACACACTTCCCTCTCAGTCATTCCAAAAATGCCATGAAGCTGTGCAGCAGCCAAATATGGGAGCCTGAGCTGTAAACAAGCCCTGGTGGCTATACTGTCCCAGAGCACCCCTCTGTCTCTGTCATAGGAATACATACACCATACATGTTGTAACTGGAAACACACAAATGGAAATGTGTAGAAAGAGGTTTGAGATTTGAACCACATTTTTTCTATTTTTATTTACATGCATGTTTGTTGTACCCGAAGTATGCTTTTATCTTATATATTAAAAGTGGCAAGAAGAAACTGTTTGTTTTTCTTGAAGTCTGTTCTTAAAGTCTGTTTTGTTTCACCTTGAATTATGGAGGCTGCTCTATGTCAGTTTGATACTGCACTGTAAAAACCAAATTTTAGTCAACTTAAAATAATGTTACCCTGCTGCATAAAATTTCAGTCAACTCAAATAAGTTTAGTCAACTTGAAATGTTAAGTTGTACTAAGTGAAAACGTAGATACCCAGCTACCTTAAAATTTTGAAGTTGAATAAAAGTTGAATAAACTTCAATATCTAAGTTGTAACTTAGTCAGTGTAACATTTCAAGTTGACTAAACTTTTTTGAGTTGAATGAACATAAAATTTTGAAGCAGCCGGGTAACAAATTATTTTAAGTTGACTCAACAAATTGTTTTTTACAGTGTGGTTGTTTTACTTGTACTTTGGACAGATTCTATTTTCTTGAGTATTTTTCTGATGTTACGCTTCATAAGGATCATTTGAATACACACATTGGTGTGTGCTAACAATTTGATTCACCCTTAACTGTACATTCTCATCATAGCACTGTCTTTCATAATAATGTATTTGATGGGATTATGTGTTGTAAGAGTAATATTCATTATATCCCAAAGTGATATACAGTTACTAAGCACAGCATTCCCAATTACGACCTTGAAAGCACACAATTCCAGAATGTGTATGATATAGCATTAAGAATTGTCTAGGGGGAGAAAAAACCTGCATTAACCACAGCAGTTAATTAAGGGGGTGTTCAAATACCTTTGGCAATAAAGTGTATCTAGATCCCTGAGCAAAACTGCTGACACAGTGGCTGCATGGTTATTGTACATTTTCATCTATTGCCAACCCAAGCAAGTTACAAAAGATCTGAAGATTATCTACATAGTGAGCTGCAGTTATTTATTTATTAAGGAGCTCCATTACTGATTAATTTTCATTGGATTTTGTAATGTTGAAACTCCTCAGGGCTCTGTGCCATTTTTCAGTGTCCTGCCAATGTCAAAATCTTTCATATTGTCACTGTATTCACTGTGTATACAAGTGTGTGTGTGTGGGTGTGTGTGTTTTGGGGTACCCACGTCTCCTGGCCTTACCCACCAGCCCTTCCTCCCAGAAGAGGACACTGAAGAGAGGAGTGTCAGTTTTCCACCCCTCCCTGGGGCTGCCAGCAGGGCCACTGACGCCTTCTATTTCTCCAGATGCTATTTAAAACTCTGACTGGCAGGAGGCATGGGAAGGGATCTTTATGGCAGACCACATGGTTTAAAAAAATTAAGCCAAGGGAAAAGTGTTGTAATGACCTGAGTTACTACCACAGAGTCAAATTACTTCTACTTCAAATTAAATTTGTAATATGTCAAATACCCTAAAGAACAATCATAATCCATGAAGCAGACAGTCAAGTGGCATCCCTGGACTCTTGAAGAGATTATTATCAGCAGTGAGAAGAGAATCCATATATCCCATTTAGCCCTCCTTATTCACTTGGCTGTTTATGCCATTCAGCAAGCTAGCACAACTGTCACTGACCCCCTCCAGCTCCCTAATAAAGCTGCCTTCACCAAGAACACAAACATTTCATGACCAAACCAGCACATCAAAGGAAATGGGAAATGGCGCATACATTTTAACCTTGTTCCTGCCCCAAAGTCAGTCCAAACAAAAAAATCTCGAAAGATTTAGCTGACACAGATGTCAGCAAGAAAACACCAAAAAATAGTGCCTCTCACCATCTTTAATGTCTTCACATCTCCTGTTGAAGTTTTCATAAGAGTCCCAGCGAATCAGGGGATCCTGGGTGTTGTAGTCCACAGAGACACTAGGTCCATTCTGTAGATGATCCAACCCTTAGAGGGACAAAAAAAAAGAACTTTAGAGTTGAGGCCTTGAAGCATGCTCATCTCATCAAAATCATATCTCTTTATGATGATGAAAAGATATGTACAATTTACAGTTTTGTAATTTAAGCCCACCTTTGATTTTCTCTGGACCGAATGAAAAGATAAACTCCACCTTCCCGTATTCAGGAAATCTCTCATCTGCTAAATCACATATTTGTGATTAGTCTGCAAGCCGTCTCATCCGTAATTAAAAAGAAACATAAATCATCACAAGACAAATAACACACTAACCTTTGAATGTCTCGTCAAGGTCATTTTTGGTGAAGACCAGAGCTAAATTGTGTAATGCACATGTGTGGAACTGCACTCTGAAGATCACATCCCTACTGGGGTTTTGATAACGCTTGTGATAACATTTCAGCTTCAGGATGGATGATATGCAAAACAGGCAGAACACAATGAAAGGTAATATGAAAAAGACATTTAATGGATTCTTGCTTATCATTTCTGTGTCAATATTTTTTACCATTACACTGTGTCAATATTGTACTTCCTACCAGTATATCTCCTTTTAGTAGCAGGCCAGGCTCAATGGTGATACAGATGCTTGTATGGCTGTCGCCTTGAACGTTACTGAAAAACACAGTGGGGAGGGGAAAGGAAAAATGATGGATGGGGTTATTACAGGCATACTTCAAGCTGTCTCGATGCTGAATTATACAGACTATGCCTAAATGGATGACTAGCTTATTAAAATATTATCATCTTCTGAACAAGAACATGAAAATTTAACTATTTCACTTGCAGCAGTGAAATGTCTGGTGTTACACAAGATATTAATGCCAAAAAATAAAATGTCACTGTATCTGCCAACCTACTCCACACACACACAGGTGCAGATTAAGATGGGTTAATCCCTTTACAAGAGGGCAACAGATGTTATACCAGACTCTCTCACACATATACTAATACAACAAACAGCATGCAGACTTTCAGCTTGATATCACAAGAATTATTTATATGTAACATTTATACATTTTATTTTTTAAAACCTAACCACTCTTCAATAACAAAAAAACATGTAACAGGCAGATAAATGTGCAGTGATGACAATTTTATAGTAGGTCACCATACTTTATGTAATACAATTATTTAGCATGCACACTAGGAAGCAGTTTACTTACTAAATTCCAGATGTGTACACAGGCTGCATCGCTTGGTAGATTTTGAGGAAAGGTCGGCAACCTGACATGGTTAGATATAGTATAACACATTCACTGATTTTACAGTTGCTTGTACTTAGTATAGTATAATATACCTAAACATAAAATTGTAATGATGAATTGAATCTGTAGCAGTGTGTGTGCTCACCTCCTTTAGACTCAAAATTAGGGATGCCATGCATGATGACATGGTGAAGGAACAGGGGCTTGTTGTTGATTTTTATGTGGCCGGAAAGGAGACCAGCGAAGTAATGCACATATCTATGCATAAACATAGCATTATGGAAGGGAAAAGATGGGGAAAAGCAAAACAAAACACAATATATAAAAATGCTACAATTGTAAATATTTCAATATATATATATTTTACCCCTTACCAGTGATCACCATCATTTTAATGCTTTGGAGCCATTAAGAGAAAATATTTGTATATGATATATATATCTTCCTCTTACTTTCCCCAAATGTCACTCATATTTTAGAGAATGTAAGTATTATTAATCGTTATTCACACTGGTTGATACTTAACATCATGACTAGTTTTAATTCTAATGTTCCACTGCAAATCCAGTTTTAGCACTGGACTTTAGTGTACTTTGGTAGCACCTGCTGGTTCAATCCCCAAACTGCAAACGCATTGACTCAGCATTGTGATTCACAGATATCTGAAGCAAAACTACCCATTCTCACAAAAAAAACAAAAACAAAAAAAACATTGATTCCAGGATCAGCATTTGAAAGTCTGCATGGATATTTTAGTGTAGAGTCAAAATAAGTATGTGTGGTGCATTGCTGACCTCTTCTGGGAAGGCTGGCCCATGGGCATGGCTTTATCTTCATAAAAACGCTTCATGGCAAACCGGTCCAATGCCTGGTCAGCACTGAAAAGATGAATACAAAATGTAAACACTCTACTCAAATACATGGTCTTCTCTAATGTATCTTAAATACACCACAATGTGCAATAAAAATATCCTACCTGGAAGATAAGTTACTGTAGTGCATATAGGCACCCACCACAACACCGGTTCTCCCCCAGTTTCCCTGCAAGAAATGTTTCCAAATGACCAGATTATCAAGAAAAACATGCAAAGTGAAAACAAAGCAGGCACTGTCATTTTGGCATTTCAGTCAGGCTATTTGTTTACTATGTCCTATTTTTTGTCTTAATGCTGGCTAGGTTTAAAAATGCCTGTACAAAGGCAATCCCCCCTCCCCCCCTCCAGCTGGGTGAGTTGGGTCCACTGTTATTTGTTTGGACCTCAAAATATCTTCTTTTGTGTTCTGGAGAAGACAAAAATGCATACAGGTTGAGTAAATGATGATGCCATTTTCATTTTGGTGAACTATTCCTTTCATTCGAAGTGCTCTGAATGGACACCATTCATTTTCCAACCTGGTATTTCCTATTCATCTCAGTGGCTGTTGCTTGTCTGGCACAAATTACAACATTTGAAATATGTTGTTTTGGATCACTGGACCACAGAATATTTTGAGCCAATCACATGTGCCATACATGCAGGATAATATGCAAATGAATTATGTCACCTCTGGTCATCATTGTCTTCTATACCTTAATTTGAAAGTAGGTGTTTAGAAAGCAGATCTCTGATTACTGAGATGATAAGACAAGTACACTCTCAGAAAAAAAAGATACAATTCTGTCGCTGGGGTGGTACCCTAAGGTAAAAAGGTGAAAAGGTACATCTTTGTACCTTATCTACCACTAAATGGTACATATTAGTAACTTTAAAAGTACATATTGGTACTTTAAAGCAGTGTTGTAATGCAATGACGTAATAATACTTTGTTACAGTACTTAAGTATTTTTGGGACTATCTGTACTTTACTTTAGTTTTTATATTTCAACCAACTTTTACTTTTATTCCACTACATTTCCTAATCAAAATGTATACTTTTACTCCGATACATTTCCACGAAGCACATTCGCTACTTACTACAAAATAGTCAGAAGTCAGAAGAACACGGACTGCAGGAAAGCAGGTTTTACGAATCAGTCGTCTGGCGTTTGTAAGTTAGACCCCTAAAAACACCTTTGCTCATGTCATGCAAACAAGTGCGCGCACAAACGTGGATGACTTCATTTCATTTTCCACTGAAGTTGAGTCTGGGGTGTGCGATATACAGTATATCTTCTGCGATAATATGGTAAGTGTTGTTGTAATGATGTGCGATCTGACATTATCAGGTAGGCTATATTTTTATTTTCTAAATTATTTCCATATTCATTCAGTGAAGGCGCGCGCGCATCATTTAAACACACCCTAAAAGAAACACGTGCATGTCGTAATCTGTGACGAATGCAGGCGAGAGCCAATGAGGGTTCGATTTTCCTGCAGTAAAACTTGTGGTTTCTTGGTGCGGCAATATTTGAGTTTGTAAAACGCACTTCAGCATGGGTTTATTGCTGTTGCGGTCGCTGGATTCGCTGCTCGGGATGGAGGTGAAGATCGCCAGATAAAGGCTTGAATTTGGGTGTGTCCCTCGCAGTCGTATGGATTCTGAAGATTTGGAATTCAGCGCACAAATAAAATCGCTTAATTTTGTAATTATGTTGCGTTTTGGTGTATTGTGTGGTTCTATTGTTAATCACAGCATGTCGGAGAAAACGCCTGTTGTGTCCCACCACAGCAAACAAAGTAAATATTACAGGAATGGTTAAACGACTGCAGAAATGTTATTTATTTTAAGGGGTTAAAGTGTAGTCTTGTTTAACATCCAAATGAAATACAAACGAATTATCATGAGATCACATTGGTACAGATGCTCTTAGTTTAGAATCGTAACGTATGTATTCCAACTGAACTAAATTATTTTTTTTTTCTATAAAAATGCTAAACGTTAGTGAAGGCGGTGGTCAAGTAATGTAATCAGTGTATGAGCACAAAAAATGTGCAGTTCCATAATGTATAGTGCTCTATTTTCACACACTAATTTTGTACTTAATATACTAAAAATTATTCTTGAGTAAGATAATCTTAAGAACATATATAGTGTTCTCAGCTGTGCTATTTTGAGACGCTATTACTAAAATGTGCTTTTAAAGAAGTCCACTTCCAGAACAACAATTTACAGATAATGTACTTACCCCCTTGTCATCCAAGATGTTCATGTCTTTCTTTCTTCAGTCGTAAAGAAATTGTTTTTTTTTAAAGAATTTTTTTTTTTTTTTTTTGAGGATTTTTCTCCATATAATGGACTGATATAGTGCCCTGAGTTTGAACTTCCAAAATGCAGTTTAAATGCGGCTTCAAACGATCCCAGATGTGGTTGTAAACGATCCCAGCTGAGGAAGAAGGGTCTTATCTAGCTAAACGATCAGTTATTTTTATAAAAAAAAAAAAAAAACAATTTAAATACTTTTTAATCTCAAATGCGCATCTTGTCTTGCTCTCCCTGAACTCTGTGTATTCTGGCTCAAGACAGTTAGGGTATGTCGAAAAACTCTGATCGTATTTTTTTCGAGTTTTTCGACATACCCTAACTATCTTGAGCCAGAATACACAGAGTTCAGGGAGAGCAAGACAAGACGAGTGTTTGATATTAAAAAGTATATAAATTGTATTATTTTTATGAAAATAACCGATCTTTTCACTAGATAAGACCCTTCTTCCTCGGCTGGCATCGTTTACAGCCACATTTGGGATCGTTTGAAGCCACATTTAAACTGCATTTTGGAAGTTCAAACTTGGGGCACCATATCAGTCCATTATATGGAGAAAAATGCTGAAATGTTTTCCTCAAAAAACATAATTACTTTACGACTGAAGAGAGAAAGACATGAACATCTTGGATGACAAGGGGGTGAGTACATTATCTGTAAATTGTTGTTCTGGAAGTGGACTTCTCTTTTAACACACTATCTATGTATTAAAATAATGTATGTATTTACCACTACACCCCACCCCGGTCCCACCTCGAATATCACTTGGCCCACCCTTCATCTCATTTCTGGAGCCAGGCCTGTTTGGGACACACTTATTGTAATCTCACATACTATTTAGGATGGATAGTATGAACATTGGCATGCAGGGAAAGTCAAATGCTTTGTTCCTGAATGAATCAGCTGTTTGAATTAATCGTTTGAATCTCAACTCAACAACTTGCTGCCACCTACTGGCGGTTTTAAATTCACATTTTGACATTATTTTTCACGTCTTAAATTATTTCAGATATCATCATTCAATGTTAAAAACAAAACATTAGGCCTATTTATGCATCTGTAACTGCAGTTTAAATGCATTCATGTCCCCTCTGAGAGGCATTAAACTGTGTAAAAACATCTAAATGGTATTTCAGTTGCAGATTTCTGAAATGTTTTCTTATGTTGGAATGAAAGACACTAAGTTCCGGATGAAGTGCTTCTTATTCTAACTCAAAAATACAAAATGGAAGAAAGAGTTAAAACTGAACACAGTCTTGCTACTCAAGCTGTGTATGAACATTTTATATGTATTTATTTGCTTCTTTTCCATTTTGCATTTACTTGTACTTTTACTTTCAATACCATGTTTAGTATGTTTAAGATTAAATTATTAAACAATTAAATTATGACTTTCTGTACAATAAATATTGCATACTTTAAGACTTTTACTCAAGTAATATTCTAAACAGTGACTTCAACTTCTACCAAAGTCATTTTCTGGTAAGATATCTGTACTTTTACTTAAGTATGGCTTTCAGGTACTTTATACACCACTGCTTTAAAGACATGTATTAGTACTTTAAAAGTACACATTTGTACCTTTTCACTTTTGTACCTTAGGGTACCACCCCAGTAACAGAACTGTACCTTTTTTTTCCTGACAGTGTAACGTTATGCGTCTTCATTTTAAATCCAGTTCCAATTGTACAACATGTAAAAAATAATATGACCAATAAATCATGGCCAGGGCCGTCCCAAGCTGGGGTGGGGCCTTCTGCAAGGTAGGGAGTGGGCCCCCTCTCAGTCCATTCGCAATTGCGTTCGTCCTAAGGACGGCCCTGGTCATAGCAACATATATTTTCCGTTACTTAATCAAAACAATTTAACCAATTTTAACAGTCTGGTCAATCATGCAACGCGAAGGGGGTGGAGATTGGATGCCCAAGGCCAGAAGCGATATGATTATTACCTTGTTGTGCAGTACCACCACATTGTGAGGGTCTGCATTAAGCCAGGTGTCCATGGCTTTACAGATACTGCAAATTTTATCTAGAGCAGGAGCATGATGATCGGGCCAACCAAAGTCCAGCACCTGTCATAAACGCACACATGCATAAATCAGCTTTAAGACCACAAGCTGAAAGGAACTGGTAAATAAATAAAATAAATAAATAAATAAAAATGAACTAACTAACAAATTAACTAACTAGCTAACTAACTCACCCTTGGGTTCTGCTTGGTGATGTCATGTCTCCGCTCACTGAGATTAAGCAGCTGAAATTGGAAATAAAAACCCAAGTACAATAATTGTCACGGACAGAGATGCCTTAGCAGTTAACATCCACACAGAAAGTGATCATCACATCACATCACTTCACATTACATCACATCACATCACATCAAATCACATCACATTACATAATGACCGATTAATAGTCATTCAGAGAAACCCTAGTTCAGCATAAAGAATCTGCTAGAACATTTTTGGAGAATTATTATAGGGCGGTCAGTTGCTCTGAATTTTGGAGGATCCTTACTAGATAGTGCTGCTGGTGTTTAGAACGGAGCATGCTGGTCACCTCCCTCAGGTGTACACTGTATTTCTGCTCCTCTGTTCCATCAGGGAAAGACAGAGCAATGATGCGCTCTGTGATGTAGACCAGGTCCACTTCATTATTTTCCTCCATTTTTTGCATCAAACTTAGGGTCCTTAGATGAAAGAGAAATTACTAACTAAAAGAAGATACAGATAACCTGATTGATATTCTTTTTCCACCTGTTTGTTTGTTTCCCATTGATTTTTAGACATAAGAATTTACAGTTAATTTGTTAATTTGCATCATAGCATGTTATTTTTCTGGTTGCAAAAATACGGGTCATAAGGGAGTTGATACAGTACCAGACAGAGCTTATTACTGCACAAGCACACACGCCAAACACATGTGGAATCATCTGGAGTTTATTCACAAAGAAACACTACTTTTTACTGATTCATTTTTTGAAACTGCTATAATGTGATCCAATTATGCCAAACGACAAATATCCCGATTATACAGGCACAAATACACTTCACTAGCCAGTATTTCATAACATTTAATGCACTGATAAAATGACTTATAGTAGTTATTTCTCTAAAGATCTCCAGGATGTGATGTCAGTGTATATTAGCATGCATACCTGGATGGTCTTCGTTTTGAATCCATATTGGGAGATTTTGTGATTCCCTGGTTCTAGAGGATGACAGAAAACACACATGCAAACTAATTTAATATCTGTAGTTTTCCTTGCATACATATTTTCAAAGTCTAATAAATGTAAAAATGTATGCAGATATGAACTACACATTTTTGTTTACATTACCATAGGACATTTGGAGACTAAACTTCAGTAATTTTCCTTGCTATAACTCACATTCCTTGCTATAACTCAAGGGGCACAATAATATAAATTAAAGAAAACCTCAAAACTTTTATAAAATTTTACCACCAATACAAACACAACTGCATAATAACCACTGTAATAATCACAGTTATGTTTTTGCTAAAAGCTTTGAAACTGCGTGCTGAAAACAAAACAAAACAAAAAACAAAACAGAACAGAAAAGAACAAAACAAAACAAAACAAAACAAAAAACTAAACAAAACAGACTTCTGGACAGTTTGTTTGATTCTTACCTGATTAATCTTACCTGATTGTAGTTAGTTGTAGTAGTTGTAGTCGTTGTAGCAGCTGTAGATTCACATGCTGTGGCTACCTGCAGATATAAAGAGATAAAGGAGAGAAAAATTCAGACTGAATGCAACAGTTTTGTTTTTAACAATTTCCTTGCTCTATACCTTGTTTTATAGAATTGTGAATCACTGTACTTACTATAAATTAAAATTTCAATTGCACAGAGATACAATAGCTAATTCAACATTTAACATATAAACAGACTGGACCTGTTATTGGATGTATAGTAGGCCTCCATAGATCTACAGAACATATGGAAGTGATGCAAGTATACACATATGCATTTACATATGGGAAACTGACACACTGTTTGTGGTTTGTGGTAAACATTTTCTCTGTCTGTAATTGCTTAACCTAATGAGCAGTGTTGATCAGCAAAGAGTGCATGTCTACAAATCTACCTAAAAGAAATATTAAACACTTAAAAACAACAACAAATATCTGTTACTTTTCTTTATTTTATGAATGAGAATAATAATAAAAATATGTGAACACATGAGCACCCAAAAATGAAAATTCTGTCATCATTTATTCATTTGTTCCGAAGAAGATGATATTTTAAAGAATATTGGTAACCAAAACAATTAACATTTACTTTCACAGTAGGGAGAGGTCAATGGTTACTGTTAATTGTTTGGTTACCAACATTCTTCAAAATCTTCTTTTGTGTTGAACTATGACAAACAAATGTTTATAATGATGGGTTTTATTTAATCAACAATATTAAAAACAAAATGTGCATCATCACAATTTTAATTAAACCTTATGCACTCATAATTTTCAAAGGGCAAAAGTCTAAAAGAATACAACTGTTTCAAATAATATCCTTTCCTTGTCTCTAATAATGAACATGAGGCAGGGAAGGGTGTTTTAATATAAACTGCAGAAGTACTAAACTGCTCATTGCTTCATTTAAACATCAGTATAAACGACCAGTGTATGAATCAAACTCACTAAGACTGCCACCATTTTTTTCCCCCACACACCATTGATTTATCCATTGATATGGTTACAAAAAATCATATAGAACATTGAAATTGTGCCCAAACTTCTCAGTCCTGTCTTGCACATGTTTTAAATGGGTGACGTGAGCTCCATAGACATAGTCTTCACTTCTTGGTTGTCGTTCCTGAAAGCTGCTCTTCAGTTGCATGAAATTAAACTTTTATCAACTTTCTGAAGTCACTCCACACGTCAAGTCGCATGTCACTGGAAGTTGCCAGTTCATTTAAAATAAATTAGATGTATTTCGAGGTCCCTTTGTTGCTAGAAGTCATTGCACATGTAGACGGCACAACAGCATGAAGACCTGAGGTTGGAACTGCAGCAGCAACTGTGAAAGCACCTGTGAACACTCTGCATTATCACCAGTGGATGAACCACCAGAAAGATAAGTAACAACTTCTCACTCAGCAAGTAGTGACTAGGAAATGCACCTGGAATCTGTTCTGCCTCAGTGATAGTAGGAAAGCTCATGTGCTTATTCCCATGGTCACAGAGGTAAGCTATGGAAACCCAGTATCCCTGAATGAACTAGTGAAGGCAGTGGAAATGGCAGAGGCAGCACAAGCTTGGGATCATGGGGACTAAAGTAAACATTATCCCAGAGAGGGCCATTAGAAAAAGCTCTCCTGGAGGGCACTTCTCGTGCAGACAGTATGCTGACTGCTGAGGGGCTGAGCAAAGAGTTGATTCCCACAGTCTCGAATGCCCATGAGGCCCAAGCATGACACCAACATATATATCAGGGTGAGAAAATCATCTGAATGGACATTGGATCATAACAAGTTTAGATTTTGGTAGCTTGGAAAGCTTGGACACTCTGGTCCAGTCATAATGGGTATGCCTGGGAATACTTGAAATAAAAAACTCACCCCCATCATTGAATATCATCTGGATCTTTAGGGTGCCCTACAAAAAATGCTGTTTCCAAATTCTGTTTTCTTTCTGAAAGTTTAAAGCCTTATTCTTCCAAACTGTTTTTACTAGATTCACGTTAATTAATTGATTGAAAAAACGCAAAAAAAAATACAAATTAACACAGTAAATAACATTATATTAGCAATTTATTAAAAACAAAGACAAAAATAAAACACATTAGACTTTATACGTTAATATATTTTGTTATTTACATAAAAACGTGTGTTGAGTATCAAGGCAAGAACATAAGTTCAGTAAGTTCATAATACAAACATTTCACATCTATCGAAACCTAATATTTATCATCCAAATGTTATTTTTCAAAGATTTCTGAAACAGGTCCACAATCCTGCTGGCACTACTCCATTTTCCATGTAGAGCAATCTGTCTGGTAAAAAGTATATGTGCACCCCTGTTTCTCTCTCTTCCTCTGTAACACCTGCTGACCAATGTTTACGACCTTGTCATATCCAGTGATGCATGTGACGATGAACCCTATTGGGGCCTCATATATAGATTCTTACAGATATCTACATCATTTTTATCTTGTAGTTGAGAAATCTTAGGTTGATGTATATGTTTACAGACCTTATTTACACTTAACCTATCAGTGTTATGGTTACATTTTCTATATTTTCTTCTATTCTCTCTACAATGTTAAAGGGACAGATATTCACTGAAGGAAATAAGTGCAAATAGGTACAGGATCAAAACCATGATATCTGATTTTTCTTCATTATGTTTCTGTCCCATGATCAATGATGGCATCAATGCCATTTTAAGTTACCTCATCTAGAAATCAAATCTGGCAATGGATTAACTACATGCAAATGTGAATAATGACACTAGCTGAAGTTCTCATTTTGAGTATGTACATAGAATGTGCATTTAATTTCATCTAATATCACTGTAAGCCTACAACAAACCATTTACAAATATTTTTCCTAATTCATGACACCCCTTTCAGACTTTATATACTTTATACACTCTGTCACTGCATGGAACATTTGACTTCATAGTCCACATTCCTTCAAATACATTTAACAAACTTTTTTGGTTAATGTATTTTACATTTTTGTACTTTTCTTTTATTGCTATTTGCAAATTATTCATGTCAGATTATGAAAATAAACTGTGCTTGTTATTATTGATTTGTCTTTTTCATTTACATTACATTTATGTATTTGGCAGATACTTTTATACAAAGCAACTTAATTGCATACAAGGTCCATGTGTTTTATAAGTTCATGCATTTTTGCATGTTAGGTCACTGATAGAATCAGGCAAACATCTAATGTGGTCAGCAGGGGATAGGTCCTATGACTGATGGTGATGCATACATTAATAATGTCTGAAAAAAACCAAGAGCAAAATGTCTCAGTGTATTTCACTTACATGTCTTAAAGGCCTCACTTCAAGGCCTCAGTTAAAATGCCACTGGGCCTTATGTCAAAGCACTGCCCAAACAGCTATCAATCAGACTCAAAATAGATCTTTATGCAACAACACTTCACAAACATTTAAAAAGGGCAGTCTGGGTGCAGTGTTTTTAATATCACCAACTCGTCAACACTGAAACCAGATAGTTTGCTAGTGAGCCATGTTTTTTTTAATAAACATAAAACTTGTAAAAATTTAAATTATAGCAGGAAAAAATAAAGCATGACATACACTGATTGAATTTTAATTTGTCTCATCTTTTCTTGATAAATAAATAATAAATCATTGACGTATTTACAATGGAGGTAAATGCAGCCAAATCTGCAAACATTAAAATATTTACTTTTTCAAAAGTATAGTCATAATTCTAGTTTGAAAAATTGTACACTTACATACAATTTTATACTTTGTTGCTGTCACAACCACTGTACACAAATGCACATAGACGAAAATTCAGATTCTAAAAGGTACACATAACACTGACGAGGCCGGACCAACAGAACTGAAACACATGGCTCGTTTCCACCAAGCAGTATGATTCAGCACAGTACAATATGGTACAATGGTACACCCTGATTCGACGTGCGTTTCCATCACCAACAATAGCTTTACTTGAAAGGTGTGGTGTATGCCTGAAAGTAGCAATCAACGTCATTCTCGCGTGAAGAAGGCACTCCATAGTCTGTGTATATTTGTCTAAAATTCTAAAATACACTGTTACATTTTTTGTGTTTGCGCACTCTGATGTAAACAAGCCCAACATGCACGAATAGCATGGTGAAACAAGTAAAGGAGACAATTCATTTACCTTGTGTTGTTATTCCCCTTGTAGCATGCAGAAGTTATGATTCTCTGTCAACCAATCAATGAACTCTGGTGAGTCTAGCTCCACCCTTTAGGTACCGGACTACTATCCTAGGTTCCTCAAAGGAAGAGTCCCAAAAAAGTGGTACAGTACGGTTTGGTATTTTGGTACTATTTACAACTTATGACCATGGATACGGAAATAATTGTGTACTGTACTGTACTATACTGAACAGCACCACTCAGTGGAAATGAGACAAGAGAGAACTTAAGTACACGGTGCAAATAGGGTGACTAGTAGCAACACAACTGAATGAAATGACAAATCAAATAGATAACCATGATGACAAACACAGGCAGGGGAATGGTGCAAATGCAAAACAAAGTCCATACTCAGGTGGAGGACAGGAATACAGGAGAGGGGTGAAAAAAAAAGAAAGTCTAGGGTGGTGTGATCCAGGGAAAGGCCTTGAACCAGCACGGTCGGATGGCAAACCAGACCAAAGTTGCTGGAGGGACGAGCCATGGTGGTGAGGGTCTCAACGTCACTATGGGGATGAGCAGAGGCAACGGCACAATGGAGGAGGAGCCCTCATCATAGACAGAGAGCCAAAGGAGCAATGAAAGTCCTGGAAGCCACAGCAATATCCACCCGAGATGGAAGTGGGTACTGGAGGCCTGAAGTGAAGCTGGAGTAAGCAAGGGCAGAGGTGGAGCTTGAGGGAGGGCGGAGTCAAATGGAGCCACTGGGTGGCAATGTCTGACCCAGGTGGAGCTGATGGTCCGAACGAGCCTGACAGAGCTGAAAGCCCAATAATTGCTGCTGGAGTTCAGGGAGGAAGGAGTGGAGGCTGAGGAGTCAGGGCAACTGGACTAGGTAGAATTGGAAGCAAAGGGATCCCCACACCCAGGAGGTGCTGGTTCGCATAAGGCCCAAGGTGTTGCCATACCACTGAGAGGAGGCTGAGGAAGAACTGAGGAGCTAATGGAAACAGCGAAGGACTGGGTTGCAGGAGTGGCTGAGGGATGGAGAAGGGATTGAGGAGAAACAGAGGGACTGGCACAAAACATTATGTTTGGGTAGACCTGGTCAGACACACGTAACTTCGGCTCCGCGGCAATGTTCCACTCAGTCGCTCCTGTTGGTGCTGACTCATCAATTACAGTGAAGTCGGGTTCTCTGTTTGAGGTGGGCTCACGCTGCTGCTCCTCACAGTCTAATAGTTTCAAAAATGAAGCAGAGGCAATTGTCTGGGAAGGGTGACTGATGGGTTAGGTTGAGGAATTCATCCACATGTGCCTCAAGGGAGCAATTTCCCTGCTCAATGCATAATAATTTAACAGCGGGTACTGTATGTCCATAGTGCAAGGGGGGACAGGAGGCAACCAAAAACAAAAAAGCACACATAAAATTTGGCCATTTTAAACCACAGGTTTCACACTGCTCATCAAGTTCTTATTTGCATATCTGCAGTATCAGCAACCATGATTGGATAAATACAGTGTGCAAGTGGTTTAAATAACTGGCTTGTCTTGCGCTTTTATTCCAGTGAGTAAAAATGTCGACATGTAAATCCTCCTTGGCTTCTACAACATACGGCTTCTGTGACTGTACAAACCTTGCAATATGTCTGTGGATGTCTGTGAGCATCAGTGTAACATTTTAATACCACATTGTTTCACATTTATCATCACAACATATTGTTAACCCTGCAAAAGTGGTGCTAACCTTGCTCCGGAGCAAGGGTTCCTAATCCTGGGTACAAAGACCATGCCTTCGAGTGTGATTCTAACACACAGAGGTCAGTGAAGGTCATTGGAATAAAAAGCATCAAGAAAAATTCATCATGCCAAAATCTAGCATGATACACAGCTAGATAGAGAATAATAATATATCCTTTTGTGATCTTCCTCTTAGAAAGAAAGAAAGAAAGAAAGAGAAAAAGGAGAAAAAAATCCATGATTTACCTTTACCTCACATTTCTTATGGCAGGACAACTTGCACGCTGTAGAAAAAGGAAAGAAAAAATGCATTAAATGTAATCATAGAACTGTTAAATTCAAGGTTCAATATAAACAGTCAGTTTACCAATCCACTCTATAAAAGTTCTTTATAAAGATAATCTGATCTGTGTGTTGTAGAAGCCAGGTGTAAGTACCCATGGCTAATTTATCTTTGCCCACTATTACAAATATCCTATTACTTCTATTTATACTTTTGTACTTAATGCAAACAAGATTCTATTTGTTGCTAGGTTTGGTGCAAACATTATCTACCACTGTTTAGACTGTAAAACTATTAACAATGTAAATAGCATGTCCCTTGCAAAAACATTTCTTTGTGGCTAACTTATTGGTTCTTTGCGGCAAATTTGCAGCAACCTAAAAGCAGTGAGGCACTTTTACTTCATAACAAAATATATAAATGACAAAAAATATGAAAATAGCATGAAATTTATGTCATAATGTAAATAGATATGACTGAAGTTCTGCTAATGTGACAGTTCTTCAGATTTACATGAATCATGTAAGTGATTTTTTTCAAAACAACAAATTTGTTAAGAAACTATCTATCTATCTATCTATTATTGGGAGCCTTGGTAAATATGAACAAAGCCTGTGAAAATATCCCTGCATTGTTAATCCTATTGATCTTTTTTCAAAGAATTCACAAAAACTAACCTTTTATTTAATTAAAACAATTGAAATTGGGGGGAAATCTTATTAGGAAATAAATGTTTTTCTCTAATACACACTGGCCACAATTAACCCTTTAATTCAATTTTTTTTGCAACCTACTTTTCCCATAATCCCTGATGAGTTTGCAGAACACCTGACAAAAGATCAGAGAACACTCCTCTATACAGATTTGCTCCAGATCCTTCAGTTTTCCAAGTCCATGTTGATACATTCTCCTCATAAGTTTAGGTCAGGGAACTGTGATGGCCATGGCAACCCCTTAATTTTATGCTCAGTGACACATTTTGATTGATTTGGTTGATTATGATATTTGTTTTAGATCATTGTCCTGATGTAGTCACAGTGGTGTGCTAAAAATTGAGAATGGGAATATACTTCAGAGATATTTTACTCATAATAATTTCTAGGGGTACCAATAATTGTGGCCAACATGAATTTCAAAAAACATTTATTTCATAATGTGATTCTCCCCACCCCATCCCCAACTTTCATTTGTTTTACTTTTTGAAAGTTTACATTGTTATGCTCTATTGTCACAGCCTTCTTTGATTATATTTACCAAAGGTGCCAATATTTCTGACCAGGACTGAAACATTTGACACTTGAATCATATTTAATCTATCTTTTCTTTCCTATACTTCAAATTTACTTTGAAGAATTAGTGAGGTTGTCATTTCAATGTCTGTAAATATGTTGCCTGCTGATGATGTTAGATGTGATTAGATGAATATTCATGCTCATATTCTGTATTAGCTGTATATATACAGTAGATTGTTTAGAAACTCATTTATTTACCAGTTGATCCTGAAAGAGAATGAAGCCTGCCCCTGATACTGAAGTCATTGGCAGTCTTAAAAACATGGCTTGTAACAACTCTTGAGTGGTTCCAGCATGAAGGCCCAGGCTTCACCATTCACAAACTCATGGAGGGACTTTAAGAATCATGTGATCTGTATGGCAAGACATCAACAGCATTTAAGTTAAAATTAATAAAGTCTGAGCAATGAAATGAATAACACATGCTTAATGTTCTGTGTCACCCCATGATACAGTTTAGTTCCACTCTCTTTTTAAGTTCATTTTCAGATCATCTGAAAATGAAAGATGCAGATTTCAACAAAGAAGTGAACTTACACCTGTAGGGGAGTAGTCATGCTTATTAGGATATGTGGATAGAAAACAAGTAAATGGATGAATTTATTAGTATTTAATGGTTAAGGGTAAAACAATATTGTTTTTTTATTATTTATATATTCATAACAGTTAATATCGTTTTAATGTTTATATTAACACTGATCAGCTGAATTTGTTAAGGCTAATATCTTTGTGTTTCTACATGTTAAAGATAAATATTTTTGTTAAATACTTTACACAGTGGTTTTGCGTTGAGATTTGTATTGTATTCAAATATGTATTCATGCCAAGAGGTTTGTATATATAAAATAATGGCAAAAAAAAACCTTGAAGATACACCAAAAAGTAGAAGCACCTGTACTGTACTCATGTTTACCACAGGCTTGCCACAAATGTCTGCCGCAAATTTGCTGCAAACTTTTAGCCACAAAATTTGTGGCAATATCCACTATAAGTTTGCCAGACGCTATATTTTTGCAAGGGATAGCTTCTCAGTTTCACAGGAATAGCTTCACATCCTGACTCAGAGAGAGAGAGAAAAAGACTGAAGTCTCTAGAGCAGAAAGATTAAGTTTAATGTGTGAAAACAGTGAAGTCAAGCTGTTAAGCAAGGGAAAGTAGGTGGCTAGCATGGTAGGCCGTATGATGACATTCAAAAGTCAGTCAAATATTAGCACTGCAGCAAGATGAAAATAATTTTTTCTTCAGTTAGAATTAAGACACAGAGTATAAAGATAAATATGTTAAGTCCAGAAAAAAGATGTTGTGGAAATTAAAACAGGGCTGCAATTATGGAGGCAAATCAATTGAAATGCACTGAGAGAGACCGGTTTGTGGAATATGCAGCGTCAACACTGAGCACAAGTTTATTGTAAGAAACAGAACAATGGAGACAGCAAACAAAAATGTGAGGGATTTGCAGGCCCAACATGCATATGTCTTATGTGCCATGAAGGTGCAGAAATGGTGCTTCAACCAGGCATGAGCTATAAGCAAAGAGGGGATTAACATAAAGCATGTTACAGATGTGTGGGTATCAGCAGAAGTGAGGCTGTCATTCATTAAGAAAAAAATTGCGTGTGTCAAAAAAGGACACATGCTGAAGGTACGCATGTCAAAATTGTCAACAGGGGAGGCTGGGAGATCAGTGCACAAGACAGGCTAACAGGGAAAGTGCAAAGAGCACATCTCATACAAAGGAAACAGCGAAGAGACTCATGGATGAAGTGAGGAGCATAAGTTGCCCACAACACATATTCCAGAACAAACTGTAATAATAGGGCCAATGAATAACTCAGAATGGGTAGCCGTACTAACAACTAGTACCCGTACTAACAACTGTTTTGACCTGGCTGATGTGACCATTAGCACCTCCAGACTCTTGCCACAGTACTGCAACGACAGCAAAGAGCAGGACTACGACTAAAGCGAGAAGCACATTCAAGCAGTATTCATAGGATACAAGGTGGACGCTGCGGGTTTGCATCCAGGGCAAGAGTAAAACAGAATGCGCTCATACCTTCCAGTGTCTCACAGAGCTGAAGGTTCTGCCAAAATTTGTCCACAGTCCTGTTCACAAGCTGTTGGGCAAAGAGGCTAAGTGGAAATGGAGTGTTGAATAAGGGCATGCATTTAAGCAGTCAAAAGAAATTAATTAGTCGGCAGAAGCCTTAGTCCACTATGACCTCTAAAAAGAGGGGACTGTATGAGACCTCACATGGGAATGGGTTAGGGGCAATTCTTTCACACAAGACGGTAGTGCAACACTGGTTTTATGTAATATACATTGTCAACAAACTGCACAAAGACAAGAAAGGACTCATGGGTATGTTTGAAGAGTGCATGGTATGTGGGTGGGGCATGGTTGCACATGATTTGCCACTACATGGACGAGGATTAGGAACCACTGTCCTACGCTACTGTAACTGTTACCTTAATTACGTACCGCCTGTAAACTGTTAGTGTCATGTGCAATAACTGGTTATGGTTCATTGAGCAAGCATGAAGAACATTCTTTAAACCTTTCCAATAAATATCTGTAAAGTTTATTTAGATTTCTCAAAATGGTCACACTATAGTTTGGGGACCAGTTATCACTAATAACTAACTATTAACTATGACTTTTGCCTCAAGAAACTCATATTTTGCTGCTTATTAATAGTTAGAAAGGTGGGATTAAGGGATCTAAAATATCATGCAGAATAAGGCATTTAAGGGTTCATGAACTGAGAAATCAAATTTCCCATGATTTTTGACATTTAACAGGACAATGTATTAAAAAAAATCCAGTAAGTTTCAAAACTGAAAACTTTCTTGTTAGTTTAAAAACAGTTTTTAATGAAGCCAAGATCATAATGTATATTATAGTGTAATAGTGAGGCGAAAGCCCGCCTCTACAGAAGAACGCCTACTTCTACATCACTGCCTCTTTAGCCACGCCCACTGATACACTCTTGTAGTAGGAGAGAGAAAATACTAGAAAAAGGAACAAAGGATTACTCCATCAACAAAACCATACAGATGTCATTACACGATTACAAGACACTGTGTAATGTAAATCGTGAAAAACAGTTTTTGATTTGCCTTCCTTGTGATCTAACACCGTACCTAGATCGGACACGAGCAATGTTGCGTCATGTTGTGAATCAATTTCTCTTTCAGGTCAGAAGCAGCACAAATGCTTGGAGTATGTCTGAATTAGAATGAGACATTAGATAACTCATCCAGTGCACACAGAATAACTCATTTTAATGTGTTCTGTTGCGTGGTCAGAACAGCGTAGTTGTGTTGCACCACTCATGTCCAGTGTAAACATGGGGTAAAATTAGAAAAGAGCTCTAGATCGCATCAGTTATTTATTTATTTATTTATTTTTTGCTTTACTTTACTATGGAGTCATTTTTAAATAAGACGGTATGATGCAGGCTTTTTAGAGAGACTGAAAGTACAAGATGATGCAAGTCTAACTATTGGATCCAATAATATTGTCACAACACGTAAGTGTGAGTAAACATGTTTTTACCACTATTACCAGTGTTGGGGAAAGTAACTTTTAAAAGTAATGCATCACAATTTTGCGTTACTCCCTGAAAAAGTAACTAATTATGTTACTTAGTTACGTTTTATGGAAAGTAATGCATTACGTTACTTTTTCATTACTTTTTAAATCTGAGCAGGGCTTGCTTCTTTGTTTTTAATATAAAACAATTCTAATGTAAAAGCCATTTTACACCAAAAGTGAAATTAATTCACCTCAGGCTAAAAGAAAAGTACATTTATGCAGGAGATCACTCTTCAGCTCTAAAAAAATGAAGCACAAATGTTAGTTTATCTAAAGTAATTTTTGCTTATTAGTATGGTTGAATTGCATCATCGAAGGTCAGCAGCAAAGACACTGGTTAATTAAGTGGGATTAAATACATAAAGGATATCTGTTTTAACATATTTAATTATTGCAGAGCTGCGTCATATTCTGAGCTTGCATTTCACTGTTTTTATTCATTTCGAGGAATACTGAATCTGTTTTTTGTGAGTGAGATGAATTAATGCATGTTCACATTTAGTCTAGAAAACAGTAACATCATGTTTAGTCCCAATTTCCCGACAGGAGACTTGTCAATCAATAAATGGGGAAAAAAGTAACTGGCGTTACTTATTTGAAAAAGTAACTCAGGTATTTTCTTAGAAATTCAAAAGTAATACGTTACTTTACTAAAAAGTAATATTATTACGTAACTCACGTTACTTGTAATGCATTACCCCCAACACTGACTATTACATTGCTTCAGATCGTTTGATATATGTGACCTGTGCCGGCAAAATTAGTCACAATGAGCACATTTTCAAAAATTTGTTCACTTAAGACAACAGATTATATTGGTGTGAATAGCCTACCTAAATACTGTAATTCTCACTCATTTTGTCAGCTTGAGTCACATATGCTGAGTATCATAGCAGTGAGTGTTTACTTGTGAGTCTTGAATGTACCTGTCTATTAAAACAGACTATTCTGCAGAAAGAAAGGGGGAAAAAAACAATAGAAAACAACCTATTACTTCTAAATTATGATGTTTTTTGGATGTAAAATCACACAAACATTATAAGTGAACCTCAGAGAACATTAAAAAGTAATTAAAAAATGCAGTTCATGATCCCTTTAATATGTGCTTTAAAACTACTAATAAACAGCCAATATGCTAGTAATATGCATGCTAATAAGCAACTAGTTGAGTGAGAATTGGTGCCTAAACTAGTGGTACCTACAAGACTATATTTAAAATACAGTAAAATTGCTGTGTTTACTATATGCAGTGAAAGGTATTGTATAAACGTTCTTTTGTCATTGAGTGAATTTTGATGTCGCTGGTGACATTCACACTAATAAGTTAATCACCTGTAACCATGGACACAGTTGTGCACCTGGTACACCCGGGCACAGTGGTGCCATCAGATTCATCAACACTATCCTTTTTTTTATAAGACTATTCCAAGAATTCAAGGATGAGCAGTACCACTGCAAGCGTAAGAGTACAATATCATCTGCATGGCAAGAAAACAATTAAGGAAATGGTAATATCCTGAACTGCCTCCCATTACCAAAGAAAGAAAACAGAAATAGTGGAGAGAGTGAGAGAGTCAAGTGAGGGCAGAGACTAAGAGATGGTGCAGAGTTGTTAGACAACAAGAACTAGATGGTTTGCAACAAGAAATAATAAAGTGTGTGCTCTGGGGTGCACAAGAGGTAGTTCCCAATCCATGTTGAGACAAGAAGCGCTGAGACAATAATGATTTAACAATAACCAATGAAATGAGGGTGTCACAAATGTAGACCTTGTGTGTGGTGAACAAAGTTAGAGCAGAATGTGTAGTAAAATGTAGCAAAATCCTTTTAGAAGCAGAAGAATGTGGCTGCAGTAGCCCTGCCTTACTCCTGAAACTGATCTGATAAACCATGTTAAAGATTACATGTGAACTACTGTGTGTTCATGGAAAAAACATTTGTCATCCTCATAGATATACATACAAAATGGATGCCCATATAACTAGCTTAGTTCAGTTTTATCAACCACCACAGCTGAATGAACACTAGTTTCAGCAATAAAGAGTTAGCAGAACCCATTAAATCAGATATCAGTATGTGATTTATTTTTTTCAGTTTCAAATTCAGAGACTTCCTGTACAAAATTGAAATAAATCACATAGAGCATCTGGAGAGCATCTAGCCCCGATCTAGACTGCCGCCAGAGCCCAGCCTACCACCACCCTCGACTGCTGAGACTTCGCCCCCCCACAGATCGCCTGCTCCAATGAGTGAGCCAGAACCCGACGAGGAAGGGACAGCACCAACCATTGCCGGAGCGAGAGCTCCAGAATATGTCTGACCAGAGATGTGAGCCCTGAAATAAATGTGTGAAATCTGGTCTGTGTAACTCTGGGGCTAGAATACAGAGGATCCTCAAGTTCCCTTTCAGTCAGTCATGTTCGACGTTGTATCGACACTGATGTTTGTGGTTTCCTTTGGGAGCACCAACCACCTCTGAGTAGTACAAGTAGGTCAGTGAGACACTGGTGAGTGGAATTTGCATGCCCAGCCACTCCTCCGTGCACATGGGTATATAAGGAGGCAGTGTGTATCCACACAAATTTTTGCTTCAGAGCCGAACAGTTGCTTCTTGTTTTTTTTAATTACCTGTGAGAAATCTCCTTCACTGGACAAAGTCATAGAGAGCACCTTTCTCTGCCTAAAGCCGCTTTGCTGCCTCCTCCTCCCTCACTACCCTTGATGGCGGGGCGTGTCTCCAATCCAAGGCCTGTAAGCTGATGTTAGCTTTGGCTGCTAAGGCTTACAGTGTCTCTAGACAGGTGGCCTCCACCTTGCATGCAATTGCCATCCTGCAAGTCCATCAAGCCAAAGCACTAAAGGAGCTAAACAATGGTAGTTCCAAGCCAGGGTTGATGCAGGAGCTGCGCAAGGTGACCGACTTCACTCGGGTGACTAAGGTCACGGGGTGGGCCCTTGGCAAGATGATGGTCACCTTGGTGGTCCAGGAGTGTCATCTCTTGTTCAACCTTGCTGAGATGTGGGACGCGGACAAAGCTCGCTTTCTTGATGACCCCATTTTGCAGACTGGCCTCGTCCTTCCCTTTCACCACAGGCCAATAAGTTGCACTTATGGCAGTGGTGTATAAAGTACCTGAAAGCCATACTTCAGTAAAGTACAGATATCTTACCAGAAAATGACTTTGGTAGAAGTGGAAGTCACCGTTTAGAATATTACTTAAGTAAAAGTCTTAAAGTATGTGATATTTATTGTACTTAAGTACAAAAAGTATTTTTAAAATCTTAAACGTACTTAAGTATTGAAAGTAAAAGTACAAGTAAATGCAAAATGGAAAAGAAGCAAATAATATATATAAAATGTTCATACACAGCTTGAGTAGCAAGATTGCGTTCAGTTTTAACTTATTCTTCCATTTTGAAGTTTTGGGTAAGAATAAGAAGCGCTTTGGACTAATGGATGCCATCACTTTGGCTTATCAAACACAAGGTGAGCCGTGCCCCTAGGAGTAAGAGCTCACTCCACTTGAGGCGTTGGATTCTCTTGGGTGTTGGCCAACACCTCTCTAGCAGATATCTGCAGAGCTGCGGGCTGGGTGAAACCTAACATATTTGTGAGGTTATGCAATCTCCACGTTGAGACAATTTCTTTCTGTGTGTTAGGTAAATGACAGGTAAACTGACTCGGTGTCTCGCTTGCAGCGCCATTCCCCCTCATCTGGGGGTGCAAGTGCTATCTATCTTGCCAGACGTGTTCCTCAATTGATGAACCCTGGATTGAGGTTCCTCCAGCACCTTCGGCTGTTAGGCTCGGCAGAGGAGCCTGACGTCAGGCTCAGTACTTGTGGTGCATGCCTGTTGGACAGTCGCTGTACTGAGCTTGGTGCCCCCCATGTAGTGATTCCCTTCATGTGATCCCTTATGTGTTCCTTCCATGTTATGGCTTTCCTCTTGGTAAACCCATGTCTTCCCCTTGACAGAGTTGGTTCTGTCCAGCTTTTGCATTAGTCTCTTCCCCATATGTAGCACTGCCCTTGGGTCAGTCCATATGTGTACTTTACATCACCAGATCTTGTTACACAGTTCAGTGACTGTGGCACTTTCCATAGGGCCCCCAAATGTCAGTGCTGATGTAACGAATGTCAAATGTGATTGACTGAAAGGGAACGTCTTGGTTATGTATGTAACCCTTGTTCCCTGAAGAAGGTAACAGAGACATTACATCCCTCATGGCACAATTCTGAACCCCGCCGCTGATAGCCGGGCTGCAGTCTTGGCTCCTCAGCATAAAACTGAACGAGCTGATGCATGCTGCATCCTTATACCTGTGGGCATGAAAACTCAACATACCATTGTCTCACTGGCATGTTTTTTACTACTAAGAGGTAACTGGGTCTCACAAGGGAAACCCCAAACCTTAGTGTCGATGTAACATCTTAGTTCCCTCCTCCAGGGAATGAGGGTTACATACGTAACCAGGACAGTCTCTAGCAAAGTTTTAACTGTGTATTCCCCTAGACTATGGAAGGACCTAGCAATTGGGGGCTTGTATTCAACTCACCTTTGATTAAACTAAAATGAGTTGTTTTTATTGAATTATGAGGAATATAACAAACTGGTGTGTGCTTTCTGCTTTGGTAATAGGGTGAGGGAAAGAGTCTGATGAGAGAAGAAATGGAATGTGATTTGAGATTATTTTTTTTTCTTCCACTGAGGTATTTGACCATTGTAGAAAGAAAGATTTGTTGCTAATTGCAGCCCTTTAATAAGAAGGACTAGTTAATAAGAAGACAAGAGTATAAGGCTCAAACAATTTGGCTGCCTGTTAGAGAAGCTGAGAAGGACCGCAGGTTCACTCGCGAAATCTGAGTGGCACCTCCACCTTTAGATGCTCAAGATTTGATCAGAAAACTCGTGCCCATGCCTTGTTCTTGGTCATCCTCCATTTCCACATCCCCAGATATAGAGTAGTGCTGTTCCTCGCTCCATTTAGTCTGCATCTTACATCAGTAAGTATTTCTAATGAGCCTGGCTTAAAGTGAATAACACTGATTAACTCTTCATTACAGAACCTGTTAGTGGGTGGAATATTTTAGGCAGCAAGTGAATATTTTGTCCTCAAAGTTTACGTGTTGGAAGCAGGAAAAATGGGCAAGAGTAAGGATTTGAGTGTGACAAGGGCCAAATTGTGATGGCTAGATGACTGGGTCAGAGCATCTCCAAAACTGCAGCTCTTGTGGGGTGTTCCCGGTCTGCAGTGGCCAGTCTATCAAAAGTGTTCCAAGGAAGGAACAGTGGTGAACCAGCGACAGGGTCATGGATGGCCAATCCCGGCCCGTGTGGTCCGATCCAACAGATGAGCTACTGTAGCTCAAATTGCTGAACAAGTTAATGCTGGTTCTGATGGAAAGGTTTCAGAATACACAGTGGATCGCAGTTGATTGCGTATGGGGCTGCATAGAGGCAGATCAGTCAGGGTGCCCATGCTGACCCTTGTCGATCGCCGAAAGCACCAACAGTGGCCATGTGAGCATCAGAACTGAACCACGGAGCAATGGAAGAAGGTGGCCTGGTCTGATGAATCATAATTTCTTTTACCTCGCATGGATGGCCGGGTGTGTGCGCGTTGCTTACCTAGGGGACACATGGCACCAGGATGCACTATGGGAAGAAGGCAAGCCAGCAGAGGCAGTGTGATGCTTTGGGCAATGTTCTGCTGGGAAACTTTGTGTCCTGCCATCCATGTGGATGTTACTTTACATGTACCACCTACCTAAACACTTTCATGGAAATGGTATTCCATGGTGGGTGTGGCCTCTTTCAGCAGGATAATGCGTCTTGCCACAAAGCAAAAATGGTTCAGAGATGGTTTGAGGAACAACAACAAGTTTGAGGTGTTGACTTGGCCTCCAAATTCGCCAGATCTTAATCCAATCGAGCATCTGTGGGATGTGGTGAACAAACAAGTCCGATCTATGGAGGCCCCACCTCAGAACTTACGGGATTTAAAGCAGGGGTGCCCCCCTGTGGATCGACCTTCCTGCAGAGTTTAGTTCCAACCCTAATCAAACACACCTGTCTGTAATTATCAAGTGCTCCTTCAGATCCTAATTAGCTGGTTCAGGTGTGTTTGGTCAGGGTTGGAGCTGAACTCTGCGGGAAGGCTGATCTCCAGGACCAGGGTGGAGCACCCCTGATTTGAAGAATCTGCTGCTAACATCTTGGTACCAGATACCACAGCACACCTTTAGGGGTCTAGTGGAGGCCATGCCTTGACGGGCTGTTTTGGTGGCAAAAGGGGGACCAATACAATATTAGGAAGGTGGTCATAATGTTATGCCTGATCAGTGTATACTACATATTTTAAAAAGGGGCATAATAGGTCTTCTTTAAATAACCTAAAACAGTTCCATAAACAACAATTTAAACTCACTAACTGTCAGGCTAAGCCTCTAACTCTGACCAACAGAAACGCAATGATATTACCACTGACTCTCTCACATGCAATTATTTGACTTTATTGACTACTATCAGTCCAAAAATATTAGTATACACACTGTAAACCCAAACGTTCAAAATACTTAAATAGATTAAGTACCGTAAACTTATATTTCAAAAAAAGTTCTACTAACTTAGATATTTTGAGTTCCTGTGACTTTTTTCAGTTGAGTAAATAAAACTTATTTGTTTTAATTAATCTGAACTACTTGTTGATGAATGAGGCGCCACTTAAATATATACTTTTACTCTACTTATTTTTTTTAATTGTTTCAACATTAGTGCGAGCCACTGATGTGACTTCTGAGTTCATCAGGATTGATATAATTTATTACTCGACGAAGTTTCAAAGCAGTAGGTGGCGGTAACGAGCTTCAGAAGAAGCTCCGGCCTGGTGAAGGCGCCGGCGGGAATCGACTCTGAGGAAGACGCTGACTGAATCTGCAGCAAGTTGGATCTGTGCTCTTAACTTTTCGACGATAATCATCACGGGTCTCAAAGTAAGTGTTTAATATGTATTTTTAAATGTTTTTTAAGAGGGCTTTTGAAAAAAATGTGGCAGTTTGTAGTCTTTTATGGAGTAATTGTAGACTTGCCATGGTATACTGGTATATTATATGGTATATTATATTCGGTGCAAGGAGGAATACTGCTATGAAATTGTATGCCGTTTTAAAGAGGAAATATGAATTAAACTTACATGACAGCGGTTGTACATCTATTAATGCGCTAACGAATAAACTTAAATACCGTATAGTCGCCTGAAGGTCGTGTTATAAGTGTATGAGAGTGCAAATATGAGCGACGAGTGAACGGTCTTTATTTGAAAGAGCCATTTCAGGCGAAGCTGCTAGAAAAGAAACGTTTCATATACTCAAATGACGTTAAACGACGTCCATTTTAGTTTAGTCCAGTTAATGTATAATGTCTTTTTGTCTCGTGTTTACCAGAACAGAAGCGTATAACTTAGCAGCAGCTTCTCTTTTATTTACTCTGTCATTTAGAAGGCGGGAGTTCCATTACTAGAGCGTTGCAGTTTTACTGTACTGTACTGCATTACTGTACATTCACAGTAACAGGAGTGACACGTAAAAGTGGCACATACATTTGTATTTCAATTGAAAATGGTCTGTTTTGATGTTTGATACTGCAAATAGGTATTTCTTTGTTTAATTAATTTATTATTCTATATATTGCATGCTGGTTTGTAGTGCTGATATAGTTTTACCCTAGATTGCCTGTAGTAGCTATTGAAGTCTCTCACATTTAAAAAAAAAAAAGTGCCATGTTGTAAAATTAGGATAGATATTTCTGTATGATATTGCGGCAGGTCTACATAGTAATGAACTCTACTGTAAATATAAGGAATTCAGATTGAAAGTTTTTGATGGAGGATTAAACTTTGACATTTTCTTTTCTTTCAGGTTAGGCACCAGCATGATTTGGCAGTGTAAGTTGTGTTTAGTCTTATTTACTTCCTGATTATACTGCCTTCTGCACGTGTCCTCTCTTGCTGTTGTAAACAACAATGGCATGGGTTCACACATGGTTTTCTACAGATTTTCATACAGTACTTGTCAAAAGTATTGAAACATTATGATTTTTTAATGTTTTTAACAAGTATCTTCTGTTCACCAAGACTGCATTTATTTGATCAAATATACAGTAATAGTGTGAAATGTTACAATTTGGATGAACTATTTTCTCTTTAAATATATGTTAAAATGTAATTGATTGCTGTGATCAAAGCTGAATTTTCTGCATCATTACTCCAGTCTTTAGTGTCACATGACCATTCAGAAATCATTCTAATATACTCATGTTCAGTAATAATGCAGAAGTTTCAGCTTTCAGCACCAGTGGACCACCAAGGGTGTTAGTGACCAAGGGATCATGGGTCTTTAGTGTTCTACTAAAGAAAGTAAGTTTCTAACTTTTATTTAAGGAACTAGGCTTTTTAGGCCTTGAGTTTGTCTTATTGGTTTCTGGTTTCTGGATATTTAAGTTTAATGTACAATGATCATGTACAGTTGTGTTCATAAGTTTACATACCCCTTGCAGAATATGTAAAATGTTAGTTTTATAAACATTTATATATAGTTGTATAAAATTTTATTAGTTTAATCATTTAGTACTGACCTGAATAAGCTATTTCACAAAAAGATGTTTATTTAAACTCCACAGGACCAAATAATGACTGAATTTATAAAAATGATTCCATTCAGAAGTTTATACACGCTTGTATCTTAATACTGTGTGTTGTTTCCTGGATGATCCATGACTGTTTTTATGATAGTTGTTTATGAGTCCTTTGTTTGTCCTGAGCAGTTCAGCTGCCTGCTGTTCTTTAAAAAAATCCTCCAGCTCCTGCACATTATTTGGTTTTCCAGCAGCATCTGAATACTTTTCAAAAAGTGAATGTATGATTTGAGGTCCATCTTTTCCCACTGAGGACAATTGAGGAACTCATACATAACTATTACAAAAGATGAGAACATTCACTGATGCTCAAGAAAGCACCACAATGCAATAAGAAACATTTGAATTGGATAATCAGAGTAAATTGTACTTGTGTAACGTGGAGAGGGAGACGAGAGGCGAGGGGATCCAAATGCGAGCTTTTATTTAATGGACGAGGCAAAGACATGGTCAGACAGGCAGGGTCAAAATCACAGCAAACAGGTATGTTGGGGCTAGGCACAATAGAAGTCCGTGAGGCAGGCGTGGGTCGATCAACGGCGAACATAATCCATAACGTGCGACAGAAGAATAATCCTTATAACGAGCAATAGTCCAGAAAGGCAGGCAGCGAGACCGACGAAACGAGATAGCCAGGCGAGAATACTAACACACAGGAAACACAGGAAACTAGGAACTCGGAACTAGGAAACTTAGAAAACTGGGGAACACAGGAAATACTAGGAAACTAAGAAAACAGTGCTAGCACTAGGAGAGTACTAAACGTGACTGTTAATCTCCACAATTACACTCCACAATACACGGTGTCTAACGCGAGAAAGTCCGGGGCTTTATAGGGTTGCTAATTGGCCACGGGTGTATGGTGCAATCAGCGTGGTGGGTAGTGGGAGATGCAGTCCGGGGTGTAGTGCAACAGTCTGAGTGTGACAATGGAACGAGAGAGACATCTGGTGGTGAGCGGACCGCAGGTCACCGACCAGATTTGTGACAACTTGCATTGTCTTCTGGGAGAAATGTAAATATTTATGTACCTTCTGAAGTACAATTCTAAATGGAAAAAAAATCTGCAAACAAGAAAAATGTACACATTCAAAACATTCCTGTTCAAAAGTTTACATGCATTGTGTTGCCTTCTTAAGTATCAGTAAATGTTTTCACCTTTTGTAATAGTTATGTATGAGTCCCTCAGTTGTTGTCATTGTAAAGAGATGGATCTTAAAATCATAGTCACATTTGGAATTTTTCACATTTGGAGGATTTTTCTGAAGAACAGCAGGCAGATGAACTGCTCAGGACATTAACTCATGAACAACTATTGCAAAAGATAAAAACAGTCATGAATCATCCAGGAAATGACACAGTGTTAAGATTCAAGGGTATTTAAACTTTTGAATGGGGTAATTTAAATTAGATATTATTTTGTCTTTTGGAGTATATAAACATCTGTAGTGTTAAATTGTTTATTCAGGACAGTACTTAATAAAAATAGCATACAGTTTTCATGATCCCTCTTATTTTATTAAAATCAACATTTAACATGTTCTGCAAGGGGTATGTAAATTTATGAGCACAAGTATATATGACATTTTCACCAGCATTCAGTATGGGATTTGTCTGTTTGATTAATATGAAGTGGGCCATTTTTTCTTTAAATGTTCTGCATAGCAAAGTGTTATCATTACATTTGTACTTTTCAACCCAGCACTTGCTCTAATTCCTAACCTTGCTTTCTGGCCTAAACAAATTTAACATGATTGTACTATAAGGATTGGTTCACTTCCAGAATCACAGTTTACTGATAATTTACTCACCCCTATGTCAGCCAAGATGTTCATGTCTTTCTTTCTTCAGTCAAAAAGAAATTAATGTTTTTGAGGAAAACATTCCAGGATTTTTCTCCATACAGTGGACTCAGTGGTGGTCAGAGGACTGAAGATTAAAAATGCAGTTTAAATGCAGCTTCAAATGGCTCTGCACGATCGCAGCTGAGGAATTATGCAGTCATGCTTTACGCATTATGCAGTCATGTAGGAAACGCCATGTGCAGTTTTTTTGTCATTGGTGCCCTTAGGTTCAAGAAGGTAGGGTAGGGCGAAAAACTCATTTTGTTTTCTCCTCCAACTTCACAGTCATCCGACATCGTTTAAACTTCTTTGGACATTCGCTTTGTAAACACTGGGTCGGAACTTCTGCCTAAAGCACACGTACGTGATTACATAAGTTGGGTCGTGCTAGTGCAAGACAAGGTGTGGTTAAAGTATATACATATATATTTATGTCTTTTTAGAAAATGACTGATCCTCAGCTGGGATTGTGTACAGACTGAAAGTGCAGTTTGGACCTACTACCCATTGGCCACCATTAAAGTCCACTGTATGGAGAAAAATCCTGGAATGTTTTCTTCAAAAACCTTTTTTTTTTTTTAACTGAGGAAAGAAAAACATATACTTTTTGGATGACATGGGGGTGAGTAAATTATCTGGGTTTTTAAAAATTATTTTTATAAAGTGAACTACTCCTTTAACAGTATCTTTTATTTCATGAATCTTTAAATTCTGCAATCTTCAAGTGATTAGCATATACTTACCTTTCTGCTGAACCAACAGTATTTAATTGAACAGAAATGAATTATAAAAATGGGTTAAAAAAATGTACTTGATGGACTTGAGCGAACTCTTATCACATTATAGTCCCTCATGTCCCCTGCGTTCTCAAAACTCTGGCAGTTTGATAATACCTAGAATATCAAAATCAACTGTGGGCGGCAGATCATTTTCTTATGTAGTGCCCAAACTCTGGAACAATCTACCTAACACTGTTCGGGAGGCAGACACACTCGGTCAGTTTAAATCTAGATTAAAGACCCATCTCTTTAACCTGGCTTACACATAGCACATTAACACATTTCAATAAATTAAATCTGTTAAAGGATTGTTAGGCTGCATTAATTAGGTCAACCGGAACCGGGAACACTTCCCATAACACCTGATGTACTCGTTGCATCATAAGAAGAATGGCATCTACGCTAATATCTTGTTTCTGTTTCTACGCTAATATTTCTTTCTACTTCTTATTCCGAGGTCACCATAGCCACCAGATCCAGTCTGTACACAGCCCAGATGGTGGATCAGCATCTTGAGACGACCTCTACAGCCCTAAATGTTAGCGGGGACCACGTCAACTTGATGAGCCCCAGAGGTGGATCATCAGTGAGGAACTTGTCACCTAGATGGCTTTTGGACCCAGATAAGTCCTTTGCAATCTGACTTTGCTGCAACATGGAACTTTTGAATTATTGACACACTATTGTCCTATTTAAAACTGTAAAGTTGCTTTGACACAACCTGTTTTGTTAAAAAGTGCTGTATAAATAAACGTGATATATTAGACTTGATATTGGTTAGATGGTTAATTTCTGTTTCTCTCTCTCATTTATTCAGGAGGAGTCTGATGAACCAGATCTTGAAGATGTTCCGGGGATCATCCAGATCTCTTCCTCCAACATGCTATTATTACGGCTTCAAGTGAGGGTGCTTTTGCTTGAACCCCTGTAGAACCAGACCTGGGCTTGGCTAAATGCTCCAAACTGTAACACAGCTGACATCAGGGATTCTCATCTTCTGAATGAGTGACACTTGTCTGCACAATTACTGTCTGCTCTAATTTTTTGGCATTATATATGCACCCAGCCTTTTCACTAACAGCAGTTATTGAATGTAAACCTGTAAAAAGAAATAATTTTGTAAAAAATTTACATTTTGTACTTTTATTGTTGATGCTGTCTTACATTTACTTACTTGTTGTTAGTGATGAGGCTGGGCAATTAAGGGCAAAAAAGCTTTTGTTTTAAAAGGTTAAAAAAGACTTATTTCATTTATCGAGATGTACCAGAGTACATCTACATTTGATATTTGTTAATGAAATGCTTTTGCATTTTGAGGTTGTAAAAGTTTTGTGGTGTTGTGGAAAATGTTTTTTTTTTTTTTTTTTTTAATTCTACAGTGTGTAGAAATTAATTTTCCACAATAAACAATATATCGTTGTATTTTAAATATTAATTTTCACTGTGTTAAATGGAAGAGGTTAAGAAAATTCTGTTCAATAAAAGTCATTACTTAAGTTTTTTGAGTTACATGTACTCAGTGTTTTTAAGGCAATCGGTTGCCACAAAATTTTTACGTTTTGAGCCACATGATTTTGAGTATTGTGTAATTAAAGTATTTGAGTTAACTGCTACTAAGTAATATTGAGTTAAGTAATACTCATATTTTTTGAGTGTATATAACTTAATTTTTATAAGTATTGTTAACTTAATACAATGGCACAAATTATTAAAACTCATAATAATAAGTCATAATAACTTAAAATATTTGAGTAGACCCAATGAAAAAAATTAAGTAAACTATAATCAAAAATTACAAGTAGTATGTAATAGTAATTTTTAACTTCTGAGAACTTATTATTTTAAGTTTATTAACTCAAAAAAATAAGGCAATCGGTTGCCTTAATTTTTTTGAGTTCTGTTAACTTATCGGGGTTTACAGTGCAGAAAATAAACTTAAGTAATAAATCAAATAAAAAATAGGCTACAACCGACTGAATTTAATGTGTTGCGCCCATAATTTTATGACATTGTTTTAAGATATATGAAAACATTTTAACATGGTTGCTTCTTGCACATTCAGTTAATCAGCAGAACACACTAACTTATTTAAGCTTAGTAATTAGGACTGTATTAGCTAATATTTGATTTACCCAGTACAATAGTACCTTTACAGTTACTGTTATCATAAAAATACAGTTACTTGTAGGTTTAAAATTGTACATGAGGCACATTTTAATGTCCAACAACAAATATTTTAGAAAAATGTATATTTTACTCTAAATGATTGCATTCCTATTCTATTGTGTTCCGTTTAGCGCATGTGCGCAGCAGTGCTCGCTCACTCACAAAAGCCTCATTCACTCCAGAGAGCAAAATGGATATATTTGCATGGCTTTCTAACATTTACAGAATATACCTGTGACATGTCAGTAATGCACTGAGGAAAACTAAATGTCTCTAATGCATTAAACAGCTCAAATATATTCCGCTTGCCATGGTAGAGCGATCTGATCCATGATCAACATTTAAGGCTGCTTAAGAATAGAGTCCACATCAAATTATCTTGACTCATTGAATCTGGGTCGAATTAGTGAGATTTTATAAAACCACTTTAGTGATTTTTTTGTTAATTTGTTAGGTTTAAGTCAGGTTTTGGACTTAAATCCTTGTTCTTAGCACATCCGTGTTAGACATAGGTCCGGGTTGCTAAAGACCCAGATACATAATAATAATTGGTGAAACATTCATGCATTTAAGGGTTAAATGAGCAGACAGTAACAACATTTTCAGAATCAGCTGTAATGGCTGATATGTTTTTGCTTACTGAAATGTTTATTTGCATGAGCTTCAAACTCTCTTGCTCTGTTTTTTTTTTTCCTTTCACAACTAAAAATTCAATGGAAAAGTTGTGCTTGCTACAAATCAAATGGCAAGTCTCCTGCATGTCTAGGGAACATACAGGGTTGCTTTCATTGCCTGGATCCTGCCAACTTGATTTCCATAAAGGATGGGAATAAAAGAATCTGGCTGGATGAACAAAAAGTGTTGCACTGATACAGTCATAACTTGGGTTAGATGAGACTGAAGTATTCTCCTATAAACTGTAAATGAGCTTGTGCCCACATGTACGCAACTGTGGCTGTGTGAATTCTGGTTGTCTGTAAGAATTCAAACAGAATGAGGCCCACTGAGATGTGCTTAGCTGCTATGCCCTATATTCTCACAGCTCAAGCTACGTCACATATCATACACAGATATGCTGCAGCAAGCGCATAACACACTTACACTTTTGTAGTTGAACAAGTAGACGTACAGTACCCAAATTTCCAAAAGCAGATCTACACAAGTGGTGCTGGGAAGGGAAATGATATCAGAAAGAGAACTCCCGTAACAAGCTACAGTGAGATCAGCTTACCAGCAAAGGAATATTCAAGGCAAAACTGTCAAATGTGAGAGTGAAAAAGAGTGAATAAAAGAAAAACTGTTTGACTAACAGATTAAGGACCTGTCAGCTTACACAGTGGAGTATTTATTGTGACTAGCTAGCAGGTTACAAGTGAAGGACCTATCAGCATGCACCATGCAGAATTTTCTAACAATCAAACCATAAATAAATAAATAGATTAATTAATTAATTAATTAATAAAAAAAAAAAAAAATGCAGTAATGACAACTCTCATGATAAAAATTTAGCATGTCATTATGGATATGACAAGTTAGTAGGGCTGGTTACAGTGGACTAGATCTGCTTATGCTGCTGATACATGTAGAGTACAAAGCTGTTACAAAACTGCTAACACATGCACAAACATGCACCAGTTAGCATGTCAACATGCTGCTGTGGTTGCAAAAATACACACTTGAACATAAAACACAACCCTCATTACCCCCTCTCTAGAGAGCCAGGTTATCAATATGCATCTATTGTATCTAGTGTCTGAAAAAAGACTTCTAGCAATCATTTCATCAAGCAGAATTTATATTTTTTTGTTGTTTATTTGAGTTTAGTTTAAAGAATATTGGGTTTTATAATAGATTCAGATTAATACCATAAGTAACTTATTACTAGCTTACTGGAAAATTACCAAAATGATAAATAAATATTAGAAGAGGGAGCAAGAAAGCTGATTGGCAAGTAGAAGTCAAAGACCTAAGAGCTTGTGCCATGTAGAGTTAGTATATATGTAACTTACAAATATTAAATCTATAATAATTATTCTATTTTAGATGTTGAATATTATTGTATTGTGTTTCTATGAAAAAAAAAAAACTGTACCCTGCCATTGTAGAAATGCACTACTTTGTGCTATTTAGCCATGGTTCTTCATGGATATTCCAGGAGAAAAAAAAGTGGACAGTATTCAGCTGGTTATGCCAGCCCCTAGAGGTGACCTGCTCCACATTAAATAAAACCGCTTTCATTAGGCTTCTGATGTGACTGGAACCTTTACAGTGCCTTGTGAAAGTATTCATACCCCTTCATTTTTTTCCATTTTTGTTGTTGCAGCCTTATGTTAAACTGCTTTAAATAACTTTTCCCCCAATAAATCTACACTTCATACACCATAATGACAAAGTAAAAACAGGTTTGTAACAATTTTGCAAATTTATAAGAAATAAAAAACTGAAATGATTTTATTGCATAAGTATTCATCCAGTACATCCTTGACACTTGAAATTTAGCTCAGGAGCATTCATACTGTTTGTAGATGTTACTACACTTCAAGCAGAGTTAACCAGTGGCAAATTCATTTGAATGAGTATGATTTGGAAAGGCACACACCTCTCGATAAAAAGGTCTAACAGCTGAAAATGCATATGAGACCAAAAACCAAGCCCCGAGGTCAAAAGAACTGCCTGTAGAGCTCAGAGACAGGATTCAGTCAAAGCACAGATCTGGGGAAGAGTTCAGAAGAAAATTGTTGGAGGTTCACAGAAGCATGTAGCCTCCATTATCCATAATGGAAGAAGTTTGGAACAACTAGGACTTTTCCTAGAGCTGAAACTGAGCAATTGATAGAGAAGGGCTTTGGTTAGAGTGGTGACCAGAAGCTGATGGTCACTCTAGATGAGCTCCATCATCATATATGCAGATGTGAGAAACTTACAGAGGGACATCACTGCAACACTCCACAGATCTGGACTTAATGGTGGTGTCCAAACTCAATCCTCTCCTCACTGAAGACACGTGAAATCCCACTGGAATGCAACAAAACACCTAAAGAACTCTCAGATTGAAACAAGATTATCTGGTCTGATGAATCTCAATTTCAAGCATCATGAATGGAGGAAACCAGGCACAGCTCATCTCTTGCACAGTAGCATCCCAACAGTACAGTGTGGGGGTAACAGCTTCATGCTGTTGGGCTGTTTTTCAGCAGCAGGGACTAAAAGACTTGTCAGAGTTGAAGGAAAGATTAACACTGCAAAATATAGAGATAACTTTAATGAAAGCCTAGTCCAGCGTAATCAAAACCTCAGACTGGGCAGAAGGTTCACCTTCCAACAGGACAATGACCCTAAGCACACAGCAAGAATGGCTTATAGACAGCTCTGTGAATGTCTTTGAGTGGCCCAGCCACAGCCTGGTCTTGAACCCAATCAGACATTTCTGGAAAAAAACTGAAAGTGTCTGCCAGCCCCCATTCATGCTGCCAGAGCTTGAGAAGTGAAGAGGTGAGAAGAAGAATGGCAGATAATTGCCAAATGCAGATGTGCAAAACATGTCGCATTATACCCAAAGAGACTTGAGGCTGTAAAGGTGCTTCAACTAAGTACTGAGTTAAGGGTATGAATACTTATGCAATGTACTTATTTCAGTGTCTTATTTATAATAAATTTGCAAAGTTTTCACAAATCTGTTTTGTGCATTGTCATTATGGTGTATAGAGTGTAGATGTGGAAAAAAGTAATTTAAAGCAGTTAACAAAGCTGCAACGTAACAAAACGTGAAAAGATGAATACTTTTGCAAAGCACTATAACTTATTTGAGTGTACATTATTTTAAACTTTCAAAATTAAGTACTATTAATACTCAAAATGATGACAATATTTTTTATAAATGCATTAAAATGTTTTTTTTTAAATTACTTTATAACTGATTTAAAAAAAAAAGTTTCAGGCATTTACATGACCTTACACAATGTTGAATAAACAGCATAATCAGGCAGTTTAGCATTTAGTAACTGATAGGAAGCAAGGTGGTAGAGAGAGGGGTATGGGATCTGTAAAGGGCCACAAGCCAAGACTTGAACTTTCGTTTGAAGAGCAATTTGCTGACAAGAATGTTGGTTCTGACAAGGGTGCTTTTTTAACTAGGGATGTTTATTTTTGTTAATTTTGGTAAAATTTTACAACATCCTGTTAACAAATATGAGGGAAAATAGCACTACTATTGAAAAAGAAACTTTATTGGAATATGTTTGTTTCCTTTTCAAAGTGGAACTTCAACACTGCATGAGGGCAGATGCTATGAGAATGCTGGGAAAGAGTTGCTGGTGTCTGAAGCATTTGTGCAAACATGCCAGTTCAACTGGCTGACGGCAGTCATGACAGAGCATGACGCAAATGCAATGCCATAAGAGAGCACTCATGTCATGTAATCTCTAGCTATTTTGTCTTCAGAAACTATTTTTCTTGTGTGTGTGTAAAGAACTCAGTGTGTTTGAAAAACAAAGTATCAGCCTTGTCTGTAAAGTTAAGGAAGTGTGTCATGCCATGCAAAAGATGCATTACAGCAAATGATACACACAAATTGTGTGTCATCTCTTTAGGATCTGTGCAGGCTTGGGTTGCGGGCTGTGTGCTCTGTGACAATTTCACAGTAAGGAAGCTCCACTCCCACTTCGCTCTCTTTAAGGAGGATGGGAGCCAGGCGACTACACCCTGCGGTTCAGGTTCTGCTACTGCTGAGGCAGCATGGTGCAGGTTCTGATGAAGAAATTTGGCAATGTCACCACTTGCATTACACAGATTCAGTATCCTTATATATTTTTTAATCCTTTTGTAGTAGAAGGCAGAGAGGGGATGTGGGCAATGCCACAGTTTGCATCCCATTCCCTTGTCTGACATCCTCTCCTGTACTGGCAGTATGGGAGTGATAGGTATGTGCTACCTCTGTACGCACATATTGCATCATATGACAAAAACAGGTTGAAAGGTATGGAGGACGTTTTAATGTGCTTCCCTTGTTATCACATACAAAGGGGACAGAGGAAGAAACTAAGTAATATTCCCACTTGCATTCCACTTCCTCAGCAGTCACCTTCTCCATTTTTTGGAGTGTGAAGGGAGATGTGCATCCGATGTATTTACGTTCGTAAGGATGGAAGTACTTCCCATGTGATATGCAAGTGAAGGTGTAGTTACAAAACTGAAAGATTGAGCTTCGCCACTCAACGTCCCACTGGTCTATCTGTTACCCTCCTCCAATTCAACAAGGTAAGACATAGTATCTATGCCCATATGAGGAGGTACACAACCATCAGCTGATGAGGGCCATGAGGGAGAGAAAACTTGGAGAGGCACTACAGCTCCCCACTCTCTCGGTAGCTCCTCCGGTTTACACTGAAGGTAGATCAACCCATTCCTTAGGAGACCTTACTAACAGGTAAAGCACTTTCTTAGAGGTTCAGTGGCAAAAGTCTTTCAACGGAAGTAGCATGTGTTGACTAGCACAGTTGACACGGTTCTCTGCCAATCGACGTTGGAAGAGCATGAGAGTGTAGAGCTGCCTTAGGCAATCCACTCTCTGTGCTCTTTCGTCAGATCCCATTTTGAGCCATTTCGAGGTGACTTCAGGGTAGAGCAGACAGTTAAAGAAGAAGTTCACTTCCAGAACAAAAATTTACAGATAATTTACTCACCCCCTTATCATCCAAGGTGTCTTTCTTTCATCAGTTGTAAAAAAAAAAATGTTTTTTGAGGAAAACCTCTCAGGAATGTTCCCCATATAGTAGACTTCTATGGGCTCTAAACGAAGAACTCCTAAATGAAGTACCAACCCAGTGTTTACAAAGTGAATGTGCAAAGAAGATCAAACGCCCCTTAACAAAAAAAGTAAAAAAAGCGATGTAGGACGATTTTGAAGTAGGAGGAGAAAATGAGATGGGAGTTTTTCGACATACCCTAAATGTCTCAAACCAGAATACACAGAGTACACGCGGAGCTATACAAGACAAGCACTTGAGGTTAAAAAGTATATAAATTGTACATTTTTTTTTTAGAAAATAGCAGATCGTTTCACTTGATATGACCATTCTTCCTCAGCTGGGATCGTTTAGAGCCCTTTGAAGCTGCATTTAAACTGCATTTTGGAAGTTCAAACTCGCGGGCACCATAGAAGTCCACTATATGGAGAGAAATCCTGAAATGTTTTTCTTAAAAAACAATTTCTTTACGACTGAAGAAAGATGACAAATGGGATGAGTAAATTATGTGTAAATTTTTGTCCTGGATTAATTGTTTCATTTTTCATAATTGATCATTGCTGTCACTTCCGAGTACTTGAGTACCTGAGTACTTGAGTACTCAAGTTCTCATGCCTATCCCTAATGTTGAGGAGAGAATCAGTAAGCTGAACAAACTACTTTTGTGAGGAAACAGCTTATTGTTTAACCCTTTAACTGTCACCGTCCGCTCTGTGGGACACCTAAGTTTACTTCACCATATTACAAATAAATTCTAATCATGACAAACTATATATCGTTGGGAAGTTCTAAGACTCCTAAATAGATCGACAGTTAATGAATTGACAGCCTGTCCGCTAATCTTCAGTCTTTCGCAAATACTTATTTTGAACTAAAAAATGTTGTTGTACAAGGGAAGTGAGGAACAATTCAGTTTATGACACTACTTATTTGTTTCTAAAGTATCTATAAATATTGATTGACTGTTGTAAACTTGCTTTCTCCAGTGTTAAAGCAATGGACTGGTATCTTCTCATATAAGAAAATCTCTTCCTATGAATTCTCATGAAAACAAATCAGAAACAATAGATTTAATCCCTAAAAGATTAGAAGAGTTTGGTTCTAAAACACTATAAATCTTGACACTTCAAATTTTTATTAATTTGAGTAAAATTGAGTGTTTTCTTTACCAAGAAAGTGGCAAGATGAAAATCACTGTTTTCTGTTTCAAACTTTCACATAGCATCTTTAGGTTATAATAACATTAAAAATTCAAATCCAGATTTTGATTTTCAAAGATTTATTATAAAAACTTTTTTTTTAAATGCAATAAATCCATCAGGGCTCTACGCTTATTTTTGTTTTTAGGATCACTTGTGTTCCTAACTTAAAACATTTAGAAGCACAGTCAAAATTTTAAGAGCACCTTCTGATCAATAATAATAATAATAATAATAAAAATCCGATAAAAAATTGGCCTTCCCATTACGAGGTAATATCTGACTCCTTAAAGTGAATTAAAGGGAAAAAAAATATATTTTATAAGCTTTTTAAAATTTCTAATTAAACAACAGAATAAGAACAAGAATAAGAATAAGTTACTAATCAAATGAAATCAGTATTAAAATTAATTTGTACTACAGAGGTGGCACAGAAGAACACAAAAGTGGCTTGTAGATGTATTTTCATATGTTTAACGAGGCTCAGAGATGCCATGCTTGCAATTAAATTCATAAATTCATGTTGAGATTAATGTTTTAAACACAATTTTGAATACAGAAATATTAAATTATTTAAATAACTGAAAAGATAGTTTAAAAATTACACTAAAACTGCCAGTAGGTGGCGATAAGTCACTGATTTCATTCACTATTTACTGAATCATTCATTCATTTGATTCATTTGAACGGCTCATTCATTCAGGAATAAAGCAAGTGACTGTCTTAATGAATGGGTAATTGAGTCATTGACTAGATTAGTTTAAAAACGCACATTCATTCCTAAACGAAACAACCCTGTGTTTAAATGGAGATGTGCAGCGGCTCAGTTGTGACTTTGTTTTAAACTATTTTTGACGACGAAATAGTCAATAGGCACTAGTGTTATAGTCAGACAATGTAAGTCACTTAATATTAACTTCTTGTTTATTTAACTGTTGTATTAAATCAGTATCTCATTTACAAACTCCCTTAAAAATCACTGTCACTCATCTTCGTTCATTGTGATCTCACATTCCATTAAGTTCCATTATAATCAATGAAGCTCTCTACACTGCACAATGAATCTCCTATTTACACTCACTCTACACTTTGTTTATGAAAGGATTCATCAGATATGTCTGTGATACATTACTCAACGTTGCAAAAACACATTGACACCTTTGAAGCTCCCCTCAGCGCAAACATAAATATGCTGATTGGGTCAGATGCACTGGTGCTCCTAAATATTTTTTCATAGTCGTATGCAGTAGTTTTCAGTCGCAAATTATTAATTTTTTATTTGTTTGTTGATCACAAAGTACAAAGTAGATGAGGAAAACTAGGATGCCAGGTGTATTCAAAACACCTTTACTGTTTACCATGCGTGGAATGGTGCACTGTGATTGGTTGAGTGGATGTACCACGTTTGTCGCGGTTCGGAAAGAGAGAGAAAACATGACAGAATAACACGGTGGATATCACATTTTGCATAAAATTAAAAATAGACTTTTCAATACCGATCAGACACAATAATGAATTTGGCAGAAACTTGATTAAAAAATATATATATATCACGTTTTGGAACCAAACTCTTCATTTGTTATTTTGTTGGTTTCAAAATAATTTAAACTTGCTGTACATTACAATAATGCTCCAGGGACCAGATTTACTAACAGCTTTCGGCAATAAACTAAACCCTCTTGCATATGCAATTGTAGAAATTTTCCTTTTAAACAAAAATGTATGAGAGGAGAGTATTTAATTGAATCATCCAAGGTGATTTATCAAGTTTAGAGTAATCAGCTTACTGGTATTTGTGCCATTATCTAAAGCCCCAAAAAAGTATGTCTCAGCTCATTTTGCACCTGTGTTGTTACATTACTTGCAACTGATTATCATCGGCTCTGCTCTTTGGGACGTCCTCTAATTTGTGCTGTTTTTCATAGATTCAGTTATTCGTCATTATGGAAATGTGCTGGCTGCGTCTGTGTTCTGTTTCCACATTGTTAGTAGAATTTTCTACTCCCATTGCCATTTTTATGGGATTGCACTCTGATGCTAATTTGCACTGTTTAGGAGATCTGGCCCCAGATGCTTCTATGTATTCTGCTGTGCTTGAAGCTCTGTTCTGCATCAATTTTAATAAACTTCACTGTATCACAAATGTTATCAATTAGTAGAAAAAAGAGAAAACAGGCAAGGACAGTGTGATGATGGAAGGAACAAAAGAGTAATAGATGGCTAGTGAGTTAGTCCAGCTCTGTGGTGTTTTAGTCAAGCTACAGTAGCTACCCCACTTCAATCTGCCCTTTTTTTTAACACTAGTTCCTAAGTAAGGTAAAACAGCAGGCTAATGAAACTTTACATATGTATGGCTAATAGTTGCACACAGATATAACTCAATGTAATAAAAATATGGGTGTTTTGTTCTTTCACTTTTTTTTTTTTTTTTGGAAAATTTATATCAAAAACACAAATTCATTAACCAGACTTGGATAACTAGAGATAATGAACACAGACCATTTGACAAGATATCCAAGGAGAGGTGCTGAAATCTAGAACTGTATATCACCAACATATTAGTAACGTAATAGAATCTGTTCTGATGGCAGTACTGACCTTTGCAGACCAGGCCCTCCTTCGTCAAAGCCTGCTTGCATACTGCACAACTCTTGGCCTTTTTAAAGGACTTAGCCTTGAAGGTGTGGGAATGAACAGCCTCAAAGTCTTCTGGCTAAAGGGGCAAGGAGAGAGAGAGATGCATTCAATGAGTGGAACAAGCGCTTTGATTTAATTCAGTTTTGGAACCTTCACAGATTTTTTTTTTTTTTTTTGTTAGAATGACAGAAAGAAGTAAACATTACTGTTCCACACACACAAACATACTACACATGTATTAAGTCCTTGTGCCGCAAAGCCATTTGGTCAAGGTAATGAAAAGTGTGATCTTCAGCATTTTCAGCTGTACTATCTCCCTAAATCTTAATGGCTTTTGTCACACATTGACAAGACCATTAAACGCAGGACGGCACAGCCTGGCATGGATGACCTTGGCTGTGGAAAACCAGAGGGAAGGGTGGACACTCATTGGACATTCACTAAAATAACTCTTTGCTTAACTTAGGACCATCAACCACAGCAGTTAAAAAAGGATTTCAAGTTCACAATGGAAGAATTTTTTTCTTGAACAGTTGAAAACCTCCAGGCATAATCAATTATTAAAAGAGGAATTTAGATTCTAGTCCAGTACACAGTGTCATTCAGGCAACCTGCATGTATATTGAAAGTTTTAAGACAATGATTAATTGATTAACTCGCTGCTGAGTTTTGACCAGCTTTTTTAATCAAGTAGTTGGGAAGTATTTTTCTTTCTTTCTTTCTTTGTAGCACCCCCTAATTTTGTAATTTGCATCAATATTAAATAATGAAATAGTTCAACTATCTGAGCCATGGCCTTGTAGTCAGCCTGACTCTGATCTCTTTTTTTGGAACATAATGCAATAGGTGTCAGTCTCCTTGAGCACATAAACATTAGGGCTGGGTATTGACACATTTCATGAATTGCTTTAATTCTGATTCACAAGCTTTTGATTTTATTACAATCTGATTTCAATTTGATTCATTATCAGTTTGTTTGGTGTATCAAGTGAAGTACAGGAACACAATCTTTCAGCCACTGTATAATAAGGAACCCCGCCAGTTGGTACATTACCACAATATTAAAAGTTAAAATAAACAACAGAGTCTAAACTATTAAATTCAAACATTTGTTTTCCCCTGTCTTGTGTTTAGGGCTTTTATGTTGAAATGTTTCTCGGTTCCTATTGTTTCTGTATTCTCATACTTCCTATGTTTAGTTCTGTTTCTTTTGTTCTTTGCCTACCTTGTCTTTCCCCTTAGTTACCCTCATTAGTTTCTATAGTAATTCATTAGCTCCCCCCTATTCGTGTTACTATCCATGACAACTCATTAGTACTTTTGTTCCCCCTGTGTATTTATACCCTGGTGTTTCAGCAGTTGTGAGTTGCTGGTTGTTGTCTTAACCCTCCACGGAGGCCACGTGCTCCACCTTGGTGGTCCCCAGCACCATCAACTCTGAAGACTGAAGACAACCACTGAAAGCTCCATCTGATTTGCCTTGGTGGTCATCTGCTCTTCTAGAGGGATCTTCAGTCCTGTTTACTCTGCTGCGATGGTCTTCTGATCCGCTCTAGGAATCTACATTCTTTTCTGCTCTGCGATGGTCTCCTTTTCTGCTGGCGAAGCCCGGTCTCCAGCTCTGTCTGAGCCACCTAATCTGCCAGCTCCACCTTGGTCTCCAGTTCCACCTTGGCTACCTGATCTGCCCTGGCCTCTTGCTCTGTCCCCTGGTCTGCTGGCCTAACCTAAGTATCCTGCTTTGCCAGCTTCACATTGGTCTCTTGCCCCACCCTGGTCACCAGCTCCTCCAGTTCCACCCTGGTTAAATGTTCTATCTGTGTCTCCAGACCCTCTTCCACCTTGCAGGCCTGGCCTTATGTCCTTCCCTCTGGTCTGCTTCCACTCCACCACCCTCCTAGACATATGTTACTATTTATGGAGCATCTAGAACGTCTGCAACCTTTCTCCTTAAGAGCTACCCACCTGCAGATTTCAGCTCCAAACCCAATTAAGCACACCTGAAGCAGCTAGTCAAGGTGTTCAGGGCTACTTGATAATTACAGACATGTGTGTTTAGAGTGTTTAAATGTTTCTGGGTTCCTGTTGTTCCTGTGTTCTCATACTTCCTGAAATGTTTACTTTCTGTTTCCTTTGTTTTGTTGCCTACCTTGTCAGTCCACTTAGTTAACATCATTAGTTTCTATCGTTATTCATTAGCTCTTCCCTATCCTTTTTACAATCATTAAAAAAACCTAACATAAGGCTGTTTTCATTAACTTATTATATTGATAGTTATGGCTAAATATTCAGCTGTGACTGTACACAGGGTGACGAGGAGGGCCAAGGTGGAACAGATGGCTCAGGCGACCGAGGCGGAGGTCTGGATCCGGAAGGTCGCGGTGGAGCCAGAGCGACAGAGGACCAAGGTGGAACCGAAGGGAAAGAGGAGCCTGACAGAGCCGGAGGGACGAGGCGCAGCCAGAGGAGTGAGGTACCGATGCAATGGATGGTCAACGACAAACCAAGGTGGAGCTGGAGGGACTACCGGGCCATGGCGGAGAGGAGGGAGCTAGAAGCCATGGTGGAACCGCTGGGTCGACGGGCCGAGGCAGAGTTCTGGACTCAGAGGCTGGAGGCGGAGACAGGGGATCCTCCAGCCATGACACCGATGGAGACTGGCAGATCCACAATGATGCCACTGCACAGATATTGGGCTGTGGGTGAGCAGAAGGGCTGTCGGACGACAGCGGTGAAGGAGGCAGGAGCGGGAGGGTTGGTGGGCATTTGTGAGCCTCTGGGCTGGCAGACAGCTCACAAACGGCCTACATGTCTGAAACAGGACTGACAAGAGGCTCAGACAAAGGTGAGAACAGAAGGGGCAGGTTGGTATATATGTCCATATCGGAAACCCCCTCAACCTCCAACAGCCCCAGATCCACAATAAGCTGATTCTCTGTCATGGTGCAGTGAGCAGAGCTCTCCACGGCTTTTTCCCTCGTGTCTGGTGTTGTAGCCAGCTCTCGCACCTGGTCTGATGTTACAAACAGCTCTGGCAAAATCCAAAAAAGGCGGAATCCTCAGCCATCTTCAGACGACGGCGCTATGTACACGGTGTTCAAACTAGCGTCATGGAACACTCAGAGTGCGCTGTTCTTGTAGCTGGTGTGGTGAGCGATCTCCAGGAACAGTCTGGTATGGACCTTGAGAGGTCTCTACCCCTGCTCCAGCAGGAGAAGGAGGTATTCAGGGCGGGTAAAGGCGGCCAAAGTATCCATGGGAGGAAAAAAGAAAAAACACACACACACACAGACAGTCCAAAGGCGTGACAACGACAGATGAGATGAACAGGAAAGGCTATTAATTATCTTTCATTGTTCAAAAACATTATAATAAGAAAGGCTCTAATACAGAGCAGCACAAAACGATGTGCGATGTGTTCGAAGCAACACAGAGTCACAGTCCGCAGCGTTCCACATAGAAAAATTCAAAGTACAAAGTGAAGAGATATTAATCCGTAGTGTATAAAATCTGTGCGACAGTTGATTGAGCCTTTTCTTTTAATAGTTTTCAGTTACTTCAGTTACTGTGCTTGTGAAGAACATAGTGCTCTCTAATCCAGTGATGTGGTCTAACAGACATTCGGAAGAAAGTAATATGATTTAACAGTAAACTCCAGCAAGATAAAGTCCTTTTATGCAAAATCACTGATCTTTATTTACAGATAAAGTATAATTTTATCGCCTTGACTGTCGTAACCGAACGTGACATGCAGTTTGAATGCGGAATGGAGGATGACAGACAGTCGCAGCGAAGAAGAGTTTATGTCGGCTTGACTTAAATACTCATCTGTACCAGACATTAAACAGCTTCAGAACACTTGAAATATAATGCACGAAAACTTTATGGTGCTTTATGCTGTGTTTGTGGCTTTTGTGGGGCTGAACAATAACACAGAATAGTATACGCACAATATCGGATTTGGACTGGTCTTGTGTAACTGATACCCTGATCTGAAAGAAAATGCTAGTATCTGAGCAATACCAATACTGAATATTGGATCACCGCACCACAAGTATTTAGTGACTGTTTATGAGTATTTGTAGTACTGTTTTACAATTATGTACATTATTTTCTGTCATAATTTCTTCAAGTTAAACCAAACTGTTGTAGTGAAGTTCTTTGTGTTTCTGCATGTATCTGACTATAGTTTTCTCAACTGAGATGTTGAAATGCACATGAAATGAACTCTCAGATCAGCCCTGGAGATGAAGTTCATGCACAGGGTGGAATCTGGAAATAATGGGTCCCTTTTGCTTGCCCTTCGGCCCTGGCTGTCTCCTAGGGTTTGGGAGCCCCGTGGACAAAGTGCATTCTATGTTGTGCAAACAGCAACCAGCAGATTAAATTATACACGAGCAGAATGGAACAAAAATAACTTAAAGACAGCTACTCTCTTACTCCGTAATTCATATAGACTAACAAAACTAGAAGAGAAATTATTGCATTATTGTAAGCACAAACATTTGTTACACCAAAGATTGTATAATAGTGTATAATTTAATCGTGTATAAAGACTCAATAGACTAAATGCTTTGTATAATATTCCATAAAGGGGGGGAAATGCTCACTAATTACACACTAAAACAGACTTCAGTTCCAACCCTGCTCCAACACACCTGCCTGTAATTATCAAGTAACACTGAACACCTTGTTTCAGGTGCTTTATTAGGGTTAAAGCTGACAAAGGTGGACAAAAGCAGCTCTTACTTTTTGTATAGCAATATGTATTTTAGCAAGTAGATCTTCAAGTGGAAAAATTGCACATAATGAATTTCTTAAAAATTTTGGTTTAATGAAAGATGTGTCCTTAGGTGATTATAGAAATAATAGATTTTACAAAATCAAAAAGAGTCTGTGCTATATTATGGCTCTGTTGGACATTTTATCTTACAGTTAGCATGGCCATCATAATGATATCATCCTCTAGGAAAGGTGTATTGTGTTCTTCACTGTTCTCTGAGCCCTTCTTTAAAAATGTTGAAGCAGTTATTATAGGCAACAAATTTGTTCTTCATTTAGGAAGGTAGAAACTGTCTGTTTTTCCCATTTATGTTGGCCATCCATGTTATTGGGATGATGACAATGCATGCAGACCCAGGTTCCATTCCTGTGCTCATGACACCCCCATAGATACTGGTGGCATTCTGAAAAGGTCAATATTCTCTTGAATCAAATGCAAAAAACATCCATTTGTGGTTTAGGAGATCTGTGATGTAGCAAAGACAAGGCAGCTAAATTGTTTGTGCCTTCGTCTTTTCCTTTATACTCTTATTCTGTGTGTTCCCTCTCCCCTTCCTTTCTCTCTCTCTCTCTCTCTCTCTCTCTCTCTATCTTTTCTTTTTCCTCTCTTATTCAAGTGCAGTTTATTCTTTTAAGCTTCCCACCCTCAATGTTTAGTTCCCTTTTTCTGTTTCCCTCCTCCCTTCTCTGCCAGGCCTCACTTTCTTCCATCTCGCCTGCATGCCTGCTTGCTTATGTCCCTGCTAACGTTACTTAAATTTTTCATGGCCCTTCTACTTGCTATCTTTTGATACTCTCTTTCCTCTTTCTCTTTACCACAGTTACCAAACTACTCCCCCACGTGTCCTTATAAATATGCAAATCAAATGAGCCTGAGTTTTATTTCTTGTTGTGAGGAAAATGAAAAAAAATATATATATATATATATATATAATAAAAATATTAAATAAAAATAATAAGAAATATTTAAAAAACATAAAAAAGCAAAAGCAAAAGTTTAATATAAACTATTGTCAAATACACACAGAAACATTGTTTTGAATAAAATTTTTGTTGTAAAGGAATTGCTATATTTTCATTCATTAAATCGATTAAATTGATTAGTGTTATGTATCTGTTTGATTACCATCACTTTTGGTGACAAAACATAAAACAGAATGCAGAAAGTAAGTATGTACGTAAATCAATCAGTCAATCAATCAATCAATCAATCAGACAACACAATCTGGTATCATACTACTACTACTACTACTTATAAAGATACAATTTGATAAACAAACCAACAAATTAATAAATAAACAAATAGATAGATGGGTAATTGGTGCTGAATGGAAATATATAAATGTGGTAAATTAATCAACAATTAATCTCTGTCAAACTTTAACCAGCTACTAAATAAATGCCTCAGTCTTCGGTGCAGACTCTTTGAGAAATGGTAAATATATTGTACAGTATGGGCTTAAAGGCTTTACAGACATAACCTTTTGAATAAACCAGTTAATTTTTTAGGACTTCACACTGGTTTAAAAGCCTTCCATTTCAAATGGACAAAAGGACAAACTGAGAACACATGACAAATTGATGGTAGAGACTGCAATAACTTATGAAAATCGCATAATCTGAAATTAACCTGTTAGTGTTCCACTGTAGCACTGGTGCACTTTGCATTTAGTTCAATTTTACAGGAACGCTAAGGCGTTAAATGTATCTGATCCAGCTAATCAAGTCCTTCAGGCTTATTTGAAAACTATGTGGTATTTGTGTTGAAGCAGGGTTAGAGCTAAACTCTGCAGGGCTGCAGACCTCCAGAACCTGATATTGACACCCCTGGTCAAGACTATCTGCTGAGGTTCAAAGTGAGCATCAGAATGGGGAAGAAATGAGATATAAGTGTCTTTGAATATGGCATGGTTGTTGGTGCCAAATGGACTGGTTTGAGTATTTCAGAAACTGATCTACTGGGATTTTCACACACAACCATCATGCAGGAGCATCTCCAATTGCACAGCAAGTTAAGATGGGCTACAGCAGCAGAAGCCTACATTGGGGCCAACTCTTGTCAGCTAAGAACAGGAAACTGAGGCCATAGTTCATACCGGCTCACCAAAATTTGGAAAATAGAAGATTAAAGAAAGTTATCTGATCAGATAAGTTTTGATTTCTGCTGTGACATTCAGATGGTAGGATCAGAATTTGGTGTAAACAACTCCATCCCTGCCTTGTATCAACAGTTCAAACTGGTGGTAGTTGTAGCAGCCATATTAGATCCATTTCTATATGCATGAAGGGCACAGTGATAATAGGAAATGGTATTAGTGGGAAAGCATAAAGGTAATTGAGGAACCTTTAGTGGCAGACCTTGTAGCTTGCAACTGGCAGAACAGCTTGACACTAGCAACCATGCAACCAGCAGAACAGCTTGACATTGCTCTAATTTAGGTCAGTGGAAGCACGTGATCCAATATTATGCCTTCGTTATTATACGTTCTAGGGGTGTGTACCCCTGGACCACGGGGCTTCATGCAATTGCGTGGTTTGTGTGGTGCCTAAACACAATACTGGGTATGAGATAATATGTTTGATGTTCAGAAGCCCAGACCTCTGCCTGTGGGTCCCCTGTGGTATGTCGACTTGGGTATTTAATACAAGGTTACTTGACAACTATTTACCCCTGGGCTCCCTGGTGTGTACTCCTTCAGTAACATTGATAAAAGACACATTATTGTCCTCTGCTGTCTGCTCTGTTAAAAGTACACTGAGCCACTCCAGAAAGAGATATAATATCCACCCACTCTTAATGGTCCTACCTCTCTCTCATGACGATCCATTTAAAGATGTTGAGGTATGCTACCCTATCATTGTTCTTTGAGTTTTGTCAAGAACAGATGGACCGTCTGACAAGAAAGTCTGGTAGAGTAGTCAGGGTAGATGTCTGGTAGAGAGGGGGAGATAATTTTCCAAGATAGGTAAGCTAGAGAGGGTAGATTTCCAAAGTGCATGGTCAGTCTGAACAGAACAAAGACAGACACGAGAGTTCACCTGGAGACAGTGCTCAGTAATGTGTTCTTTGTAGAGTGTTAAAATAGATGCAGTGCAGGTGTGGATAATTAAGCTGCTCTGCTTGGGAAATCATCATTTCCCAGGATGACACAGGTGTCTCTGCTGAAGGCTCACTTAAACTATAAATGCAATGTTGTCAAATGTATTTCTGACTACATTTATGGCTGTGTTTACACTTGGCATTAACATGCGGCCTGTATCCGAATGTTGTCCACATACACATTAAAAAGACAAGTGTAAACACACTTCTGATTGGAATGTTATCCGATCAGCGTGTGCCAGAGGTGGTCGAGGACACACTGTGATCGGATCTCAGTGTGATGTAAACACAATCCAGCCATTGTGTCTGCATTCGCAAGTCGATGTCATGCAAAACCCCGCCCACTCTCTCCTGAACTGTCAGAATAGAGATGGAGAACACCAGGCCGTGGAGCGTTAGTGAGAATCGTACACTTATTTTGATTTGTAAAGTGTCCCGTGATTGAAAATGGTTTTCAAAAGAAAACCCACCACTTCAGGTCGACTTGGCACCAGGGCCATCCTCTTCAGACTTATTTAAATATTGTACGGGAAAGACAGATCCGATCGGATATCCAGATGGAGAAGTCGATCGGCTTGATCAGATCACGATGATTGCATGTTAATGCCAAGTGTAAACACAGCGTACAGTATATGTTGTTTCAGTAACTGGCTCAAAAATGTTTTGGACCGTGCATACACTTGTATTTAGCACTGTCCATTTAATCATCTGAAATGGAACTTGGGGTCTGTATTTTGGCCATTCATGCTTGGCTCTCTAAGTGCTGCTGTGGCAACTACTTATTTAAGTTTTAGTTATTTTGATGTCAAACATATGTAGCACTACCTTTTGTTGACTATATATTAGGGGTGTAATGGTACACAGATGTCACGGTTCAGTACGTACCTCGGTTCGGGGGTCACGGTTCGATACAATTTCGGTACAACAGAAAAAACAAAAAAAAAATCTACTGTGCTAGATTTCTTTTCATTTATTTTTAACAGACAGTAGTACAAATTAAAAATTTCCACCTACATGTGAAAATACTAAATATTATATCAGTTCAGTTTTGTGACAGAAAGGAAACTCAAATAGCAGAAAGTAACATCCTATTTGTTTTTTGTTGTTGTTGTTGTTTTTTTAAGTTGATTTTGCTGGTATGAGGAAAGCTGAAGTAATCGCGCCGGCGCACACAAACACAAAACATATACATGAGCGCGCCCGCCTCTTGGTGTCACCGTAGGAACGCGTTAGCATTTGGATACATCGTCAATATGAAAATATTATGGAATATTTAGATTTGTGCCGAATGAGAGAGGTAGGATACAAGAGCATAAAGCGCCATTTCGCAAACAGTTGAGTGCGCAAGCCTTTAAAGTAACGTTATACTCCTTTGGCAGTGAGAGACGCGTTCAGAATCAGCACATGGTCACTGTCTAGTGGGCTTTGTTTTCAAATGTGCCTGGCATTCCTTGCATTACTGCGGGCGCCCTCTTCTGAATTGAAGGTGAATTGCCTGTATTCGTTGTAAGGCCTCATGCTCTGAACCGAAATGCCTGTATCGTGACCATTCGGTACGAATACATGTATCATTACACCCCTATTATATGTTGGAGCACTAATGTTTAGAGTAAAACCTTGTTGGTAATTCCTTTCATGATTATCTCTTTAACTGTAACTTTATTGACTGAAAAATGATCTGTTTGCATTCCCTGACTTATACAACATCTCTACAAAATCAGTTCCACTAGTAGAAGGAAGAATTTCTAGGAATGGGGAAAAAAGGTTTACTAATTTTATATATTTCTAGATTACAAGCTATTACTCAAACAGTAATTAAGCCTGTATTTCATAAACAATTCTGGTCATATCTGAAATAATTGTGTAAAGTTCTACAAAGCTGTACCTTATGTTTGATGCAGTGTTTTCTAGCCTATATATTGCTATATTATCTTAATAGCTTTTGAGTATCGTTGTGTTTAATATTTTGTGATTTATGTATTTTAATGTTTTCCTAACACTGACTATAAGAGGCGTGTCCTGTTCTGTTCCTGGAGGGCCACTATCCTGAATTTAGAACACACCTGAACCAGCTAATCAAGGTCTCCAGGATCATTAGACATATCCAAGCAGGTGTGAAGCTAAACTCTGCAGGATATTGGTTCTCCAGGAGCAGGATTGATCACAGACATCATATTCAGGTCAATCCTATAGTCTCTGCTACCAGAGACAAAGCGCTTGTCCAAATACCCACATTTGTGTTATTGGCCACTTGAGAGTACATGAAAATATTACACCACCACTAACAGCTTGAACTGTTGATACAAGAATCCATCAAGATCAAGATCCATGCTGTCATGTTGTTTAGACAAGTTAACCTTTTTCCTGTTTTGGTAAGCCAGAGCGAACTGTAGCCTCAGTTTCCTGTTCATAGCTAACAAGAGTTGCATCCAATGTGGTTTTCTGCTACTGTAGCCCATTAGCTTCAAGGTTTAACATGTTGTGCATTCAGAGATGCTCTTCTGCATATCTCTGTTGTAACAAATGGTTATTTGAGTCTGGCCATTTTCCTCTAATATCAACAAGGCATTTTTGCCCACAGAACTGCCATTCACTTAATAATTTCTCCTTTTCTGTAAACCAGAGATGGTTGTGCTTGCTAAAACAGATCAGCAGTTTCTGAAATACTCAGAACAGCCCACCTGCACCAACAACCATGTCACAGGTCTCAAGACACTTAAATCACCTTTCTTCATGATAGCAGTGTCTGATTCGTAAATCAGTTCACAAATCACACTGAACGATTAATTTGTGTATTGGACTGATTCGATTACATGTGTTCTCAAGTCAACAACTAACTGATTCAAATGATCTAGTCAAACAAGTCTCCAGTTAACAGTTTACTGAATGAAAGTCTGATTCAAAATGTGCCAGAAATGGGAGATCCTCGAAACTTGAGTATGATCATGACTGATGGCACGAAATGTAAGGTACTAATGCTGAATTTTAGAATTTATTATTGCAAATAAAATCATATTTAGATTACTTTTTAGTTTTTACTTCTTAGATTTTTTTATATACTAGGCTATATATTTTATTTTTATTATATTAATGATCATTAACATATCATTAATTATCATTAGTTAGTTATAGGTGTATAACAAGTTTTGATAAAATATTTTTTTGCAAAATGAACATTAATAACATGAAAATAAGCATGAACAACAGTTAGTCTGAGGCCTTTTGCACAAAGCCATTTAAGTGGCTTCTCGGTTACATTTGAGTTTAGTTTGAGCAAACTCAAGAAAGATAGGAGGATAGATTTTTAGCAGTGTTTATCACCATTGTAACTTACACTACACAGCCAACCTACTCTGGAGAAGTTTTTTTTCTGGGTGGGAGATCACAAACCAAAACTTGACCAATCAGCTGTGGGCAAAGTGACATATCTGATGCAAAAAAGTGACTCCCCTTGTATCTCTTGCAACAAATTGCATTTGCATATCAAACAAAAATAAATATTAAATGTTAAGTTTAAATTAAATATGTACATAATAATAATATGCTTTAGTATATAAAAAGCTTAGAAAATGACTAGGCTTAAACTGTTTCTTTTAAGCTCTTTTTTGAACATATAAATTATTAATTAAATAAATTCAGTTAATTAAAAAATCTGGATCAAACCCTGAGTTGACAGAACGTTTATAGCAAGCATTGTGAGGCTACTGAACTTGGGGTTGGATTTGTTTGGTTTTGTCAACTCTGAAACTCAGAGTTTGTTCAACTAGCCACTGGGAGGGATGTGTAGTGGGAGATTTCACAATGCTCTTAATGGACAGACAGTTTATTTTCAGGGTTAAAAAATAAACATGCATCTTAGTCCCGCTCCCTTTTTAACTCCCACTCCCACTTTTTTTTCCCACCAAATCTCCTTCTTCCCAGTGAGAGTGATCAGTACGTCTGGGATGGAGTCTACTCTGTCTTTCTCTCTGACATAATTAAATAAGTTCTGGGATGAATGGGCTGACAGATCTCTACTGGAGGTTGAAGAAAGGGGGGTTGGGAGAAGGGAGATTTTATTATCCTGTGCACTTACAACAGGGACAATCCCTCCTGAGCAGCCTGAGGTTAAATGGATTGCTCAAGGGACGTTAATGGTAGTTGAGCTCAGAGTGTCATATTAATGGATCCCTTTTCAAATATCTGAACGCAGTATAACAACACAGATCTTTAACCACCCACAAGGTGTACATTTCTACTCTACTAGCCAAATCCTGTCTGCCTGTGGTTCTTTGGCATGCATTCCAATTCTAGCAGAAGAGCTCCTCTTGCAGAAAAGCAATGAGAGGTAAAGTTCAGGTCAGACAAGAGTCATATCCAGCCTGACTCAATGTAAATTAAATGTGTCCAATTAGCAGACTGGAGTGTGAGTCTGCATTAGGATGGTTGCAAGACCTTTTCAAACTAAATGCTTATATTCAACACAAACAAAATTTTGAGTGGAAACAAAGCACTTCTGTGGAACTATACTCAAAGGTGATGGAATTCTTTGCACTGAAAGCGAGTTTTAGTAACCAGCCTAAACCACTGATGGATTCTGTAACTATTAATAAACTACATGATTTGGGCACAAGGCTGAGATAACATTATTGAATTAAAGTCACAGAAAAAGAGCTTTAAAAAGTGTTTAGCATGTTTGCATAAAATTTTATCAAACACTCTCTATTTCTTCAAATACTATTTTGTCTATATTATTCACATATTTACACCTAAGTTAGTTTACTCCAGCAACATTCTTTTGCCACATTTTACATTAGCATTTTTTTTTTTTGCAAATTTAATGTCTTCACACTCACTGATTATTATCCCCACTCCACTTGTGATTTTTGCACATTTCTTCTGCACATTGTTGCCACAACATAGTAAACAAACTGCTACTTTTGTTCTGCTATATCTGTTGATGATCACATTTAACCTTAGTGCTATCTTGCAATGTTCTTTTGTACTGGATTTTCTGGATGTTCTGTGGAATTGTACTGTGTAATCTTATCTAATTTATTTCTTAGTTTATTTAATTCTTCTAATTTTCATTAAGTTCTTATTTAATTCATTTAGTTTAATTAATCTAATTTAGTCAGTATAGTCTAGTTCAGTCTCATAGTCCTGTGTTGATTTTATGTACTGGAGGAACTGGAGGAATCATTTCACCATATGCAAGTGGTATATTGCTGAAATGACAGTAAAGCTGGCTTGTCTGTGAAAATCAAATACATTTTCACCAAATAAATAGTAGAGCTACAAAAATGTGAAAAGAGTAACTTACTGTGTATATGTATTGAACAGATGCTGATGTTTCTGTTTCTTGGCCTTTTCTTACTAGTCTTTACAACTGATACACAAATGAAATGGTTAACTTGTCTGATTGACTGATTTTTTCGGGGTTTTTTAGATGGAGGTATTAAAATTATGTATCTTATCAATTTTCTTATATCAGCACATATAACTAAAAACCTGTTCTGAGAAATCAGCATTTTTTGATGACCATTTAACTTTTGTCTACAAAGAGGAATTTTATACAGCAAATAGTCTTGTTCTCTATGTGAGCTGGATGCACACCACCTATTTCACTGTATTCTACCATGTATTGTATAATATGTACCAGCTTTAAAGTAGCCTGTTATCACTTACACTGTTGCACTGCAATAAACACAATAACAGACAAGTAGTTTTAAACCTCTAGAAATTACTACTTTAAAACATTTGTAACCTCATTTTTAGTGATGATTGCATATAATCACATTTGATCCCATTTTGCTGCATTAGGTAAGACATCCATTTATTTATTATTCAAGTCGGTTGCCATGCTGATGAAAATAATAATAATAATAATTGTGCATGTTTGCTTGCACTTCAAAATGCTTTAATGGTTATACGTTTGATATTAGCATGGGCATGTGGCCATCTGTTTAAATATAAAATAATGCAGTGCTGTACTGTAGTTCAGAATGACCTTTTATGTAATGCATGTCTCCAGATCGCAAGGGTTTTTTTTTCTTTCTTTCTTTTCATTTCTTTTTAGGAAAAATCTTTATGCAGGTAGAATTTCCCTACCAAGACTTCATAGTAAAAAAAAAAAAAAAAATGTATATATATCTTTTCTGTTTTCCTAATAATAATGTGGTATAATGTGAAAAATGTCCTAGGCCCTAAAGCAACCAAAAAAAAAAAAAAAAAAGGTTTACACATAATTTAACATTTTAATGGGGTTTATTTATTTATTTAACAGCACTGAATTTATGGTCTAAGTTTTTTAAATTAATCCATATCATGCACTTTACATATTTTCAAGGACTGTTGTTAATAGAGATTGATAGAGTTGTTAGTAATGCAGTTTTTTTTCCCTCCTATTTTTGCCTGGGTATGTATCATGGTAATAACTGGTAATATGGTTAGAATATTGCCAGTGGTTTGATTTGACTGAGATCTAAGTATTGCACAACACAACACTGTAGCTGAAGAAGGAGGCTTCAGTAAGGGATGAAGGGAAAGTGTCTACAAAGAGAAAGAAATGGTGATGTATTGCTGTGATAGCTGATGGGGAAGTTGGATGAATAACGCTGGGTTATGGTCTTGGCAAGATCTGAAGGATGGGAACGTGTGCTGGGACAGATTGAAATTTGGGGGTGGGGTGATTGGTACAAGAAAAAGCAGTAGTTCTGCGGCAAAAGGGTTTTTTTTTCTGCAGGCACATCAGCACTAACAAAACCACTGAGGCATGAAATGAGCGAAATAATGAAAACTTGACCCCTAATCTGACCGCTCTCATTAACTTCAGACTGGGAATCTCATGCTACAATGCTAGCAGGCACCACCAAACACTCTCCTAACATGCTCTGAGGTTGGTTCGGAAAAAACACACGCCGTAATACTCTACTGCATTAAGAAAACCAAACAATCTGGTGCAAAGGATTCACAATGTACCCACAGAAATTTATCCTTCTTTAAAAATGGCAGCCATTAACTCAGCATAAACCTAAGGGAGTCTTTGCGGCAGTGTCCTTTGAATCTCTAAAATGTTGGCAATAACAAAAAATGGGGGTGGAGGAAAGTGGGGAAGTGGGGGTGTTGTACCTGTCAGGTTTTGTTATCATATCAGCAAAACTGGATATGTGATTCAACACTTGTCACTAGTAACACTATTTTTTCAAAAAGAGCTAAATTAAAGTGACTATACACAATGTACAATAGGACAGTTTCTTGAACACAACACTCTGGAAGCAGGACAGGACCACAAAGTACACTTTGCTTAGACAGATTTTAAGATGCACTGAGCAGCTGAAAACCCACCACAGGTAAAGGAAGGTTTAGAAAATAGGGCATGTCTAAATGACCAGATTGTTGTCTGGTAGCACTCACAGTCAGCTGTGAAAGGTGACCCCAGTTTATGTTGTATGTATCGGAACGAGTCAGTGCAGAGTAGGTCAAACAAATGCAGCCTTACCTTATCTCTTCTAGCTGCTCTCAATGGAAAGAAACAAGAGAAGAGGAACTTCCCCCAGCTAATCACTGCTGCCAGACACCAGTTCAGCCGGGCCATGGTTGCCTCCTTCTATCACTCTTTTGCTTCCTTAAAATCGCCCTTTCTATTCTGTGCTTATCGTCCAGGTAAATCCAATAGCGGATAGCTGACGGGAGGACAGATCCCTTTAGCTGCAGAGCAGGTAGCAAGAATTACCCTACTCTTGCCTGCACACACGTTACCTTACTCAGTGGATGCTGCAGCATTCTGTCTGTCGAAGGAGGATGAGGAGGAAAGAGGGAGGGTGTGAGAGAAAAAAGCAGAGAGAGGGAGGGAGAGAGAGAGAGAGAGAGCGGAACATGCAGTGGGAAAAACTAGAAATAGCAGAGAGGCAAGTTGCTTTTGATGAGGAGGAGGTAGAAAAGGAGAAAAAGGTTTGAGAAGAAAATTAATGCGTGTGAGAGAGGAATACGCTTTGAAGAAGAAAACATTTCAGTAATTAACAGGAAAAACAAGGCATCACAATCTTAAAAAAAGGAGATGAAAACAGGATAGGAGGTAGGCTAGGATACAGAAAGACAGGGGGAAAAGAGAGATAGAGCGCAAGAGGGAGAGTGAGTGAGGAAGCCAGATATAAAGTAAATTTTCAAAGCAGATAAAGAGTGCATGTCATCAGGCAGCCTCACACGCATACATGCACACAGACGCACACATGCAGCCTCACACGAGGCTGTACGAACAAGGGGGGACAAATAATGTGCCGTGTGCAACTGGGTTTCTGTGGAAAGCATTTATGTGTGTCTTCTTTTACCTCTATATGTGTGCCTTTGTGAATGCATGTGTGAGCTCTGTGTAATACGTTCTCTGGTGTCAAGTGCTCATCCAACTGCAGGTGCACCGCACCACTGCAGAGTCGCCACGCTTCACTAAGAAACGTACCCTCTCACTGCATAGAGGGTGGGGGGGAGGGGGGAGGGGGCAGGATTAGTAGAGAGCAAGCAGAGGGACTGAGAGAAAAAGAGATGCCAAAAATTGCCAAGAGGAAAAGGCAGAAATGGGGGAAGAGATACAGATGCATATTCAAACACTCTCTATTTCTTCATTTGCCCCAATATCTTTTTTTTTCTATTACAGATATGCATTCCCCTTAAAAAGACAAATTCCATGGCACTAGTGAACACCATATCATCAGTAAGTATAGAAAAAAACGGAATCAAGGAAGTGGGTGTAAAACATCAGAAAATATATGTGATTGAGTGCTGCATGTACGCTTTTTAGCCCAGCTGCAGAATCTACTTCATCCAAGCTAAATCCATCATTAAACACAACAGACTCCCATAATCAGTGTGCCGCCATATTGACTGTGCTGTCACATTCACTTTGAACGTGGGGTGCTTTTTTATATGAACAGACCTTGTGCCAGATCAGAGAAACATGAATCTCCCAAGCTCCCTTGCCAATAAAGCCGCCTGTTACCATAGTCTAGATGACATGTACCAAACATTTGCATTGCAGATCTGATTTGATCTTATTTGCCTTGGAATAGATTTCTTTTGGGGTTTTGAAAAATGTGCTTCATTAAAAGGATGAGGATTACTGAAACAAAAGTTTGGGCAGAAAACGTACATCTAATCCTGCCAGTCACAACGTAAGAGTAGGCATAAATGACTTCTTGCCTTACTCTGGTGATAGTTGTTTTGGCATTCTTCTTCAAGACTACGTTTGCATTTATTAAACAAAACAAAAATGACAAAACGAAGCACAAACGTGGCCCATCTCTTGCACACATTTTACTGAGTAGTCTTTAGGACCCTGAAACTTTTTCTCTAGCTGGCCAACCTATACCTGTTAACGCTGTATATCTGTTCACCATGACCTTGAATTAAAACGAATGAATCACTGCAAATAAAATAACATTAAAATAAATTAAATTAAATAACAAATTAAAATAACGTGCACTTGTACTTTTTTTAAAGGTGGGGGTTCACAAATTGTCACCATTATTGCAATGGTTGCCACTCTCTTTAATGTCACCCTGACATTATTATACATTTATCTCAGCACACCATGTCCTTGACATTTCTAATGAATGATAAAAACAAGTTACAGGAGTCAACTGCTGAGTGCTGCCTACAGATTCATATCAGATTCAAATTGTGTTTAACCCCATTCAATGTAACATGTTTGTTGCAGGTATCATCATGCACTATGATAAACTACCACTCACAATAGAATGCTAACAGGTAATGTACTCATACTGAAAATAGGTTTAATCTCTTGACCTGAATATTTTTTATTATTTTTATTTTTATGATTTTTACCTCACAAATTACAACATACAATCACATTATGTCATCTTGAATTTGTGTCCAGCACCTACAGAAACTAAATTGCATCAATTAACATGCATGTTCATTCAGCAACTTAATTGTATCTATTATTCTCCATACTGATCATACAATAACCCTTCAGTATCTAACAAGAAATAATTAATGGCAACTAAACACTATAAATACATTTCTATTCTGTATTCTGTAACTGTAAATGACTGTTTTCCCTACGATATAATATGTAAAATATTTTTATTTTATTTTTTTTCTAGGATACTTTCACTGCTGATAGTGCTCTTCATGACTGTCATCACTGGTAAGCTCTTAATCCTCTGTATTCTTTCTTTCTTCTTGGTCCAAGGTGAATTTCAGCTACACATCCTCTTCAACCTGCTTGTTTATACAGTGTCCTTCTGTAGTTCCTCTTCTTGCTTTTCAGTCATTCTGTTCTATGGCTGTCATTACATTTCATGGCTGGAATCCTCTGTGTCTACTCTGAGATTGCTCATCAGAGACTCCAGTGGAACTCCACTGATGTAGTTCTATTGACGTAGCAGCAGATTTCCATGAAGCACTTGTCTTCACTATTTTCTGGATTTGTTTTCAGTTACTATATAAACTTGTTCCTCACAGAAAGATCTGGATCACCTTTCTCTGTGAGATTTCAGACAAAAACTCTGCATCCTGGATACAACTCTGTGCCATGAACCTTCCTGTCACACCTCTCCTTTTCTCTGCCCCACTTTTAACAGTATTGTTAGTGCAAGCATAAGCCTGTACGAACTAGGTAAAATGGTCCATCAGGTATATACTTATAGCATCCTTTACATCTCTTTAAATGCTGGAAATCAATGGACAGTATCTCAAGAGGGTAGGTACTCACAATGTTGGTAACTGGAGCTCTGAAAGGTTTGCCAATAAAAATGGTTCCTGATTAAGTGAAGTGTCAGCTCCACTCCCGAATGACCCATTTCCTGGTGTAGCTGTTGTAGAAATAAATTACGAAAATTTTTAGACAGTACCAGCTGTATAACCTATGAATGCCATTGTGGTCTCATCACTGTTTTTCACCCTAGGCCACTGATATGTCTTCAGATACTGCAAGATGATCAGGTCCTTCTCTTTGGGCCTCACTGGATATTTGTGCTACAGGTAATGCATGTTTGCTGGACACAACCATGGCTCACTATCATCTCTATTTGCAAATAACACTTTCGTCACACTGGAAATTACCTCAGATGGAGCTTCTTCAGTACAGGACTGTTTATGATTTTCCATGTTCAGAGGCATTCTGGACAACCCATCAGCAATGGAATTTGTTTTTCTAGGTCTATATTTTATTGTGAACCAAAGTCTGCTAATTCGGCTACTCTATTCGGAGTGCAGAGTGGGAAGAAGTGTTAGCTTTGGAAACTGACACCTCCTGAAGGCCAACTGACCATATGCACGGAACGTTCTTTGGAACTTCTGCATAATGATAAGCCAGCTCGTAAACTTCCGGTGAAGCTCATTTTATATTCGGGTGCATCTCAAAAAATTAGAATATCGTGAAAAAGTTAATTTTTTGTTCGTAACTTATTTCAAAAACTGAAACTTTCATATATTCTAGATTCATTACATGTAAAGTAAAACATTTCTAAAGTTTTTAGTTTTAATTTTGATGATTACAGCTTACAGCTCATGAAAGTCAAAAATCCAGTAACTCAAAATATTAGAAAATCTCCTAAGATTAATCAAAAAATGGATCTGCAAAACAGAAAAGTCCAAGTTTTATAATGTATGTTCATTTATACACTCAATACTTGGTCGGCAGCACATATTACAGCATATTACAGCACTATTGAGCCTTCAGATCGTCTGTATATTGTTGGATCAACTGTTTCTCATCTTTCTCTTGAAAATATCCCATAGATTCTCTATGGGGTTCAGGTCAGGCATGTTGGCTGGCCAATAACACACAGTAATATCATGGTCAGCAAACCACTTGTAAGTGGTTTTTGCACTGTGGGCAGGTGCTAAAGTCCTGCTGGAAAAGGAAATCAGCATCTCCATAAAGCTTGTCAGAAGATGGAAGATTGACAGCTGCATTGACTTTGGACTTGATTAAACACAGTAAACCAACACCAGCGGATGTCACGGCACCCCAAATCATCATTGACTTAAGAAACTTCACACTGGACTTCAAGCAGCTTGGATTCTGTGCCTCTCCAGTCTTCCTCCAGACTCTGGGATCATGATTTCAGCATGAAATGCAAAATTTACTTTTATCTGAAAAGAGGACTTTGGACCACTGAACAACAGTCCAGTTCATTTTCTCCTTAGCCCAGGTAAGATGCTTCTGACATTGTTTCTGATTCAGAAGTGGCTTGGCAGCCCTTTTCCTGAAGCATCTGAGCGTGGTGACTCTTGATGTGTTAACTCCGGCTTCATTCCACTCCTTGTGAAGCTCTCCCAAGTGTTTGAATCGGCTTTGCTTGACAGTTTTCTCAAGCTTGTGGTCATTCCTGTTGCTTGTGCAGCTTTTCCTACCCAATTTCTTCCTTCCAGTCAACTTTGCATTTAATATGCTTTGATACAGCACTCTGTAAACAGCCACCCCTTTTAGTAATGACCTTCTGTGATTATCCTCTTTGTGGAGGGTGTCAGTGATTGTCTTCTGGACCACTGTCATGTCAGCAGTCTTCCCCATTATTGTGGTTTCAAAGAACAAGAGATACCTGGAATTTATACTGTAGGGATGGACATTTAATGAAATTCAAATATAAATATTCTAATATTTTGAGATACTGGATTTTTGACTTTCATGAGCTGTAAGCTCTAATCATCAAAATTAAAATAAAACTTTAGAAATGTTTTACTTTACATGTAATAAATCTATAATATATTTGAAAGTTTCAGTTTTTGAAATAAGTTACAAACAAAAAATGAACTTTTTCACAATATTCTAATTTTTTGAGATGCACCTGTATATAAGTGGAGACTCTTGAGACTCCCCTCCTGTCTCATTCTTATCAAAAACCGAGAAAAATAATAACTGCAACATTGTAAATAATGATAGCGGCAAGAACATTCAGTTTCATGTTATTTAACAACATATAAAGAGCCTGGTAATCCCAGGAGAGTACCTAGACACATAGTTGTACATTTAAATGCTGACAGCTAAACACTATCATAACTGTTTAGGCTAATGTTAGGTAACCAACGATGCTTCTCTTCAATGACATCTTAATAGTATTCTTGATAATTGTAGTGGACAGCACATTCCAGGGCCCAGTTTATGGCAAGGGGGCCCCTCCCTGACCACCACAGTGGACAGAGGTTTGCTACATTTTGATTGGATCTTGGTGAACTAACATAAGCAAACTGTCCAACGCCATCAGATAAAGATGCCAGGACAACAGCCAGACATCTCTTAGAGCACAGAACTTCCTATTGGTCAAAATGCAGTTTGTGCCCTTCACCCATGTTGAGACTGATTCCTAATGGTTTGGCCTGTGACCAACCATAAAAATTCATCAGGACCTCCAGATGCAGCAGCAGTGGGTGAAACTAAGAGAGATCACGGAGATCCATCCAAATCCATTCATAACTGTTTTCAAACCTTAAATCTGATACACACTATAACACACACATTTTATACTTATTCAGAGAAATAAGTATTCCTTGTGACAGCAACGTGTAGTGCAACATCTTACACAAACTCAGCTGTTAATGGACAAATGAATGCATGCATGACAGTTCAATCTTTTCCCATCATGTTTGGACTTAATGTGCTCGTATCATTGCCAAATGCATTCTGGTTATGGATTGAGAAGTGAGAAATGCAACGGTAAAACTTTAGTGACACTTTTCTAGCTTTGTGTTTGGACTATGCAAATAAATTCCACAGGAGGAAAGAAGGGTGGGCCACCACATGTCCCCCTACTCTGATGGAACCAGCCAATCACAGCACGGAAATGGAGAAGCGCCAAATTGCAATCTCCTCCTCATCGGAAAGGGATAAAGGTACCCTTCCAAAAGACACTCCTTGTTCTGAGTCTGAGTCCCATAGGGGAAAGACACAACAGAAACACCCCGTTCTGAGTTTCCGGCACGTCCAGGGGACATTAACAGAAACACCAATGTCTGAGTCTGCGACCTGCTACAGGGAAGGCAGCAACAGATCAACCTTCGTTCTGAGTCTCCGACCTGCAAAGGTGAGACAACAACAGATACCAAGTCCAAATCTCCAGCTTTTGAGGCAGCAACAGATACGACCATGTTCTGAGCCTCCAGTCTGCGAGGAAAGAGATAGTCTACGTTCAGAGTCTTCGTTCAGCGAGACAACAACAGATGCAGCGTCCTGAGTCTCCATCCTAGAGAGACAAAGCGGACTGACCAAGTTCTGAGTCTCTAGCCCAGAGAGGCAGAAGACACACAGACATTACAACAAGGTTAAGCTCCGGCGAGCAAACCTTCACTTCAGGTACTGTGCTTGCGTGTTCCAAGCTAAGGACCTTCAGCACCTACTCCAGGGCCACATCTGTGTGTTCCAGATCTTAGGACCCTTGGTGCTCCAGGAGATCAGCATCCTACAGCACTTCATCTTCAAGGCTGTCAAAACGGATTCCTGCTGCTTTCCCCACTGTACTGCCAAGAGCGCAACCAGTGGAAGAAGTCACCACCACCGGACTGCTCACTCAACCACAGCGAATGTAAATATCACTTCCAAACCTCTTCCAGAGACCTTGGCATTGTTGTATATTATCAGTATATGATTTCCTAATTTACATTAGATATTATATAGCTGATTGCACTTGATAACAAATCTTACACGTATTTGTTTGATGCATAGTAAGGTTATTCACCTTATTTGTTTCAGAGTAGCAACAGTTTATCTTTCCAGATAATGTAGCTCTGACATAGCAACACCCAACATAATCACCTGCATTTTATGCATCTTATGCATTTTATTCCTTTTTCATTCATGGTATTCATTTAGTAGTTGTTGATTACTCTGGTCTATCTTTTGTTAATAAAATTTATTTTATTACAACTTGTGTCTTCCTTGTGTTGATAATACAGAAGAGGTTCTACAAGTCAGAGATCCCACCAATCTTTCTTATGTGACGTACTCATAACCACACATTAACTGACACGTGATCCAAGAATCATAACGTCAACTGTGACATGAGTACCCATCACTACCCTATTTCACCTCCCTACGTTGGAGAAAGCGAAATTTATTACATGATCAATAACTTTTCTTCATAGTCATGACCACATTTTTAAAATCTTGTAATGTTTTAAAGCCTTTATTATTTTTCAACTCTACATCTGCGAAGTAAAATTCACTTCAATGATTCACATTTCATTCATAAAGACAAGATAAAAAAAATTATTTTCACGGAAAACAATGACTTTTTAAGATGAAAATTATATGAAATTACCCTTATAACCAGAAGATGGCAGTAGAGGATCGCTTATTATTATTTTATATTTATTATAAAATTACTAGTATAACAAATTTTAGTACTTTTACCGCACTTAAGTATATTGTATAGCAATTGCAGAAAGTCAATAAAATAAATAAACAAATAAATAAGCTCAGACACAAACAGACTATAAGGGTGAATTATTTAAATGCTTATATATAGTTCACTACAAATTAAATAAGTTATTTATATATTAATTAATATTAATGGTATAAGACAGGGGTGGTGAACTCCGGTCCTAGAGAGCTGCAGCCCTGCAGAGTTCAGCTCCAACCCTAATTAAAACTCACCTGCCTGTTGCTTTCTAATAACCCTTCAGACCTTGATTAGCTTGTTCAGGTGCATTTGATTAGGGTTGAGGCAAACCTATGCAGGGCTGCGGCTGAGTTCGCGGCTGAGTTCGCCACCCCTGTTATAAGAATTAAATAATGCATTCAATATGAATCAATATAAATTTGAAATATATTATATTTAATTTAATAACTAAATCTTTTAAGTTTTATCTTGAACTGTAAAAGCTATTGTTATGATTCCTGTCTGGTTTGCCCGCCACCAGAGGTCGCCTGTGCTTCCCACTTACAGTTCACATCACACAGACTGTTGCACTACACCCCGGACTACGTTTCTCATCACCCATCGCGCTGATTGCGCTAACACCTGTAGCCAATCAGGCGCTCTATTTAAGCCTCGTACTTTCCCCTGTTACTCACCGAGTATTGTGGTGTTTTGTATTGTTGTGTATCGCTTCGAGTTCCCTATTTTCCAGTGTTTAGCTTTCTCGTCTGGCCTTCTCGCTTTGTCTGGCTCGCTGCCTGCCTTGTGGACCTCTCGCTCGTTTTACGGATGACCCCTTTTCCTTTCCCCTTTGGAATACGTTCGCTGCTGTTCGACCCTCGCCTGCTTCACGGACTACTCTCACGTCTTGCCTTTGCTGTACCTGTTGCTATTGTCCGACCCTGCCTGTGACCATATCTTTGCCCTTGCGTTATAATAAAAGTTTGCATTTGGATCCACTCGCTTCTCGTCTCCCTCTCCACGTTACAGAATACTCGGTCAAACAAGGATCCAGCAGCTTTACAAATGGACATTCAACAGGTATGGACACAACCAAGATACTTTTCAGACTCAAACAAGGCCCACGAACACTTGAGCAGCATGTGTGTGAATTTCTGGCCATAGCTAATTATTCAGATCTCCTGGACTACATTTTGATAGAAATTTTCTGTTACGGCATTAATCAACCACTCAGTTCTGTGCTCAGACGCGAGGGTCCGCGTTCATCTCTCTCTGCCTCTCTCTCTCTGGATTTTGCTTTATTGACTGTTAGCTCTGTGTTCACCGTGGGTGTTATGGAGAAGAAACGCATGGCGGCCGCGACGTTAAGTCAACCACAAGCTCCGGGACATTCTTGTATGGTGGTCGCTACTCCGGTGTTGAGTCGTGCTCGTGAAATGGTGGCCGCACCAGAGCGCGCTCATGTAATGGCGGCTACAACAGAGCCCGTTCTCAAAATGGCGGTCACACCGGAGCGCGCTCATGTAATGGCGGTGACAGCAGAGCCCGTTCACAAAATGGCGGCGAAGACAAAGCTCCGTCGTGTCACTGCTGCCATACCACAGTCAAGCCAAGTTAAAGCTGCTCTTCTTGTGTCAAGTCAAGCTACAGCTGTGTTTCCTGAGTCAAGTAAAGTCAAAGCTGTTGTTCCTGTGTCTAGTCAAGCTACAGCTGTTGTTCCCGAGTCCAGTTACAGCTGTTGTTCCCGAGTCCAGTCAAGCTACAGCTGTTGTTCCAGTCCAGTCAAGTTACAGCTGTTGTTCCAGTCAAGTTACAGCTGTTGTTCCTGAGTCCAGTCACAGCTGTCGTTCCTGAGCCAAGTCAAGTCACAGCCGATCTCCATTAGCCAAGTCAAGTCACAGCTGATCTTCACGAGCCAAGTCACAGCCGATCTTCATGAGCCAAGTCTGGTCACAATTGATCCTCATGAGCCAAGTCAAGTCACTGCTGATCTCCATGAGCCAAGTCAAGTCACTGCTGACCTCCATGAGCCAAGTCAAGTTATTGCTCTTTTTCCTGAGTAAAGTCACGTCCCAGCTGGTTGTCCAGAGTCAAGTCACGTCTCGGCTGGTCATCCAAAGTCAAGTCACGTCTCGGCTGGTCGTCCAGAATCAAGTCTTGTCTCAGTTGATCATCCTGAGCCTCGTCACGTCTCGTCTGACCTCCCAGAGCCTCGTCACGTCTCGTCTGACCTCCCAGAGTGTGATGCCGGTCACCATTCTGAGTGTGTGGGCCGCACACTACAATCCAGAGGTCTCGTCTGTCCACAAGTCTGCTTCAGAGGTCTCATCTATCCACAAGTCTGCTCCAGAGGTCTTGTCCATCCACAAGTCTGCTCCAGAGGTCTCCCTCTCCCGTTACAGCTAATAAATAGCCTATATTCAACCAACACAAACTTGTTACTGCTGTAGTTTTCTTACTCTGAATTTAGTCTGAATCATTTAATGCACAGCTCTGTTTTTGACATCGGCTTGTCAGATGTTTCATTCGGTTATTACTGTCAATCATAGCAATGACTCGCACATTTACTCGTATATATTACCTGTATATAAGTGGAGACTCTTGAGACTCCTCTCTTGTCTCGTTCTTATCAAAAACGTCTCAGGGTACGTATGTAACCCCGGTTCCCCGAGGGAACGAGACGCTGCGTCCAAAATGCTATGGGAACGCCCTCAGCGTTACCGCGCTCTGAATCACATGTGTAATCAGTCCAATGGAAGGGCGAGACGTCACAGGCAGGTGACGTCACCGACCAGGAAGCTTAAAAGCACGTGCGCCGGAACCGGCATTAGCTTCAGAAGAAGCAGCGCTCGCAGGGATGCAGGAGAATGGCCCTCGGACGCAGCGTCTCGTTCCCTTGGGGAGCCAGGGTTACATACGTAACCTGAGACGTTCCCCTTCAGGAACTCGAGCTGCGTCCAAAACGCTATGGGAACGAGATGAGAAGATGAGACAGAAGAGCCAGGAGAGACTCGCAGGTCTAGGTCATAGAACCTGACGAAAGTAAGGGGCGTAGACCATCCCGCAGCATTGCAGATATCCTGCACAGGGACGCCTGCAAGGAAAGCCTTGGAGGCGGCCACACTCCGGGTTGAATGAGCCTTGACCCCCAAAGGAGGGGGGAGGCCAGAGGACTCATAGGAACAGAAAATAGCACCCACTATCCAGCGGCTTAATGCTTGCTTGGAGGCAGGAAGACCTCTTTTAGACAGACCACTCTGCAGCTCTGTGGACGTAGCCCTGGACACATACAATTAAGCTTCTCCTGATCAGGACAGAAGGCCTGGAGCATGACGGGCCATAGTGTTGAGGAGGGGACTTTAGGGACGTAACCCGCGCGAGGGTAAAGAAAAGCTTTCGCTAGGCCTGGCGCAAAGTCCAGAAAAGAAGGGGCCACAGAGAGGGCCTGAAGGTCCCCAACTCTCTTGAGGGACGAAAGAGCAAGCAGAAGAACTGTTTTAATAGTCAGGTGACAGTCTGAAATCTCCTCAGTAGGCTCGAAGGGAGGCCTACAGAGAGCCTCTAACACCACAGACAGGTCCCAAGAAGGGACAAGAGGTCATACAGGAGGCCTCAGCCTCAGTGCACCACGGAGGAAACGTGTAACAAGGGGGTTTTTACCCACGGAGAGACCACCCAGAGGGGCGTGGTAGGCCGCAATGGCCGCCACGTAGACCTTCAAGGTGGAGTGGGTTAACCCTCTGGGGTCTGAGGGTGTTTTGGCACCCTGGAGAAGTTTTGACATGCCCTGACATTTGTGCTTTTTTCAGTATCTAAAAAACATATTAATGGCTAAAGCACAAACTGGGCTACAGTAATATGCAAGCAACATTAATGTACATGTTTGTGTTTTGGAGAAAAAAACGTTTATGCGTGGTTAGTGAAAAACTAAATTTTTTAAGTCACTGAAATAAGGCCATGAAACACATTCAGAACATTAGCTCACAAGACTTTTGAGAACTGGATGTGGTAGTCTAGAGTTTTTTCTACAAGATGATGTGAAAACCATCTCATTCACGCGTTTACAGAAAACAATATATTGATTTAAATTTTCTAAGACATGTTTTGTGATTGAAAAGGAATATGCGAGGGAGTGACAACGGCCATGAATATTTAGTTATTCACACCTGAGAGACAAAGAGCCCTCCCTAATGGCCCATCAATGAGACTGTGACTGTCAGGTAGAAACAATGAGAGATTCAGAGAATGGAGTTTTAGACTATTTGTATTTTATTTACAACACAGTATCATCAAAACATACATAATGAAGGTCAAAAGCACATTATTGACTACATTGATGTTACATGTACAGAGATGTGAACAGACTTTGTGTCATTCCTGTTTTCTGGATTCTGTTCAACAAGTGAAACAAGTAAATTATACCTGATATTTAAGTGATTGCTGCTTCTTTCCATGGATTTAACAAACAAACAAAACTCATCATCAGTAGTCCAGGTGGCACTCTTCATGTGGCATTCATGTAGCATTCATCTGTGGTGCAGGTATCAGATCACTAGAAAAAACAACAACAACAACAACAACAAAAAAACATCATGTTAATATCAGGAGCATCTGTAATATATACATATAGTATGATTTTGTAGTCACAGACTCACACATGCTTTATACTGTCATAAAATATTAACAATTTATATCTGAGAAACTAATTATTATTGTTTAGCACGTTAAACACCTACTCACAAACAGAGTATTAAAAATAAACTAATATTACTTTTATATCCTATTGTTATACAATAAATAAATATGATTTTATAGTCATAAACACAAGCATGCTTTGTATGTATTATACAACACAAAGCCATTTTATGTCTGGGAAACTAATTTACTATTGTTAAGCACGTCATAAACATCGATTCGTGAACAGAGTATATGACAGTAGTTTTGTCTAAACAATCTTAGACTCTATCATGCAGTGTTACAGTGTAAACACTATTACTTTTATATCGCGTCATTTTTATTTTATAGAACATTAAAAACATCCTGGCGTTGTCAAACATTTCGATGCAATGAAATTAAACATACTTCATAACGTTTCACTTGATTACACGTAGTCAGGAATTATAGTTTGGAAAAAAATCTAACTACTATAATGTCTACAACTTATATCACAGTAACACAACAACTAACGTAAATAGGCTAATAAAAGAAAGACTTACTCTTTCGGTGGATCTTGCCGTGCGTTGCTTCGCATTCTTCCTCTGAGGGAAATATAAATCTTTCTCTTCACAGCGCGTCTTCTTCCAGTAACAAGATGCAAATAACCGAGATGAACAATGAAGTGAAGTCTTTGGCGTTATCAGAAAAACGGCCACAAACCGCGCCAGCGTGTTTTTCGACCCCAGGGGGTTAACCCTGCGGAGAGCCGATCCTGCAGGAACTCCAGCACTGTACCAACTGGGCAGTTAACTGGATCCTACAAGCGGTGTCCGCATCAAGAAGTGAAGAGCCTCCACTTCAAAGCATACAGTTTCCTCGTAGAGGAAGCTCTAGATTGGAGGATGGTCTCAACAACCTCGGATCCCTCAGAGGCCACACCCAAAGCTTCCACAGCTCCGGCTGGGGGTGAAGGATGGAAACCCCTGCCTGTGAGAGGAGATCCCTCCTGACGGGAATCTCCCAGGGAGAGCCGTCGAGGAGAGAAATCAGGTCCGAGAACCATACTCGGCCCGGCCAGAACAGGGCTACTAGAAGAAGGGACACCCCGTCCCGGCGCACTTTCTCTAGAACTCCCGGGAGCAGAGCGATCGGGGAAAAGGCATACAGACGAAGCCTCGGCCACGTCTGTACCATGGCATCCAGCTCCCCTGAGTCAGAGAGTACCAGTGGGGACATTGCGAAGAGGTCCACCTGAGCCTGGCCAAACACTCTCCAAATCTGCTTCACCACCTCGGGGTGAAGCATCCATTCCCCTGGCCTCGGCCCCTGCCTCGACAGGATGTCTGCTCCCAAATTGAGATACCCCGGGACATGCACTGCTAACAGCGAGAGGAGTTTGTCCTGGGACCACACAAGGATCTGGTGCGCCAGCTTGTACAAGGGGCACGAACGCAGACCTCCCTGGTGGTTGATGTAGTAGACCACCGCTGTGTTGTCGGTGCAGACCAACACATGGCGGTCTCTCAGGTCTGGGAGAAAGTGTTTCAAAGCCCGAAACATGGCCAGCATCTCCAGGCAATTTATGTGCCACGTGAGTTGGTGACCGCTCCACAGACCGCGGGCAGGGTGGCCGTCCATGACCGCTCCTCAACCGGTGAGGGACGCGTCCGTCGCTAGCATTACGCGGTGACAAGGAGCTCCCAGCACTGGGCCCTGAGCCAAGAACCAAGGTTTCCTCCACACGTCTAAGGCACGTAGGCATCGCCTACACGCCGACACTGTGTGCTCTGCTCCCAAGCAACCCACGCATAGATTGTGTGTATCCCCGCTCGTGATGTAGCGAGAGCAGGGAGGAACACACGATCTAAAACGTGACTCGCTGACAGTCTTAGACTTTTCTTTTTGCTTTGACATTGTGCTCAAAATAAAAGCTGTGCGAACTAGCACAAAAACGGAGCACAAACGGACACAACACAGAACGCTGCTGAAAAACAGAAGCTAATGCCGGTTCCGGTGCACATGGTCGGTGACGTCACCTGCCTGTGACGTCTTGCTCTTCCATTGGACTGATTACACATGTGATTCAGAGCGCGGTCACGCTGAGGGCATTCCCATAGCGTTTTGGATGCAGCTCAAGTTCATGAAGGGGAACTGAGATGTTTATGTCCCATAAGAGAGACATACAAAATGTGCAGAGCAGTGGGTCTCCAGGACTGGAATTGAGAATCACTGGTTAACGTGGCCACAAGAAACAGTGTTATAAAGTAATTCAGTAGTAATAATACTGTATGTGCAAAGAGTCCATATATATATATATATATATATATTACCACTTATATACAGGTATATATTGGTATGTATTGTTATTGTATGGTATATACTATTTGTACAGGATGCAATAGTAACATAGAGTGTAAATAATTATACGTATTAAAATGACCAAATGGATGCCGCCTTATTGGGACAATAAAGCCCGCCTTAGACCTACCCCTAACCCGATATACTTAATTTGTACAGTATAAAAATCATTATGTCAATGAAATATCCCCATAAAAAAAAAATAAATTATATTATAATTTGCTTTGATTTTGTTTTTTAGATTGTTGCTCTCCAGAGCTTGTGTGTTATTTGGACAGAAGGTTCTTTCATGAAAATAGGTCTCTCCTTCTCCTTGCGTTAGTTTTCAGGTTACACAGGCTCCCCTGAATATCAGGTTTTCACTTAAAGGCAATGCTGAGGTCAGGCATTTGTAAAAACATCTGTGAAATAATTTAATTCCTGCTCTGTACAACACCTGATTCAAATTACATAATGCAGATATAAAATTTATATCCCACCCACAGAATATGTTATTCGCTCATTATATTATTCTGAGAATGCACTCTCCGGTGGCTGATCCTTCATACAATAAAGCACAAAATGTGACATCCAGATCTTATCTTATTTGCATTGCAGGCTATACAACATATTTGCTCGGCTCTGTCGCAATATCTTGCACTGGATCTTTAATTGTAGCTTAACCTTTGTCAAGTTGTTCAGTCCAGCAGAGTAAAAGGTGCACAGACAGCTGTTCGGGTAATGCGTTAGGTGGGCAAGATTTAGAAAGTCCCTCATGTGGTCCTCGAGGAAGCGAACCTCTTGTTCCAAGCACAGGAGCTGGAAGGGGAAAACTTACTTGGCTGGTTATTCTGTAATGTGGGAAGTGTGATGAGATATTTCACTTCTGTTAGCAGAGCATCATGGTTATAAGTAACCTAAAGTTCTCTTTCAAACACTCATTCGGTATCTCACTATGGGACTGAGACAGCTCCCATATTGCAGATATGTTGTCCAAAGCAGGCATGTCAGCCAACTCAGTGATGTATGATAACATGAACAGAAAGCCTTCCACTATTCCCAAAATACAACAGCGACATATGTACAAAAAAAATAAAAAAATCTTCTGTACAATGTTTTTTTTTTTTTTACACACTTAGGACAGAATGAGCCAACAACGGCCTATAAATCATCCAGCCTTTAAAAATAAAATAAAAGTGTGTGGGGTTAAGTCCAGCTCAGTGCTACACAAGTGTTTTCAATTGAAACACCCTTAAACTGTACCCATTAGGTAACCATACCTCTGTAAGAATGAGCACAGAAAGAGGTGTAGGAGGCACAGAAACATCCAGGTCCTCTTTAGCACCACAGCTCAAACACATTCCATTCTCTATCATATACAGAATGCACCAAAGCTGCTCTTGCATTTTGAATCCTCTCAATCACCTTCGGAGACAAACCCGTAACACCTAAATTCAACCTCTCATGGGCTTAGGCCCAAAGAGCCATGTTGTCCAAAGATTTCCCTGTGAGCGTGAGAGAGGAGGTTCCTGTGCAATGGAAAAGGTCAGGGCCGATCTCACAGGAGCTGGAGCTCAGCCACAATTTCCCTGGCCAGTTCAGAGCGATCCGTATTACCTTCTTTTTTCTAGCTACACTGTGTGCCCCCTGGCAATTTATATATGTCACCAGCGTTGTGTTGTCAGATCTGGCCGAAACATGGTGATTCTGTAGGAACTGCACAAAATGTCTCAATGCTAGAAACACTGTTAACAGTCCCAGGAGGTTTATGTGTGTGTTCTGTAGTGTAGCAGGCCATTTCCCCTTTGTTATTTTGCCCTTCAAATGAGATACAAGCAGATTCATATCTGTCTCCGCCTGCTGCCATGATGAAGCACGGCAGGAGCTCTTTCAAATAAGCTGACACTCTAAAACCTGCTATTCTCAGTGGTGTTATTTTGACACATTTGAATACTCTCAGGGCTAATGACAGCCCAAATGGAACTGTCAAAAATTTAAAGGTGTGTGCCAGGTAGATACTTTTGTTAAAGTAAGCATCTTTTAGATCTACTTATGTATAAACCCGACCCTGGAATGAATAACAATGATTTTATTGTGAGTATTCTGTCTTTTCTGAGGTGTTTCTTGAGGTTCCGCAAATCCAGAATGGGATTCAATGAGTGTTGTAATCCGTTTTGATTCAAAAACAGACCACAGGTTAGGTTTCCCACCTCTTTTTCCCCACTGAGGGTTAGCTGGGCGTTGCTTTGCTGCTGCTGCCGCAAATGAGGCCTTATTTTAGCGGCCCCTCTTTAACAGGATCCGCTGAGGATAGTTTACAAAATAGGATCTTCACTGGGAAAAGAATGAGAATAAGGTAGGGACCATTAGCAGCGATATATATGAGGACAATAGAACTCACTGTCTTGATTGGTCTGTCAACCAACAGATGTGGTGTTATTGGTCTTTCCAGGCTTAGGATGGTAAGATACCGAATGGATGTTCGAAAGAAAACAGACCTGGATTGAAGTGCCGGGCTCCAAACATCGAGATCTGCATATAAAGCAACACAAGCAGGTAAATGTCTGGGTTCAAAGACTAACAATGTAACTTAGCTAATACTAACAGTCCTTATAAATCCACAAGTGCAGGAGAATGGAGAGAAAAGCTGACTGAAAAAGACTGAAGCCTGGACAATAAATGAGTAGGAATCACAGGTAGGTAGTCCGGTGAGTAGTCTGGTAGGGAACAACAAGACCTGACAACTGTAGAGTGACTGGTGAGTGCTTAAGTAGGAGTCCTTGATGAGCTGGTCCAGGTGCAGATGATCAGAATTCAGGTGATTGTGATCATGCGGGTGGAGCTGAGAGGTCTGGTGTGGAGGATGTGTCTGACTCTTTGACAGTACCCAACACCCACCCCCCGCCCCCCATTCTCCACTGGCATTTCCCGATTACAGAGGTGGATGACAATGGGGATGGCCTCTACCTCTGGGTGCTGGGCGATTGGTGATATTGGTATGGAACTCAGTGAGTAAAAATCGATCAAGGATTTCCTTATGAGAGACCCAGCATCTCTCCTCTAGGCCGTATCCTTCTTGGGTCAATGGGATATTTGAGGCGGCTACCCTATTGTTGGGATTCCTGAATGGTCTTGACTTGATGTTTCCTTCATCAGCTTCCAAAGGAGGAGGTACATCATTGCCATAAGACCCTGATAAAGAAGGAACAACAGGATTAGTGAATGCATTGAGCAGTGATACATGGAATGAAGATGAAATGCGATAGTGAGGAGGAAGGTTTAGATGGTAAGTTACTTCATTAAGCTCCCTGGTAAATGGAAAAGATGTAGCAGGGACTTGAGGGAGTTTGTGACAGGGCAGTCGAAGACAGATGTCCCTGGTGGAGAGCCAGACATTTTGTCCTAGATGGTACTAGGGTGTCGCATTTTTTCTGGAATCAGCCTGCCTCTTGTGTCTCTGAACTGCTCTCTGTAAGTGGATGTGTGCTGAGCACTTAAATGTCTGATGATTCTCCTGGCCAGTGAAACAGGGGTGGTTGGTAGCTGAGTAAGCTCTGGAATGGTGTTAACCCTGTGGTGTGCTCTCGTGGTACTTTGACTTCATATACCGATCGTCTATGTAGTGCTGCTTCAAGTTGAACACACCTATTTAACGGTGGAGAGTGAACCAACTCCAGTGTAGTGAATTTTGCTTTCGCCAACCTAGGGAGGCGAAATAGTGTATTGATGGGTACTCACGTCACAGGTGACGTTATGATTCTTGGATCACGTGTCACTTAATGTGTGGTTATGAGTACATCACATAAGAAAGATTGGATGGATCTCTAACTTGTAGAACCTCTTACTGTATTATAAACCCAAGGAAGACACATGTGTAATAAAATAGATTTTATTACACGTGTAATAAAAGATAGACAAGAGTAATCAACAACTACAAAATGAATACCATGAATGAAAAAGGAATAAAGTGCAAAAGATGCATAAAATGCAAGTGATTATGTTGGGTGTTGCTTTCCAAAAATGCAACAATGTGACAATTATACGCTGATCTCAAGTGCTGTGATTGGTCTGCTAGAACCCCTCCCTGCCTATATATTTCAGTTTTGTTTTTTGCACATTTACTTTTGCACTTTAATATACTTTAATGTTACAGCGTCTTATTTAAAATAAAACAAAACAAAGAACAAGTGTCTTATCATTTATTATACAACATAGCATTATATATCACTTATTTGTCTGTGACAATGTTGTTCTGCCATGGTACAAGTCCTTGTACAGATTGAAAGAATGCCATTTTCTTCTGTTCCGTTGTCATTGTCATCTCCTTTATCATGTAGGCTAATAAAATATTTTTAATAGGATTGAATTTGTATTTGTAAACAGCAAATAAATTATGAACAGAAAATAAGCAAAGAATATTATAACTAACTTCTATCTATCGATCTATCAAGAGTTTAAACACTCTCAAAAAAAAAAAATTCATTGGGTCATCGGATGCAAAATTCACTTTTACATGTTGTTTGAACATAAATGTGTTGGCAGTGTGTGTACACATCCAGCCTATAATGCTAAAAATCCACCCAGTGTTTTTTATTTAATTTGTAAAAATAATATCCCCTTTTTGAAATCAAGCCATTCTCAGCTTCTTGTCTGTGTGACATCACACCAACAGAGGCCGCTCCCATGATAGATTGATTGACATTGGCGTCTTACCTTAGACCCGCCCTGAGTGAGCTGTGAACAGACTCTGGTGGAGGGGAAGACAAGAATGTCTCTGATTGAGCGAATGAGGTGTTCTGCAGTTTTGTGAGTATAATGGTTTTTTAATGCATCTTTGCAAATCTCCTTTGTTAATACTATGCTAGTTAGCAAGTTTCGCGGCTAAATGCGGCTAAAGTAAACAGCCTCAAAGGGGTGAGCAGAGCTCATTAACATTTAAAGGAACATGCAACAGAATGGGCTGATTTCTGCAGAGCTGATTTTGAGGTAAAAAGGGTGTTTTCTACACTACCATTGAGAAATTAAGTATGTTATAGACTTTCATTAAGACCCTAAAGAATCATATCAACTTGTGGAAAATGGGCATCCTATGACCCCTTTAAATCGTTATAATCGCTAAAGTGTTCTACACTATGAAATGAATCCCTTACTTACATTGTATGTATTTCTTCCATGACAACTCTTGGAAGATTTTATTATGGTAACAGATATGACAATGCTAATGTATTTGGTATTTTGGCGGAATAGATCTGCTACGCTGCTGCTGAATTGCTGCTGCTGTTGGTTGTTGCTGTAGTTGTAGATTATTGCTGCTGCTGCTGGAAGCAAGTACAGGACTTGCTACTGCCAAAGCATATGGCGATAGGGTGCTGTGAGTATTTAAGACATACTGCTGCTGCACAACAGCATACAAAATAACCCGTAGCAGATCTATACAGGTGGAGCTGGGGAAGGTGGAGGGTTTCAGAGGAACTCAAAGCGCGCTGCTGTGAAAGGCTCAAGTGAATGCCAACCAGCCATTTAAAGGTAAAGGTTCAAACTAATTGGCTGCATATGCGACATGAACCAATCAGCTTGTGCCGAGTGGTATAAGGCTGTGAACATCATCAGTTACGTTAACACCCGTCAGCCTGCGCCGTCTAGAGTGACAACTCTCAGAAGATTTTATTATGGAAATGGGTATGACAATGTTAATGTATTTGGTCTTGGCGAAATAGATCTGTTACGCTGCTGCTGAATTGCTGCTGCTGTTGGTTATTCCTGTAGTTGTAGATTATTGCTGCTGCTGCTGCTGCTGCAAGCAAGTACAGGAACTTGCTCCTGTCAAAGCATATGGCGGTATGGTGCTGTGAGTATTTAAGACCTACTGCTGCTGCACAATAGCATACAAAAGCATACTCCCCCAGAGAATAAGCGGATCTATTGCCAAGCCATATGTACTTCTGCTGCTCCAAAGAGCCATGAGACCACGTGTTTGCTACCTATGTGAGCCTGGGCCAGCTTCGCTGAATGGCTTAACGCTAGTGGACTATTGCTGTGTGTACCTGATCGTTTGACCAGATAGCTTAAACTAGTGACCTGAGTTAATGTGTTCCTGGGCTAGTGAAGACCAGATAAGTTAACTAGTGGCTTAGCAATGTGAACCTGGGTGCTGTACCCTTAGGTTTATTTAACTAATGACCTAAATAACTATGCGTGTCTGAGCCAATAGTTTAAACTTACCTAGGTTGAAACATGCACTATGTGTGTCTTTAACAAACAGGAATCACGCTGTAGACTGATTGATGAAGTAGGCTCAGGTGGCCTGAGCAAATAGTCTTTTAAGACTTTATTTTAATGCAGTGTCTGCTTTGCAGCGACTATTCTGTAATATTATTGTTATAGCCATCTCATTTCACTATACATACTGCTGATTCATTGGGCCTCATTCATGAAACCTCATTCACGTAAATATATGAGTAATTTGCGCATAAAACAGACCTTCCCGAAAACTCTCCTCCAGATTCACAAACGCTTCGCAAATGTCCGCTTTGATCGTTAAACGTGTATGTTAATGAATTACAATCATTCGTAAACAGGGTGCCCGCCTATGAATTACACCTACGCAAAATGCGTGTCCAGGAACGCAATAGAATATCTGGTCTACTTTCTCAGGTTTGGCTCCAGTATATTGCATAAGTGAAAAAAAAGATTAATAGGCCATATGCCTAACAATAAATATTTCATTAACGTGTGTCGACCAAAGAGTTTTTAGCCAGATGCAAAAAATGTACCAACCAACATTTTGAAAATACAAACATTTTCATGAATTTGGAACTTTATGTCAGAACGGCTTTACGAACGGTTTACAAACAAATTTGTTCTGCTCGTGTTTCATGTATGAGGCCCATTATCTTTAAACTACCTCTAAACATGGCTTTTATAATAAACACTACACTATGGCTGACCCCAATGTAACAAGTGAAATAGAGATGTGACCCCTTTAAGAGTGAGTGTGCCCTTCTGAAGTGGGTTGCAATAGGCCACGAGTACACGTTTTGCTCATTTAAGTTGTTTTGGTTTAAGAAGTAGCCTGATGACAGTAGGAGGTTAAATAATATCGCTATGCGAGTTCGCCTTGACTTAAAACTATGAAAAGACTGTGAACACCACTGCAGCCGATCCCACTGTGGCATGCATCTTCTGAAATCAACCCGTTCGCACTTAATATAGATGAGAATGCCCAAGATAATATTAAAACATAAAACGTGACGTGAACCGATCAGCTTGTGCCAAGTGTATAAGGCTGTGAATATCATCCATTACGTTACATTAAGTTTCATGAAAGAACTAGGCATATCTGCACTTTGTTGTTTATGATGAGAGAATTCACGAGAGTCTGGAATTCAGTTGGCGAGCGTGCACACTCAACAAAACTTCAGTGCGGGCTCAGCAGAAGTGCGCATCAAGGGCGCATGTCATTCGCAAAGGGGGTGCTTGCGAGCACATTTTTGAAAACTAAAATAACTCATAGGACACCCTACAGTCCTGTGGACTTAACGGACATACACTCGGAGGTCATTTGTGTCATTTGGGACAGGGCCTTAGCTGTGTTTCATTTCGAAGGTTGTATTCGGCATCGAGGCAGTCTCATAGAAAAGTAACCATTAAATTGCAAAGTAAAAAAGAAATGACAGTATTTTACACCTAAAAAGGAATAACAGACAACTTTATTACGGTTACTTTTCTTAAATATGACATCCTTGATGACATTTGCAGCCTACAAATGCGGCTTCCGTGGGACGCAGTCTCCACAACGAGACGCAGCTAAGGTTATGAAATGTGAGATGACGTATGTGGGGCGGGGCGTTAAAATGCGTTATTTTAACGCATTATTTTTTATCCATAACTAATTCCTTAAATTAACACCTTAAATCAACTTATGAGACAGCATGTATGACAACAGCACATACAGGTACATATATTTCATATATTACATTTTTATATGGGCAAGACAGCAGAAGGCACAAACAAACCTTCTAAATCCATGTGTGACTTTTTCATTGAATCAGAGTGTCTAAGATATAACTTTATAATGTATCTATGTTCAACTATAGATATAGCCAAACTATTATGTTTTTTTTTTTTTACAGCATCCATGTGAGCACCATTCAGACCAAGGATGGATTTGATGGATTTCAAAGATGGCTTTCATGAGCATTTGGATCACAACACTGCCTGAGTGTTGTGCTCCAGATGCTCATGAAATCCATCTTTCAAATACAGAGTATTTCATCCTGCCATTCCCAGTCGGCAATTCAATTCAGATAACAACTTGTGCACACTGGCTTTCTAAAGAGCTCAAATGGAGGATGATTTCTACAATGAGAATGTAGCCACAAGAGGTCGCCAAAGCCCAGTTTTTCAGTTTAAGGCTACAGAACATGAAGTTAACAATTTTAACAATGAAAAGAGAAGTCGTCACACTTAAACAAAGCAAAATGACATTTATTAACCTATCAATGGAGTATTAAAAACATGAAGGTAACTGAAGTAGAACTGAAAGCCTTTTGCAAGAGTTACTGAGATGAGACCCGAAGAGGATAGTAGTGAAAAGCAGCTAAATTTATAAATGAAACCTACATTTTCAATGGTTTACGTTTGATGAAGAGGAACAGATTTTATCAGTAGATACATGCACAGTAAATTTACATGACATGACACATAGGATCAACCCTGTTTAGCTTCACCTGGTAACCAGTCAACTGCTACAGTACAGGTTGCCAGCTGTGGGTTGTCAGTTTTAGTCTCTTTAAATGTCCCATGCATCCCTGATTCTGTGAGCACATAATTATCATTAAAAAGAAAACTAATAAAATTTAAGTTCATGTAAATTGAAAGAGATAAGTTTCTGGTTATTAATTTTCTGCAATTAATTTATTGCAGTATTTAAATGTTGGTTAATAAACATACAACTTTTTTAAAGTTAATATTGTCACCATTATGTTCAGTTTAGCTTTAGTTTTGTTTTTATGAACTCTTATCAACTCTTAAAAAAAACTTTCATGACGAGACAAAAAAAGTCTCTTTATTGGATTATTTCCTGCTGGGCATACCTGAAATGGAAAGGTGAAACTGGAAAGAGGTGATCCTCTGATATCTGTAGTGTGCCTCCTCTTACCTGAAGCCAGCGTTATTGGTCACTGCACGGCCACCCATGGCGGGAAAGGAGCCTGAGCCCAGTGCAGAGCTGGTGAGCATGCTAATGCCCGCCACGTACCCTAAGCCAATGCCAGTGCCAGCAACAGAGCCTGAGCATGGGGCCACGTTTGTCCCAGAGCCAAAAGAAGCCCAGTGTGACCAACTTCTACCTTTGAACCAGTGGGAAATAGAGAAGAAGATGATAGCCTTCCTCCACTGTTTCCACCCTGCTTAAAGACTTCATCACCACTGGCTCTGCCCAGCCCAAAGCTTTCATCACCACCGGTCCTGCCCAGCTTAAAGACTTCATCACTGCTGGTTCTGCCCAGCCCAAAGCCTTCATCACCACTGATCATGCCCAGCTTAAAGACTTCATCACCGCTGGTACTGCCCAGTCCAAATCCTTCCTCCACAGACTTTATAACTGCTGGTTCTGCCAAGCCCAAAGCCTTCATCGCCCTGGTCCTGCCCAGCCTAAAGACTTCATCACCCTGGTCCTGCTCAGCTTAAAGACTTCATCACCACTGGTCCTGCCCAGCCCAAAGCCATCATCACCGTTGATCCTGCCCAGCCTAAAGATTTCATCACTGTTGGTTCTGCCTAGCCCAAAGCTTTCATCACTGCTGATCCTGCCCAGCCCAAAGCTGTCATCACCAGTGATCCTTCCCAGCTTAAAAACTTCATTACTGTGTATAATACACCCACGATGCCTCCCTCTCCCACCTCCTCTGCACAGGCTACTCAATCTCTCAGCCAACCTTCACTTGTGCCCTTCAGTCCCTTGGCTCCTCAACTGGCTCTTACATGTTTGGATCCAACGTAGAATTTTAGTTCTCCAGCTCAGCCAAGATGTGTCAACTCCCGTGTTCTCAGCTCCACCCGGCACCATCCAACTCCACCTGGGTCGGACATCACCCTTCCAGGGTACGCCTCGGCAGATTGTTGCTGCAGCTCCATACTGACCTCTCATTAGTTTCCTGGTCCCTTCAGCCTCTTGGCTCACCCAGGGTCTCTAGACCTCTCGGCTACACTGCTGGTCGTCTGGCCACTAACTCTGCCTTGGCTCCTCCCACCATTGATTTCGCCGTGGGTTCTCATACCACCTGTGCTCTGGGTGTCCACCTTTTCCATCCTGCCATTGCCTCCTCCCTGGTTTCTTCCACCAGACCCTCCATGGCTGTGTCTCCCATCAACTCCTCCAGGGGTCCTTCCGCCATCTGCTCTGCCCCGGTTGCTCCAGCCTAGTTGTGGTTCCTCACCAGTCACTTGTGCACCTGCAAAGCCCCCACATTCCCTATCCCTCTGTCAATCCGCTATGGTGCAAGGTCACACCTTTCTGTAGGGGGTGTTCTGTCACCATTATGTTCAGTTTAGCTTTAGTTCTGTTTTAGCTTTAGTCTTATTATGTTTCTCTTGGTTTCTGTCAGCCTATTTTCATCATTCATCAGTTGTCATGCTTATTCATTAAGTTTCTAATTAGGGTTTACTTTAGCTTACTTTGATTTAATAAACATGCTTCAATTTGAATCGTCTTCACAATCATTGGATTTAATTGTGTCAGCTCAGGTCAGTTAAATAGTATTTAAAGTTACGTTTGATCCTGTAATGTTTCATTTGTCTAAATGTTAAAATTAACGTCACTTAGAATTATTTTTTCAGTGTTCATTTATCTAATGTAGTTAATGGATGTTTATTTTTTTTTCAGTTATGTACGTTATTTTCATGTAAAGCTGTTTTGAAATAATGTGCACCATGAAAAATGCTATATATTAAATCATGTTGTATAGTGCTATGTTTTATAATTTTATATCTATAAAAATGTAATTAAATATAAAAATGTAAATATCTAAAAAAAATCTAAAAAGCATGTTCAGAGGAACCAGTGTTCAAGTTCATGGGACCTAGCAGGTTCAGAATTTCCCTCTCCCATTTCTCACTCTTACATCATAGTTTATTCTGAGCAGTGACATGATAAATGAATGGCCAATGAACTTTTTCTACATTATTAATTACTGCTTTCACTGGAGCTTTAACTTTATTACCTTTGCTAATCAGCACATGAAGAGTTCAGATGGAAAACCAGCTAAAAGCCATCTCGGTCAAAAATGAGATAATGATACTGAGTGAATGCTCCTGACACATAGTATACGTCCATCAAATACTTTTACTTTAAACTCGCTAAATTCCAGCCTCAGCCCAATCAGAAGTACCAGTACTTACATAGAAACCTATTCAAAGTAGCCAGAAAAAAATGCTAATTTTAAAGAAATACGTCAGATGGATTTAGAGGCTTTTGCATCTGAACTCTTCACATGTTGCTTCACATATTGTGTTATTAGTTAGCATCTCTTGAGCTGGGGGGGACTTCTCCAGCTGAGCAAGCAGTCTAAAGGAAATGGTCTGTTAAACATCACCATGTAGTTCACAGAGCAAGAAACTGGTTACACAATTTTGTGAAAGTTATGACTGGCTTATATGAAACTCCTTGCCTGTGTTTGAGCTGAGCATTTCTCTCACAGCAAATCTGGTAAGAATCTGCTCTGTCAGCGGAAATAACTCACATTACTGCTTATTTGAGGGCTTTTATATCTCCTTATCTCTGACTTTTCTCTCTGTCATGGGTTACAATGCAAGGTCAAGTACAAATTAATGCAGGTGTTTCAAGGTTATTTATTTACAACAGGTCTGTGTACTTGTTTTACATATTTTGATTTACAATTCATTTAGTGTGTGGAAAGGCTTCAGTGTATCCACCTTATTTTTCCCGTAAGTGTGGGTGCAGCCATTTGTAAATTTTTGTGTCTGGCTTCCGGTCTCATCCACTTCCAGTTATTTTTAGCTGCACAAAAAGCTCTTTTACTGCTTGATATTGCAAACTGGTGTGTCTTACCATATTATTTTAATGTATTATCTTAATTATGAGCACATTGGTTTGTAGTGCAAACTGTTTTACTGTTTACTGCACTTTGATATTCTTCTCTATTTCCCTATGGTGGATTATGAACCGGACGTCTAACACATTATCAGAAAACAGCTTACTTCTGCATTGAAAAATAAGGTGGACAAGTTAAATTTGATGTAAACCATTGAGTTCTTTTGAGCTGACCATTAATCTCTAGATTCCCATACTTCTTATAAAGCCAGTGGGAAATTCCCAAGGAACATACAATGGAGTCGGGAGTCGGGAACCAACACATACATCACATTTTATCATTATCTGGGGTATCCAGATACTGGAACCCACAAGTACCCGTAGTCATTTCGTGAATACACAAAAGTCAGTAAGCATTATCCAGTTAGTTTATTTGTGTCAATCTACAGTTTTTGCAGTATAAGTATATACTGTAAGCATATACTGTATAGTAAGAGTCTATTGGAAAAAAAAAAAAAAACAACCTTTCAAAAAACAGCTCACATGTCAAGATGTTCAACTGACAGAAAACTGCCTTTTTTGTTGCACATGCAAAGAAAAGGCAAACAATGGGAGCAAGAGAGCTAAAAAAAACTCATTAAACTGTATTTGTAAGTGAGGAGCATGGGAAAGTCAAGGTGCATTGTGGTCATTGTGTGTGTCATTTGATCAGTCTGAAAATGTCACTTATACCACAGTAACCGAAGATTTGTGGTGTGCATACATTTATCAACACATTGTGCAACATTGGAACATTTACATGCACACTGAAATGAATTAACAGTAAACAACACAATCAATAATCATGTTTTCAAATTATTGTGCATGACAATGAATTGCAAGTTTGCAAGGGTGTACGAATTATGGGGGAATGGTACTTATGAGCAAGTACTGTAAATTAAAAAGCGACAGTAGATTATGGGCATACATTTACAAATTTACTGAAAATGGAGAAAAAGTGAGAGAGGAGGAAACCGAAACCTGGAATTTAATGAATAGTAGAAAGTCTAAGTAGATGTGATTTGTAGTCACATGGTGCATAATATATTATATACATACTGTAAATAAGAGGTGTTAACTCACAAGGACTCAGAATCCAACCTGGGTCATGTCCCAATTCCTTGTGATTTAGTCATTTTATGCTTTAGTTATTTCCCTCTTCACTGTTGTGGTTTCAGTATCATTAAACAATGACAATGCTTTAACTTTTATACAGCTTGAGCAATGCTATTCAGATGACCCAGACATCATTGTTATATCTCCCAAAGGAACTGCGACAGAAAGAGAGTGAGAAGGAGTTATTCCATTAGATAGACATATCAGTTTTCTCTAAAGACCTACTTTGGGTTTTCATATTCGAATATAAGGGAATTTTACACAGCATGCTTTACATTGTGAGGAAAAGTAACAATAAACACAAAAACTGATGCTTATTTCTGTCCAGCACTGCAAAGAGTCAGATTCAGAAATATTTCTGCAAACACCCTAATCAATCAACATTCATAATATTGCAGTCAACGAGGTAATTCTCATGCAAAAGAAATAGCTTGACCTTTTCACTTGACCCATAGACTCTGCTTTGTCCTTGTCTATCACTCACCTTCTTTCTCATTAACTTGACCGTGATGTTTAATAAAATACAGTATTAACCACTAATTTGTTCAACTGAAAAATGAAATACTGCAATGAATCCTGTGTTACTGCCAGTTCAACATGCATAGAGGATATAAAGCAAGGTGAAACAGTCAGGCTATTTATAAATTAGAAGAGCCATATCAATTAAAATAAAATGAAATATTAATGTACTCTTTACATTAATTACATTTTTAATCATTATTCAGAAGATTCCTTACAAGGACATTTCTATTTATCTCTTAATCATAGTCATGCTGTCTACCTCTTTGTTGCTGTCTTTCATATCTGATGAAATTTATCATCTACCACTAGGACATTAACATTAATAAAACTTCCTCATTGACATGGTTTCTAGCAAAGTGACACAGAAAAAAAAAATCTCTAGACTGGAGTTTTCAGTCATGCACACATGCAACACAAGCTCCAGCACTTCACCAAATCCACTATGATTAGATTAGCCTGGCATTTTCTCACATTATGCAGAACAGTCAAAGGAGAATACAGCTCTGGGTTGGCATTGGTTCTGGTGACTGTGCAAGCTCAAGCCTCTGCAGTATCCTGGCAACAGTAATTGGTGCTTTCTAGAATGGAAATTGCTAAATATCCTGAGGGAGGATGGTCCACCAAGTTAGAGCTGCAGCAGCATCAAGGCTGATCCCTAGAATAAGGTCACTACAAGGAGAAATCACCTATGCACCCAAATAAAATGTATTTAGCATTTTATATAGAATTATGTACCTTAGTTCTCAAGTTCTCAAACTTGTAATGGATCAAATTTACCACATCACTATTGCTAAAATACCAGGAATGGGTTTATCAAATCCGGCTCTAGAGGGGTTGGAGTTAAACTCTGCAGGACAGTGGCCCTCCAGGGCCAGAATTGAGAAACTTTGACCTGGACGATACAGTGTAATGGTTTTGAAGTACAGTAAGTCATCAAATGACTAGTGGCCACCTGTCACCCATTTTGTGACTGGCAGCAATCACTTTAATAGCTAAGAAAGAAGTAGTTAGACGTATTTCGATTTTTCATTTGAATACAAAGATGTAAAAAATGTACTTTACAATAATTTATTTACTTACTTACTTATTAACTATAGAAGATTTAGCTGAAATCATCATCAACAAACCAGAGAGGATTCATGATTGGAAGACATTCATTTTACAACACTAGAAAGCTTCTTGATATTCTTATTACACCTATCACAAATATACAAGATACCAGAGAAGGCATTTGACAGAGTGGAGATACTATTACCATCTAATAGAAAACTTACTTTTCTGATGATTTCTTTGAGCAAATTCCTCCAGTGTTCATCCAGTGGCATCAGTGGAAACAAACAGTGTGCTCTCATTCCCTTTCCTGCTTCAACAAGGCATTAGTCTAGGGCCCTCTCTTACTCTTACTTTCGGCATTGCAATTGTGCCTTTAGTAATCCTTGCTCTGGGTTGACATGGACTTTAAAAGTGTTACACACTAAGGTGTTCAGTTCCTGTCATCATGAACACCCTGAACCAGTGTATAAGCTTAACTTTAAAAAAAAAAAATGAGCTGCTCCGGTGAATTATCTCGCTGACAACTGCGTATTCCTCTCATCTTTTCATAAAATAAATGGTAACTATGGTAACTGGGATTTTTCTTGAAAACTATAGGCCTGTATGAATTTGACTTTCTTTCTTTGATGTTACATTACCTGGATTGCACGTATATATGTAGAGGTTTATAAAATAAACTAAATCTTACATAACATAAAACGGGGTGTCAAATCTAAACTTACATGGGCCATACTGAGGCCTGTGAAAAAAAAAAATTGGGGCAGACATATACTTTTAGGATTTTTGTTTTGTTTTGTTTATTGTAGAAATATGTGTACTAGTGTAAGTAACTGTGTGTGTGTGTGTATATAGGTGTTGAATGCCAAGAATGCCAAGTCATTCAGCCATTTTTTTTCATTCTCAAGCTTGAGGATGACATTTTGTTTGCTTTCCATGAAATGAGTGAAGTGACACATCCTCATCCACGTCCTCTAAAAGTAACCTGAACTGTCAGTGATTCAAGCCCTGTGAATGAATAACGTTTACCGTTTTGTTTAAAACTGTCATTACATGTCCCATGTCCAACGCCTTACCACAGAGGACCTTTAGTGAATGATGCAGTGGTAGGCCAGCAGGTTTTCTCCTGTGTGCCTCACCTTTTCTCAAACCAAACTGATCAAACCACTGACCTCCCCACACATTGCAAGTGCACCATTTGTTGTCAGCCCAACAAGTTGTAATTCTGTGTTGATGATGCACTGCTCCCCTTGTGAGCAGTCCTCGGGAAAGGCTGATATTAAAAAAAGACTGAATTTTTGTCCAGGCACACAACACCACATACCTTTTCAGTACAGTTTTTGTGAACAGCTTGCATATTCTTGCTATCTCCTCTGGAATTATACAGCTTGAACTTACAGCTCCCTCACTCTAACTGCTCATGCGAGTAAATGTGTTTTTCTGTTACTGAAGCTTGTGTTTCAGCTACTGTTTACACTGTATACAATTATAGGCTATTCCCTGATAAAATTATTGAGTTCAGTTGAGTGGAACGCAAAAGCGCTACCTGTGTCTCACTGTTGTATTATCATGTAAATTTAAATAGTGCAAAGGCCACATTAAATTGATTACAAGAATTTGTTGGTGGGTATGATTAAAAGTCATGGCAGGCCCGTGGGACTTATAATTGACGTGACATAAAATATCAAAACTTTTTCCGATGTTAAAAAGTTATGTGGACTCAGCTATATGCATACTGACACTAGTATTACTATTACAAATACTACTATAAAAAATAATAGGAAAGTTCAAGCAAAGAAATGTTAGTTGTACTAGTCCCATAAAGTATCCACTGGTGTCAGCCAGAAAACAATTGAGTACTTGAGCTGAGGTAGACAGATCCTGCTAAACTGTTCCACATTAAGCATCTTATGAGTTCCCATTAATGCTAACATTTGATGCATTTGGCAGACACTTTTAGCGAAGCTATATATCTCAGCAGTACGCATTCCCTAGGAATTAAACCCATTACCTTGGCGCTGCTAGCCATGCTCTCAGTGACCTACAGGAATGCCTTTAGCATTGACATGACTAATGAGCACACACTAACCCATGTCCTGAGTGAATATGAAATTAATTAATCTAAATCACCTATTTATACACTAGTTTACGGCAGAAATCATGATTTGTGTTTTAGGTGATGTTATGTTAATAATATACAGGTGCTGGTCATATAATTAGAATATCTTCAAAAAGTTGATTTATTTCACTAATTCCATTCAAGAAGTGAAACTTGTATAATGTATGCATTCATTCCACACAGACTGATATATTTCAAGTGTTTATTTCTTTAAATTTTGAGGATTATAACTGACAACTAATGAAAACCCCAAATTCAGTATCTCAGAAAATTAGAATATTACTTAAGACCAATACAAAGAAAGGATTTTTAGAAATCTTGGCCGACTGAAAAGTATGAACATAAAAAGTATGAGCATGTACAGCACTCAATACTTAGTTGGGGCTCCTTTTGCCTGAATTACTGCAGCAATGTGGCGTTGCATGGAGTCGATCAGTCTGTGGCACTGCTCAGGTGTTATGAGAGCCCAGGTTGCTCTGATAGTGGCCTTCAGCTCTTCTGCATTGTTGGGTCTGGCATATTGCATCTTCCTCTTCACAATACCCCATAGATTTTCTATGGGGTTAAGGTCAGGCGAGCTTGCTGGCCAATTAAGAACAGGGATACCATGGTCCTTAAACCAGGTACTGGTAGCTTTGGCACTGTGTGCAGGTGCCAAGTCCTGATGGAAAATGAAATCTGCATCTCCATAAAGTTGGTCAGCAGCAGGAAGCATGAAGTGCACTATAACGTCCTGGTATACAGCTGCGTTGACCTTGGACCTCAGAAAACACAGTGGACCAACACCAGCAGATGACATGGCACCCCAAACCATCACTGACTGTGGAAACTTTACACTGGACCTCAAGCAATGTGGATTCTGTGCCTCTCCTCTCTTCCTCCAAACTCTGGGACCTTGATTTCCAAAGGAAATGCAAAATTTACTTTCATCAGAGAACATAACTTTGGACCACTCAGCAGCAGTCCAGTCCTTTTTGTCTTTAGCCCAGGCGAGATGCTTCTGACGCTGTCTGTTGTTCAAGAGTGGCTTGACTTAAGGAATGCGACAGCTGAAACCCATGTCTTGCATACGTCTGTGCGTAGTGGTTCTTGAAGCACTGACTCCAGCTGCAGTCCACTCTTTGTGAATCTCCCCCACATTTTTGAATGGGTTTTGTTTCACAATTCTCTCCAATGTGTGGTTATCCCTACTTTTTTTCTACCACATCTTTTCCTTCCCTTCGCCTCTCTATTAATGTGCTTGGACACAGAGCTCTGTGAACAGCCAGCCTCTTTTGCAATGGCCTTTTGTGTCTTGCCCTCCTTGTGCAAGGTGTCAATGGTCATCTTTTGGACAACTGACAAATCAGCAGTCTTCCCCATGATTGTGTAGCCTACAGAACTAGACTGAGAGACCATTTAAAGGCCTTTGCAGGTGTTTTGAGTTAATTAGCTGATTCGAGTGTGGCACCAGGTGTCTTCAATACTGAACCTTTTCACAATATTCTAACTTTCTGAGATACTGAATTTGGGATTTTCATTAGTTGTCAGTTATAATCATCAAAATTAAAAGAAAAAAACACTTGAAATATATTAGTCTGTGTGGAATAAATGTATACATTATACAAGTTTCACTTCTTGAATGGAATTAGTGAAATAAATCAACTTTTTGAAGATATTCTAATTATATGACCAGCACCTGTAGTCAAATGCTTAATTTACATCAGAATTTCTTTAGTTAAAGACATTCACTGCACTGCCAAAATAAAAGAAATAAAGTTTCTTTGGGAACTAATGTTGCCTTATTTTCTTTGTTATAGCCATCAGTGCCGAAAATAGCCCTCTTAGCCAGACACAGCTGTCCTGCAGGTTTGCTCCTGAATAGATCTCTTTGTTTTAAAGCATCTTGCTAAGGGCAAATGTGACCTCTTGAAATACACGTGGTGTGATCTGAATCAAAGGTTATAAGGTTCTTTGTTGAAACATCAGGGTGTTGATGGGGTTGCCCAGTGACCTCAGCAGTGACATACTTGTCCAGATACTTGCCTCATATGTATGAGAGGAGAGGCTTGAGGAGCAAAGGTCAACTGCATCAACAGTTAAGGGCTACAAAGGTCATTAGCTCCACACCTTCCAATACTGTTCTTGTCAGTGTGTGTCTTTTAGACATGCCAAATAACCTAATTATTGATTGCTCAAAACCTTAATTATCCTTACTTCAATGCTAAGCTTTTGGTGTATCTGAATGGATGATCATTTGTACAATGTGAGGATTTATCACCCAAAGAGTCTGTTAGTTCAATAATATGATGAATATAATCATTGTTTTCTGTTTCTCAATTTTGCACTTGCTTTGCAGACAGTCCAGATTCAAAGGCCAAAATATAGGCTACTACTATGATGTTACAGAAGAACCAGTGCAAAAGTGGATCTCCTTACTCATGAGGATCAACCCCTCAAGAATCACTTCGTGAGTATTTTGGCTTTTCATATCAAATTCATTATGCTCACAGTGCCAATATTTCTTTTTATCAAGCTGGTCTTAATGAACCATTAAATTTAGGTCACCCATTGATTGTCTCAAGGGACACTGAGTGAACTTGTAGGATCTGTCTCTAAAATAAGTGGATCCTTTTGTACGGTGGGTAAGGTGGAGGAAGCTTTTAACATCCCTGAGCCTGCTTGAACCCTGGATGCCCTGCTAGAATCTGCTCCATTGTTTTTTGTTTTTTTTTTTAACATTGGTATCGACCCTGAGCTTGTGCCTATGCCAGCCATGGACCCGAAGCCTATGCACATGGCTGCCACGGACCACTGAATATGTTTTATTAGGGTTCTTTAAGTTGGGAGAGTTGGACAAGCGGATGTTGTTGGCTTGGTACCACCATTGGGGGCTTTAACAACATTCCAATATTTAACGAAACTTACAGAAGAAAAGTCAAATTAATGATGTTATATAGACTTGTACAGTAACACACAGAACATCTCAGGTTACTGAACCTAACCTTGGCATCCTGAAAGGAGAGAACGAGATGTTGCATCAGTAGCTGATGCTATGGGGAAAACTCTTTCTCCTGAAATACTAAAGCCCTATTGAATGTCACCAATGTCCTACAGTGCATCCGGAAAATATTCACAGCGCTTCACTTTTTCCACATTTTGTTATGTTACAGCCTTATTCCAAAATGGATTAAATTTATTATTTTCCTCCAAATTCTACAAACAATACCTCATAATGACAATGTGAAAGCGTTTGTTTGAAATCTTTGCAAATTTATCAAAAATAAAAAACGAAAAAAATCACATGTACATAAATGTTCACAGCCTTTGCCATGACACTCAAAATTGAGCTCATGTGCATCCTGTTTCCACTGATCATCTTTTAGATGTTTCTACAAGTTGATTGGAGTCCACCTGTGGTAAATTCAGTTATCTGGACATGATATGGAAAGGCACACACCTATCTATAGGTCCCACAGTTAACAGTGTATGCCTCAGAAAAAACAAGGCAAGTCCAAGAAATTGTCTGTAGACCTCTGAGACAAGATTGTATCGAGGCACAGATCTGGGGAAGGGTACAGAAAAAACTCTGCAGCATTGAAGGTCCCAATGAGCACAGTAGCCCCCATCAACCATAAATGGAAGAAGTTTGAAACCACCAGTACTCTTCCTATGGCTCACCTCTTGGCCAAACTGAGCAATTGATTGAGAATGGTCTTGTCTAGAGTGGTGACCAAAAACCTGATGGTCACTCTAGTTGAGCTCCATGATCATATGTGGAGATAGGATAAACCTGCAGAAGGACAAACATCACTGCAACACTCCACCGATCTTGTCTTTATGGCAGTGTGGCCAAACTCAATCCTCTACTCAGTGAAGACACATGAAAACATACTTGGAATTTGCACAAAAGCACCTAAAGGACCCTCAGAGTCTGAGAAACAAGATTCTCTGGCGTGATGAACCTCAATTTTAAGCATTATGTTTGAAGAAAACCAGCTCTGCTCATCACCTGCAGAGTACCCTCCCAAAAGTAAAGTGTGCTGGTAGCAGCCTCATGCTGTGGGGCTGTTTTACAGCGGCAGGGACTGAGGGGCTCATCAGAATGTAACAAAAGCTCAGTGCACCAAAATATTGAGATAGCCTTAATGAAAACCCAGTCTCAAGCATTCAGAATCTCACACTGGGCAGAAGGTTCACCTTCCAACAGGACAATGAGCCTACGCACACAGCAAGAGTGGCTTATAGACAACTGTGAATGTCCTTGAGTGGCCCAGCCACAGTCTGGGCTTGAACCCAATCAAATATTTCTCCATCCACCCTGACAGAGCTTGAAAGGTGAAGAGATGAGGAGAAGAATGGCAGATAATTGCCAAATGATGATGAGCAAAGATTGTAGCATCATACTCAAAAAGACTTCAGGCTGTAATTGGTGCCAAAGGTGCTTCAACAAAGCAAATTGAGCAAAGGCTGTGAATACTTACGTACATGTGATTTATTTTGTTTTTTATTTTTAATAAATTTGCAAATATTTCAAACAAACTTCTTTTACATAGTCATTATGGGGTATTGTCTGTAGAATTTGGAAGAAAATATTGAATTGAATTCATTTTGGAATAAGGTTGTAACATAAAATGTGGAAAAGATGAAGCGCTGTGAATACTTTCCATATGCACTGTACAATGGCCAATAATGTTCAAGCCCACAAAGACTATGCTATATTGGCCATTCAATAGAAGTGGTCTAAACTGCTGTCCCACAACCAAAAAACACATTTAAAAAGCATTTAAATCTTTCAAATATTCAAATCTTAGATGTTTACTAAGACATTTCTATTGAAACCCACAATAATATTTAAAATATTAGTAAGTATAATATATATATAAAAAAATCATAATTTATGGGGTACTTCCATTTGGGAGGTGGCTGTCCCGAACCCTAACCCCTAAATTTCAACTTATGAAAATGATATTGAAATCATTTTTGTATTTTTTTTCCATTGTTGTTTTTAAGAGTGTCTTTTTGATTCTTTTGATTCGAGTTCATTGTCTGAGACTGATTTTAACTACACCCCTACATTTATGATCAGGAAATATTTATGTATCCCTTCTTTCATAGCTACATGGTAAGTAGATATGCCCCATCATTTTGAGGTAAATGTATTTTAACTAAACTTTAAAAGGGTCATCGGATGCTAAGTTCACTTTTTCATGTTGTTTGAACATTAATGTGTGTTGGCAGTGTATGTACAAATCTACCATATAATGATAAAAATCCACGCAGTGGTTTTTAATTAATCTGTAAAAACAATATCCCCTTTCTCAAATCGAGCCGTTCTCAGATGCCTGTCGGGGTGCCGTCACACAGACAGAGGCCGCTCCCATGATAGTTGATTGACATGAGCTCTTACCTCAGACTAGCTGTCACAGTCCAGTAATTTTCCTTGTTTCGATGCCGAAGCAGGGATGCAAGTTAGACAAGAATATCTCCGATTGAGGTGTTGTGTTGCTGGATGTAATAATGAACATAGTGGTCGTCATTTACTCCCGACATCTGAGCAGTTGAAGATGCAGTAGATTACATTTGTTTGTGAATGGAATGTGCCTCCCGATCTACATATATCCGTCTATGTTCGCGCAAATCATTCATGATCCAGCTTCACTTACAGCAGAAGTGTGTATAAGCGTTTTTTTTATGAATCTTTGCGATCGCCTTTCCTTATAACGTGGTACTTAGGAAGTTTAGCGGCTAAACGTTGCTAAATGCGGCTAAAGTAAACAAGATCGTCATTCCACAGAGAGAAGAGAAGGGCGGGGTGAGCAGAGCTCATTTTTATTTAAAGGAACATCCCCTTAGAATGAGATGACTTTTGCTGGGCTTATTTTGACAAGGTAAAAAGGGTGTTGTTTTACAAAACCATTGAGAATTTTTAATCAAAGTATATTAGAGACTTTTCATTAAGACCCTAAAGAATCATATCAACTTGTAGAAAATGGGCATCCGATGACCTCTTTAACTAATGAACAACTTTTTTCTGCAATTAAGCACACTTTTTTGGCAGTTATTCCATAATATTTAGCTTTTATATATGTACTACTGTTCAGATCTGTACTAGGTAACCATGTGCTGATTAGCATATTTGAGCTAGGTTCAAAAGTATCTAAAATTGCCACTACTGAAACTCCACCACATGTTTTGGTAGTGACTATTTTGGTAGTGACAGTTGCTTGCTCTGATGTCATGCTGACGTGTGCCAAAAAACTCTCACGACGGCGAGGCGGCCGTGTCGGATTGAGCAGTCGAGCGCAGTAGCTCTCCACCGACTGCGCTGACCAAAAGCATGATGAGAAACGCCTGGATGATGACACAGCTTAAAGCTCACTGGTTCAGACAACCGTGATGTTGCCGTTCTTTTCTAAAATGTTTTATTTTTTAATCTAATATCATGTGATTATGTGTTTAAATTATGCATGAATATTCCCAAACACTATGCCAGTGCGATCTCTGCGTGAGATATGTGATTGTTGTCATATTTCTATAAAAATCTAAAATACACGTTTGTATTAAAGTAAAAATGGATGATAAATACGCCTTTCGTATGGAATTGAATAGCAAGCACTTTGATTGTCTTGTTCAACACATTTATTTTCATATAAAAACAACAGCTGAAAGTATATCATGTTTATCAGCAACACAGCACGTGAGTGTGATAACGCGATATCCGCCTTTGATCTCGTAGGTATCTGTTCTACTTCGAGAGGTCAGAACTGTCTGTCTTGACTGCACTTATTTCACTCCTCCCCTCACTGCAGCCGCCTGCTCTCGCGTACACTTCAGGCGAGGCGAGGCGCATCTCAAACGTGCCTATTCTCTCTAGCAAGCCTAATCGCGGATCTCTGTCCTCGCGATATAACCTCTACGTCTTATTTAAAGTTATAGAACATTAATTTTAACCTTCAATTTCACTCACTATATTACCAAAACATGGGATGTTTTGTCAAAAATAAAGTGTGCTGTATTATTATTAAGATGTTATGACAGTTTTTGGTTCAATGTATATTCTAAATAATGAATCCTTAACTTTGAAATCTGTATGACCAACTTTTTGCCTTTTACAAAGAAAAATTTGATTCAAAATACAACAAATCTGATAAATTACACTTGAATTATTGTTAAAAAATGTAAAAATGTTTTAAAAAATTGTTATCGATCTACCTCTGAAAAATGTAATAAAATAGCAAATGGCCCATATAGCGGCACTGAGTTTCATTGCCTCAGAATCTTTTGACTGAAAAGAGCAGTGTTCTACAAACTCTGAGCTAAAAGCTAAAGCTAAAAGTACCATGGTAAGATATGCAATTTCTCGGTACCTCCTCTCAGGGAAGCAATAATGGAACGGTGTCTTCAGGCTATGCACACACAGCTGCTGCACTGGCAGATACACTGGCATCCTCAGACAAAGCACACACAGCTGCTGTAAGTAGACCTTGCTAAATCACCTATGTGATGTTGCATGATGGGAGCACTGCTTGGAAGCAGACCTAGTTGAACACGTGTGTATGCAACTTGGCAGTTGGTCGCTGACCAGAAAAACTTTGAATAGAAGACAAAAATGACTGACATGGGGCAATTTATTAGGCCACTGTGTCACATTCCACTTCATCTGGTGAATGCTAAACAAACGTTAGAAAACTCCTGCGATGAGGGGCTGAACTAGAAAGTAGACATGTTTCAGGTCCACTGACATAATCCAGTCCCTGTGGTTAATCATGTGTGAGAATCTGTTACAGGCTATTATGCTTCTTGACAGTGCTTGATGCAGCAGTCTTAAAGCCCATTTCCACTGCAGGAACTTTCCCCAGGAACTAGGGACTTTGGGGCGGTACTTGCTATGCAGGATCTAAATAAAGTTCCAGGTAAAAATTTGCCCCTCAGAAAGCCCCTGCTTGCGAGGTAGTACTTTTTCAAAGGTCAGGAACTTTGGGGAGTGGGACTTGGGTGCTGAATATGCTGATTGGTTGAGTTCATTTATTGGCATAATTAGAATTTTAAATCAACTATTAAAATAAAAATAAAGAGAGGCAATGCTGTTTGATACTATATTTCGTTTCACTGTAATATATACGTTTCCTGAATTTCTGTGGCTATTAATATGTTTAAATGAAAACGAAAAGAGGCAGTGGTGTTTGATATTATACAACCCCGATTCCAGAAAAGTTGGGGTGTTTTGTGAAATGCCATAAAATCAAGAATATGTCATCTGTTCATTCTCTTTAACTAGTTGACTAAAGTACAAAGAAAAAATATCCAGTGTTTTCAGTGGCCCTTTTAATTTTATTTTGTAAATATAACCAAATTTTGATTTTCATAGCTGCAACACACTCCAAAAAAGTTGGGAGAGAGGCAAAATAAAAGTGAAAAGGTTACAGAATATCCAAATTAAACAGTTTTGCAACAGTTTACAGTTAGCAGGTGAAATGGAAATAGGTGAGGATATCAAGTTTGGGTATAAAAGGTGCATTTCAGTCTTTGCAAGCAAAGTTGGATCATGTCTCATCACTTTGTGGCAAATTTAATGACAAAAGTGTCAAACAAATCAAAAATCCTGTCTTAATAGAAAATCACAAAGAGTTTAGGTCTTTCACCAGCTACCACACATAAATTGTGAAAAAAATTCAGGGAATCCAGAGAAATGTCAGTCTGTATTGGGCAAGGCAAGACACCTCAGGTGAATGTGCATGACCTTTGAGCCCTCAGATGGCATTGCATAAGAAACTGTCATGCTGCGGTATTAAATATAGCCACATGGGCTCAGGAGTTCTTCAGAAAACTGCTGTCACTTAACACATTCTGCAGCTGCATCAATAAGCAATTTCTGTTACTCTAGCAGAAAGCTATACATCAATTCTATGCAGTGATGCCATGGGGCTCTCTGGGCCAGAGCTCATCTCAGAAGATGATGGAAATGTGTGCTGTGGTCAGATGAATTCAGTTCTCAGTACCACGGACCAAAGAGGCAATCCAGACTTTAATCAGCGAGAGATGCAAACGCAAACAACTGTCATGGTATAGACATTTTTTTCTAAATGTGGAAGTCACACCTGACTTTTACCCGCAAGGATGCTTTGCATTTCCGGTCTCTAGTGTTTCTAGTCAAATTAGCATATATTCTGATCTGATAATCTAATGTTAAACCTAGTAAAATGTTTTTAAAAAGCACATGGCTCCATGGCTCACTTCGCAATGTTGCAATGACCATCATTTGTCAGTGCCTGACTCCTCAAAGTTTAATGAGTGTGTAGGTGTCCATGGAGCTGCCAACGTTAGAAACAGATGGGCGCTACTTCAATGGGATCCTATGGAGACCGGAACAGAAGAATTCATAATGGCAGCGTGCATCGTTTACTCAGGAAAATGTCTATAGGGGTGCAGCAGAGCAAATGGCATTGGTGACTGGAATATGTGTGAAGGTACCATTGAAATGAAGGCATGTATTGGGATTGTACAGACACATATACTACCATCAAGATGAAATCTCTTATTGGAAGTCCATGGTTATTAGATCAAGACAATGCCAGGTCTCATTCTGCATGTGCTACAGCAGCGTGGTTTCGTAGACACAGACAGAATGTGCTAGATTGACCTGCCTGCAGTCCAGATCTGTCTCCTATTGAAAATGTATGACCAGCCATGAAAACGAGAATCAGAAGACGACGATCACAGACTGCTGAGCATCTTAAGTTTTTATCAAGCCAGATGGGACAACAATTTCGCTTGCAAAACTTGAAGTATTAGCATCCTCAATTCCCAAAGAATAAACATTGTAATTAAAAGGAAAGTTGATGAAGCACAGTGTTAAACATGCCTATGTCCCAACTTTTTTGGAGTGTGTTGCAGCCATGCAAAAAAAATTTGGTTATATTTACAAAATAAAATTGAAAGTTGACCACTGAAAACATTGGATTTTTTTTCTTTTTACTTTAGTCAATTAAACACCGGTTAAATAGAATGAAGAGATAACATGTTCTTGATTTTATGGGATTTCACAAAATGTCCTAACTTTTCTGGAACTGGGGTTATATTTTGTCTTATTGTAAATACAGTGAGGAAAATTGCAGTAGCCAGGGTGTGCTGACTAACATTATCAAGAATTACCGGACTTGCATTATCCAGTCCCCGGGAGTTCACACTTCCGAGTCGAACTTGCGAAGTCTGAACTACCAAATGAGTCTGAAATTTGCGTACTTGGTATTGAGAAATGACCCTGGACTGGGAGGAGCAGTCACATGCAGTCCTATGTCACCAGACTAATGCCTAATCCGCCCTTAACTTTAGGTCGTGATGGAAATGCAGACAGCAACAGGTCTGGGGAAAAACAAGTTTCTGGGAAAAAGTTCCTGGAACGAATTGTTCCTGGTAATTTTGGGGGAAAAGCAGCTTTAGATTTAGGATGCACAACTGAAAAACCAACTCCAAAGGTAACTCATGGCTAAGTAAATGTTTTAACATGTAAAATATTTCAGTGAACTGTGACAGCACATATATTTGGCTGATGACTGGGAAGAACCAGCAAAGTAGAAGGACAGCCATGGTCTTCTGAGTCTCAGACCATCCACCTTTGCCTCAGGACTCTGAGCTCTACTGCAATCCTCTACTGCAGAATCCTCTACTGCAGCTCTTCGATTCCTTGGCTCATCATAATGCTTCATCCTCCTAACTTTGCTGTTGTACCTCGTCTTTCTAGTCTCACCATGGTTGGTTGATCTCTGGCCCCTCATGTCTTTGGGTCCACCAGGGTTCCCTCTCTCTTTGGCTCCACCATAGTCCTCTGTCCCACTGGCTCCACCATGGTCCTCTGTTCCTTTAGTGTTGCTCTGGTCCTCCATTCCACTAGCTTGGTCACCACCACTGTCAAGTTTAGTTAATCCTTTGTTTATATTGCCGTCTATTTTAGTTTATTGTTGGCCGTTCTTATCTTAACACATTCTTTGTCTTTTTAGTAGCTGTTACATTTTGCTTTACCAACTTTAACTTTGTCTTTGTCTTTTTTTTTTTTGATGTCCTACTCTCATTTACTGTCTTTACTTCTTAATGAAAAAAATGGAACCATGCCTTAGAAACTCTCTTCTTCAATACCATGACATTACAGATTAGCCTGCTAGAAAAACAGCTAAAACCAGCCTAAGCTAGTTGGCTAGTTTTAGCTGGTGGTCCAGCCTGGTCATATTTGGTGAGCAGGCTGGTTTTAGAGGGGTTTTGGCCACTTCTTTACCTGGTGAGGCTGGTATTATTTGTGGATTCCCACACTGTTATGCTGTTTTGAGTATATTAGAGTTTGTTAATAAACCTGTTTGGATCTTTATTCATCATCTTTGTCTTCATCTTTGGACTACACGTGGCAGAATACCAGACCAAGAAATGAGAAGAAGTATGGACCTTGCTTCAGTTAATATTGCCCCAATGAGGGGCAATCAACTATTGAATGGAGTTACAATTTTTGTTTTCCAGCATGGCAGAGACCTATAGCTTTACATTGGAGGAGTTTCTTAACACCTGCCATCAAGCCACTTGTGATGACGTCTGTTTAATGGAGGGATTTTGCTGTGGACTGGATGATGATCTCTGCTTCGTCATGCCCCGTGAAGATCCCTGCTGTAGCCTGCAAAGCTACATAAACTTTGCATTGTGGACGAACAGATCTGCGTTCACAGTGGGTGGGAGGATGACAGCAGCCTCATCCAGCCACACAGACGTCGTGCAGACAGACCCAGAGCACAACCCACCAACTCGCACTACAATGGAGACGACAATGCCAGAGCCCCCTACAGATGGAGAGCTTCCTCCTGCCGCTACCACGGAGCCTGTGATGACAGACAGCTCCTACTAATGCCACAGAGCTGGAGTTCCCATGTGAGTCTGACCAGGGGGTCAGGTTAGGGTCCCGCCCAACCTTCCTCTCCCACCTCCACTATTTATTACTGACAGTCCTCCAGCCCTGCCTCCGCTGTCCTCTTGCAGCCATATGTCTTCCCCTGGGTTGCCCTGTACCCTTGCACTCGCCAGCTGCACAAAATCAGGTGGATCCATTGGCTCCGTCTTCGGCCTCAGATCCCCTTGCTCTACCTTGGCCCTTTGATCTGTCTGCTCTGCCTTGGCTTCTCCCACCCTCGGCATCACCAGAGATTCTTGACCTTATGGCTCCACCGGGTTCCCTAGTCCCTCTGGCTCCCCCTTGGTCAGTCGTCATCCGTGACACAATGGATTTGCAAGCCTCTCGCTACGCTTCAGATCCCCAACCCTTTCGGCTGCAGCAGTCGTTCTGTCACAGACTTTCAGTTATTTTCATCATGGACTATTTTGTTTTCATGGTCTTCTGATTTGTTTATCTGTAGTGACATGTTCTCCTTTGTTCTGTTTTCCCACCACTCTTTAGTTGTCATGGTAATTCATTTAATCTGCTCAGGTGTTTATCATTTCATTCATTTAGACTTAAGTTCCTGTCTGCACACTCTTGAGTTGTCTGGTATTGTTTGTTTGTGGATTCCCACACTGTTATGCTGTTTTGAGTAATAGTATTTGTATTTGAGTTCGTTAATAAACCCGTTTGGATCTTTATTCATCATCTTTGTCCTTATCTTTGGACTACATGTGACATTTGAGGTTTAAACTTAAATTGACATTTAAATACTGTAATTTCATTAACTGATATAATGCGAATATACTAACCTGTTAAACTACTGAAACTTCTTTTGTGTTTTTAAAATATTAACATTCACACAAACACTAAACACCATCATGGTAACACACATGAAACTGAAATAATGTAACAACATTAGATGTAACATACAACCCTAATGTACAAAACTGATAAGAAAACACTGAAAAGAAACAGTTATTCAACTGCAAAAAATGTGTATATGTATGTGTGTATGTGTGTGTGTGTGTGTATATATATATATATATATAATCTGATAATTAACTACTCTAATAATTAGACATCTACATGTGTGAAACCAAGTGTTCACAATACAAATTTTCTACACATTAATATGGAAGGAATTGACGTTCATTTTTTAATTAAACAAATCCCTTTGTTTTAGTTATTTCCTGAAAAAAAAAGACATTTGTGAGCATCAAAACTAAATTTTAAACCTTTATATATATATATTATTTTTATTTATTTTTTTTTTTAAACAAGTCAGAGTAATTAGCTACTACTTTCATGTGTTTGCTATTGTTACAGTTGCAGTATTCAATTAATCGTTTTGTTGTTAGCGTTTCGCTTAATCTGAACCTGCGCCGAATATAGCTACATTTATGCACAGCATCACTCCGGGATCCGCCCAAGAAACACCAGTACCTTTACATGAAGTGCAGTGCGCCTCCCTTCACCGCGGTTAACATGAGCAGAGCTTCATACTGACAGCAGCTCTCGAGGGTGAACACTTGATTAAGCTGCAGAACCTCTAATAGAACCGGCACATATTGATTTCCTTTTTAATATTGGGGTGAAGGTGTTGATTACACGTATTTTTGAGGTCTGTGCTCTTCCCTCGTATTTCGCTATCCCATTTTATCTCAGGGCATTGCCTTTTAATTTATATTTCTCAGGTGTTATATGCACCATTGGATTCTTCTACCAAGTGGTGAGAGGACTGGTAATTGATATTTTTAAACACCGATACACTTTCTTCCTTTAACCGGACGCTACACCTTCGTTTTCGGACATCTCAAACGAAAGAAAGCGTCGGTTCTACTAATTCAAGGCTGGTGGAATAGGTTCTCTACAGTACAATGCTGCTAAGTTTGTATAGTCTGATGACATTTGTATGGGGACTACCCGGTTTTTCTGCCTCGTACGTGCCTTGTGAGCCGTGCGATCAGAAGGCGATGTCCATGTGTCCTCCGGTGCGGATGGAGTGTCAAGTGGTGAAGGAGCCCGGCTGCGGATGCTGCTTGACCTGCGCACTGACCGAGGGGCAGGCATGTGGAGTCTACACGGGCACTTGTGGACAGGGACTGCGCTGCTTGCCTCGAAACGGGGAAGAAAAGCCGCTGCACGCACTGCTTTACGGCAAAGGAGTTTGCATGAACGAAAAACTATACAAACCACTGCCTAGAGGTGAGTTTTATTGCCATGCAATATATTATTTCTATGCAATATATTTTTCTATGCAATAAATGATTGAATATAGAGGGAACTATCTATCTATCTATCTATCTATCTATCTATGCTGAATTTTCTAGGTCAGGACATTCATAGCAGAACATTTTGTAGGATTTGTTTTATATCAACTGGATGAGTTTTTACATTTGTTGAATACAGAATTGGTATTCAAATCAAATTCCTTCTCAGCAATCCCCCACCCACACACCGGCAGATCTATCTCTCTGTCATTCTCTTCATCACACTCTTTCACAGGCTTTAGCCTCCCCTGCCTTTCTTTTCAGCTCCATAAAAATCAGCGATTAACTCAGCTGTCAGCACTCTTAAAACTGTGATTATGCGATCTCATCACATTTACTGAAAACAGCTGCTGCAGCTATTTCACTCTGAATCTTCATCTTGCAAGTCGTTAAAAATTTAGCCCAGAATGGAATGCTTGACAATGGTTCTGACAGAGAACAAGTTGGAAGAATGAGGCAGCTTTCTGAATAGAATAAAATAAAATAAAAACTAATATTTGCACAAACGAATCAAGACTGCTCAGATGAGGCTCTATGCCGCCTTAAAATTCTGTGTAAAGATGCAAAGCTACATAGAAGTATTATAGTCCTGTCCCACCTAGTATCAAAAAGAGTGATGATATTGCTTTGGATTCAGTAAATAAATGCAGAATCAAATTTATTTATTTCATGTTTTATATTCCTAAATTTGTTTTTTTAAAAAAAAGATATTGTGGATAGAAATCAAGAACGTGTTCATGTAACTTATTTCTATGCAGAGTGATGAGATACATCTATTTCATTGAATGCTGTTTTGGTTGTGAAAACTGTGCCTGCATATGTATATTGTATATGCATATCTATAACAGCAGTCATAGATGTGTCACATCACTACACACAGTACAAGAACAATGCAAGTTTTGAGGGCACAAATTGATAAAACATGGTCATAATTTTCTAAAAAGTTGCAAATGAATAAGATGTGGTTGTAATTTAACTAAATTGACATGAAAAGTAATAAAATATTTTCACCTACTATATTAATAAGTTATATAGAGGCCACGATAACTTTTTTCCCTGCATGTGATGTGCGGGGATCCATATTAAATATTTTGTGTAAATGGACACATTTTGTGCCACCTTTGTACTATAGCAATGAGATTTTAGTGATAAAAGGCATGTTAACAACATGTAACAGAAGACATTTAGAAGACAAAGCAGAGAGAAAGAATGAGAACACCTCCTCTCCCAGGGCTGCACAGATCTCAGATTAGCATGCATTCCCAGAACAATACCCCCAGATTAGGAGACTTGGAAGTGCACTTGTAACATTGGCTAAAATAAAATGTAATATCCCTCAAATAACAGACCCGGTTAACTAATGCTTGGCAAATGATAAAACAACAGATTAAGAAAGAAGCAGAAACACAGTGTTGATTTATTCAATGATTTCCAAGCTTGGTGTTTTTTTTTCCTCTGATTTGTCAGTGATGTCATCACAAATGGCTTGAGAGATTTGCTCATCTGTTGTGACCCTGGCTGCTTAGCTTTTCCACAGAAGACACAGAAGGGGCAATGAAGGGGTCAAGCCATTGAATCTGATTACTCACTGTACAGCTGGGCAATGCAATGACGTGTGAGCAAGAGGAAGAGGGTATAGACTAAGCAAATTGAAGTTGGCATCTGGGATCTCTTCTTTTAATTAAAAGAACAGAGGCTATGGTCGAGTTCAAACTGACTGCTTATTGTCATGCTTGATTTGAATCCATGACAACTGAAAATTCCTTTATGTGTATTCGGAAATACCTGGCTTTCGCATTTCAGAATTTGAATAACTTTCTATAGTTTCTATGGTATGTTTATGGTTATATTGTGAAGAAGGCATGCTTCATTAAATATGCTTGACAGTTATTTTTTCCCTGGCAGACTCTGAGGCTTGATTTATTTAGTTATTCACTAATAAGGTTTTCCTTATGAGATGACACCTTGAGAATGCCGACAGCTTTAGAAAAAAAAAAAAAAACAACAACCACACACAGAAATCTGTTGATCTTTTGTATCTTCTCAAGAGTACTGGCTCACTCTCAGATACAAGCAATATACCAATAAACTGAGCAGCAACATACTGTAAGACCAGTGCAGGAAGATAAATGTCTTTGTTGTGAATAGATAATGACAAAGTGACTGTAATCAACTTGAAGCATACCAGTCCATTGTGTCCTTAGATTAATGGTTTGGTTGTTTTGTGATTGACATACAGACGTCTTGACAGTACAAAGAACCCTGGTGTATTTGTTACATCAATCTCAGTTATGCCATTGCATCCGACTGTTGTCCTCTTCTTAGGTCGTGAGTCACAAGAAGATGCCCTTGTTACAGAGGTAACAGAGGATCTGCTTCCCCAGGCCAAAGTTCCATTATTTCAACGAGACCACATTAACAGCAAGAAGGCTCAGGCCATGCGAAAGGATCAGAAGAGACAGGAGGCTAAACTCAGGATGAGGGGCAATTTTGAATACCCACTCTTTGGAAAGGACAAACATCAGTCTGACATTGTAAGTTTGTCCATCGAAGTTCATCTGATATTAGTAACACTAACGCTAATATTTTCTGTTATTTTTAAGTTTGTATTAATGCTTAACACCATTTTCCAGACTGTTCTGTTAATGGTGTGTGTGCTAACTGCAGGGTCCATGCCGAAGAAAGCTGGATGGAATTATCCAGAGGATGAAGGACACCTCCAGAGTCGTGGCTCTTTCATTGTACCTGCCTAACTGTGATAAGAAAGGCTTCTTCAAGCGCAAACAGGTTAGTTCTGCACTTCAGCATGTTTATAGATGTCAGCTACTGGCAAGCTTAGTTGTTGGAAAGTTTTCTTTCCTATAAACACATGGCTCTTGGCTGAGGGCAGGGTCAAGTTACATTGCTTACTCTGTGTTGTCCATTTTTGGTTTTATGTTGCAGTGTAAACCCTCCAGGGGGCGCAAACGAGGCATCTGCTGGTGTGTAAACAAGCATGGAGTTCAGATGCCGGGCACTGACTTTAATGGAGGCAACATCCAATGCAAAGATCTTGAAAGCAACAGCAACAACAATGAATGAGACAACCCAAATTTGGTCGCGTAACAATGACATTGTACACTCACTTTCATCTACCATATTATGTGATTTGCCAATCATTTCTAATTTTAATCTTAAGAAGTCTGACCTTTATTTGTGGAAAATCCATATTATATAAAAAAGCAGCTAGGCAGAGGATATGCTCAATACACACAAGAGTTATTGAATCCTGCAATTGTCCTGTTTGATCTTAAAGTGTCATTAAGGTAGATGGGATGTATCAAGTATCATTTGGGAAATGTACTAGAGTCACGGACTAGTTTCCACTATATTTTATATCATAGACATCTTATATATTATATCATAGAAGGTTTTATGAGCTTAAAGGAACAGTTCACAGAAAAATTCTGTCATTGTTTACCACCCTCATGTCATTTTATACCTATATGACACTCCTGTGGCACACAAAATAAGATTTTCAACAGTTGGGTCCAAAACATTGGACCTTTTGTGTAGTCTTTTGTCTTCTACAGAAAAAAAAAAATGTATACAAGTTTGGAATGACAAGGTGAGTGAATGATGGCAGAATTTTCATTTTGGGTGAAGTATCTTCATATATTAATATGACTCTGTTTTTAAATGACTTTTTGTCCATGACACAGCACTAATTCACTGAATAGTATGTGTATAGTCTTGACACACAGTTGTTTTGTACAGCCCTTTCCAAAGGTTTCAGCACATTAGTTTAATGCCTTGGCAAAGCCTGAATGATATAGGAAAATTTATATTCTAATAACCACTGTTTTATGTACTGTATAAACAAACAAAATATTCTTATCAAAGAAAGCAAAGCACAACCTCTCAATAAGCTTAAACATGCAGTTTATATAAATCACTACGAAGTAAGAAAGACTCATTTGACCGTTTGAATGCACAAAGGTAACAAAACAACCAGCCATTTTTCTATTTTCTTTTTTTTTTTTTCAAACTTAATTTTTTTTTTTTTTTTTTCAGAACAGATCAGGGTCCTTGGGTTCTTATGGAAATCTCTGTGCCTTTTTCTACTCAAATATTTGAATACTGATTTACATCAAAGGCATCAAAGGGGCCACAGAGGGGAAAACACAAACACTCAAAATGCTGACCTTTAGTTTGCAGGAGTGTAGATTCAAAAAAGCAAATTCAATGTTCTTAAAAAGTAGGCAAATTGAGTTTATTTGCATTATGAAAATGCCATAGTAGTACAGTACCAAAGGTATTATTAGGTGTTGGCCCACAGACTTGAATTTGGTGAAACCACTTTTCCCCCTAAAAAATATGCTTTTTATGCTTATGAGATTATTTGCATTGCATGTGTGACGTACGTGTCAGAGCAGAGGCTGACGAGTTCAGAATTTTTCCCTCTTTGTTGAATTGTAGTAAGTACTCTGTCATCATCACCTGTAAACCAAATCGATTCAGTTTTATTTTAGCCATAATCCTCAAAGTTTTTAGGCACGTTAGTGATTTTGTGAAATCTTAAGGAAAATCTTCCTCTTGTTACTCTTGAGTAACATGGAAAGGATTCTGAATGATAGTAGGCACACTGAGACAAAAATACAAAGCAGAACAGTGTGACTAGCTTTGCAAGATCTAATAATGGAGTGACTTTGATGTGTGTTAAAAATAAAAACTAGTCATTTTCTTCCCCATAACTTTTACAGTTTAAGATTCTTCTTTATTTAATAGCTTTAAATAGCATATTTAAGCTGAGCCCAAATCAAGTAATAATGATCAAATTCTTTGTGTCACATCTAAATACCTGAGTGCAATATTTATTTGCCATGTAATTTATATACTCTTATTTTTGTCTCTTTTGTAAGGACAAAACATTTATTTAATAAATATATAAATATAAAGATATTCGATATAATAATAGAAACTGTTTTTATTTTGTCTGTCTACTGTGCTTCATCAGATACAGTTTGAGAAGACAACTGTCAACTGGTACATCACTAATTACATGTTATAATATATATATATATATATATATATATATATTTCTTTTTTATATTATATATTTCAGTTTTAGTTAATGTGTTTGTTTTGCCTTCATGAATGATTTAAAGACAGCTATGACTTTTGTCACTTGAAAAAAAAAAAAAAAAGACAAAAGAAATTCCAAATAATACCTTGAAATACTTCTTTATTTGTGTACATGTAAAACATCTGTTCCAAAATACCAAGTGACAATGACACCTAACAGAAAGGTTGAACTGTGTATAAAATTTGCACAAAGTAAATCACAATGTTAAGTTAAAAAAGTTAGTGAACGGCTCTCTGTATTAAATCTATTTAACACGTCTTCATTGACCTGTAATGCAGCATTTTATTTATGTTTTCACTTCCTTTGTGTGACCACCAGATGTCAGTAGTTATAAGCAATTGGAACAGAACATCAACAGCGTTAGTACAAACTGTGTAGTCCTAGTAATAAATGGTTTGAATTCTCCTGATGCATTAACAGAAAATTAAGTGAACAACTTTTGTTAGCATACATCAGGTTGTGTTTTAAGCCAAAAGATTTTAAGACCTAATAGGCAGCCCCATATAATTTATTTCTGTAAATCATTCAAGGTAAGGCACTAGCTCACCGACTTACAACGTAATGCTACAGTGTCAAATAAAACACTGTCCTATCCAGTAAAAACCATTACCGTAGCATTTCCTGCACAATATGAGAGGGGGGCAACCTATTAAAAAAAAGTGTATTGAAACAAATAGCACCAGTAACATCATGAGAGAAATACAACGTATACATCATGATTAGCGCAAGATACATACGAAGTATGTGAAAGTGTTAAAGATAAGTTTACAATTCTAGTTATTTTCCTACAGAAACGTAGTAGTGTGAGTCTGCTAATCTCAGTCCTCTGGTCATATTTCATCACTTAGCTTGGATTTAATGAGTATGATCAGTTCAGTTATATCAGTACTTTAACTGTAACAATACTGTTTCAAACCATCTCAAATCTACAAGCGCAAAAATGTATAAACACACAAGGTATATTGGTAGCTTGTTTAGAGAGTGCAAAACACTGACTCTTTTAGGTGCATGGGTATGGGTTTGTAGGCTTGAAGGTCAAGATGAGCAGGTTCAGGACTTTGTTAGTTTTGAGGGTCCAGAGAGGGATCCATGTCTAAGCCATCAAGGTACTGGCTGCAGTTGGGATCACCCCTTATCAGTGGAGAGGTGGGGATGGGTCTTCCTGTATGTGGATTCACACACCAGCACTCACCACGATGTCCATTCACTGACATCTTACACTGAAACACACACAATAGTCAAAATTAGTTTTTAGAACTAAAATTAACATTTTAAAGACTTTAAAGGAATGTGTTTTTACTATAAGTATTGTACTATACTATAGCTATAAGAAGTATTTTAACTTCAATTGACAGCATTTGTAGCAAAATGTTGATTATCACAAACACATTTTTTAAAGTAAATCTTTTCAGTCGCACTTTATTTTAAGGTCAAATTCTCACCATTAATAAACCATTAACTATGACGTTTGCCTCAATAAACTCCTAATTTGGTTCTTATTAATAGTTAGTAAAGTAGTTGTTAAGTTTAGGTATTGGGTAGGATTGGGATGTAGAATAAGGTCATGGAGAACATGTACTAATACTAATAAACAGCCATTATGCTAGTAATATGCATGCTAATAAGCAATGAGTTAATAGTAAGAATTGTTCCCTATACTAAAGTGTTACCCAATATGCATATTAGCATGATTTTAGTAGGGATGCACCGATACCACTTTTTCCAGTACTCGCCCGATACCGATACTTTTATTTTTGGTACTTGCCGATTCCGAGTACCGATACCGATATTTTAAAATTTACTGGTAGATTTGTAAAATATAGGGTACAGAAACTAAAAGAATATGTATAATGTTAGTTGGTCAACTTTATTTATCAAATAGATACAGTCAAACCGAAATGTATTTAGAACCCATTATCATAAACTGTGTCCTGCACCCACTAGTAAAAAAAACAAAACAAAAAAACAACAAAAATATCAAAAATTATCAAAAGATGGTGTATATCTGCTGTCTGAATAATTTTTGGGTTGACTATATATCCTTTAATTATTTTTATTTTTACACTTCATTATGCCCATTAAAATGTGTTTTGTTACTTTCACTGTTTTTTTTTTCTTGCTCTATGGTACATCATCTTCAATTTAATAGCATTAAACTGCTCAATTGCAGCGGCTCAGTACTGTAATCACGCGAACCACTCATTGTGAATCTCCGAACTCTGATATTTTCAGAATTATAAATCGCGTTTTTTCATCTGAAATATGCTGCTATTTGGACTATAATCCAAAGCGACTCAAGAAACACTCGTGAAGCAAGCAAAACATGCGCAAGTACAGTGCTGCCTATCGCATTTCACACAGGCTGCTATAGTTTCACTTTCGCCGGACAGTCCTGTATGTTTATAGCGAATGCTCCTATAATTTTTTTTTTATATCTACGAATTTGTTTTAATCCAAAAGATGCGTGTGGTAAATATGCGAACATCAGTGAAGATCACGCAACAGCGCGCGCGCGCTCTCTCTCACTCCCTCTCTCTCTGTACCGTTAAATAACTTGTGCATTGATTTACTTAAATTATTTTTGACATATCTCAACGAACTACAAACTTTCCAGTGATGTCAAGGCGGGATATTAACTCGACAAGACCGCACATCTTGGCCGCCGCGCGCTCAATCCAATCTGCGTGCTTCGTCTATCAGCTGACGTGCACCAGTTATACAAGCTTAATACTGAATGTTTAACATTACATTACTGCATACAGGTACTTCGTAGACATCCTTAATCTCTAATGACTCCATTCTGCTGTCTGCTGTTTTGTTGTCGGTGTTTCTTTGCCTGGATACGCACTTGTCACATGATGTGGTATCGGCGTTTGGTATCGGGGCATTTTAACGAGTACGAGTACGAGTACAGGAGCTCAGTATCGGGCCCGGTGCATCCCTAGATTTTAGTGTGGAAAATTTAGCTTACCTTCCTTTTCTGTGGTAAGTAATATTCAATTTTGCAATTTGACAACAGAATGCATAAACCCTAAAACCTTTGTTGACTGTGTAAAAAAAGAAAGAAAGAAAGAAGGAAAGAAAGAAAGAAAAAAACAAAGAAAGAAAACTCTGCAGCTCAACAAATACTGTTTTAACAGGATAATAAAAAAAAGAAAGAAAGAAAGGAAAAAGAAAACTTTGCAGCTCAAGAAATATAGTTTTTACAGGAATAAAATTAAGTGATTTTATAAAACTATAAACTTAACTTTACTAACTACATCTAAATATAAAATATCTCAAATAAAACTTAGCTAACTACATCTAAATATCCTTAAGGATTAAAGATAGATTGGCAACATTCATTTCCAACAGAAGTGCCATAACATAACCTTGATTTTCCCCTTTCATTAAAGATGCAAGGGACATGTAGAAATCATTTTTATGCAATTAATAGGCCACAAATTAATTTTAACCTGTATTCCTTTAATATTAATGCAAGCCACTTTGTATAAAAGTTTCTGGTAAATGCAAACATTTAAATTATTTCTTTAGAAGAGCAGGATAAGTTCTCCACATTAAACACATCAAATCTGGAGCACCATCAGTTAAGGTGGGTCTGAAGCTTTGAGATCCCTCAACCTAAAGCAATAAATAAAGGATCAAAAAAGAAAGAGAGAGAGTGAGAAAAAGAGATTAAGAAAATAAGAAATGAAACGTGAGGAGAAGGAGAAAGAAGAATGAGAGAGAAATGAGATACAGAGAAGGAGAAGGTACAGAGATACGGAGAAGAAACTATGAACTGTCTCCGGAGTGAAGTAAGCAGGACTAGACTGACAAGATTAAATAAAACAATTACATAAATAAGATCCTCCCAATTTGTTTGGAGGATCTTTCTTTCTTTCTTTCTTTTCAATCTCTGGCTTTGCAAGGTTATGGTAAATGATCCTACCATGTGATAAATTAATTTAAAGAGGTACAAATATTCCATGTAGTCTCAATAGCAGGTGTTAAAAGTTGCCTGCCTGCACAGTATTATTTCATATTAAAGAATTATTAAAGAATTACCACAGTGCTTATTAAAATAGGTTTAGATGGATTATAGGAATTCACCCTGCGGAACAAGTAAACCTTCCAAAAAGTATTTAATATATATACCGAGAGATGTGTGTTGCTTTGAACTTCTTGCTGCTGAATAGGGAATTAAATACCTGTTTCAGGTTGTACTGCCCCCTCTTGTCACAGTTGGGTATGTGCAGGGAATAAAGGTCCTCCAGGGGGCCCCTGTTATCTCTGAAGGGTATTTTTGCAATCCTTTCCAGCACCTGGTCAAGCTCCTGCTGACACTGGCTCTAAAATATATAAATAAATGTGTTTGAATTTTTAAATGGTGGTCAGCTTGGTATGTCTTGTTATATTTAACATTCATTTCAAATCAACTCCCAATGGCCTTTCTTCCCTTATGATTTAATGATGTTTAAGTAAATTAAAATCTATGTAAAATGAGGTATTCTCTAAATTAAAATCTGTAATGCACACACATTAAAATCTTACTAATGTGTCTGCGTCATTTGTGGGTGTTCACTTAAAGTGTAACAAGACCTGACAATGCAACCTGCAAAGCATTTGGTGTGTGTACTGAGCCTGAAAGTGCTTTAAACATGTTACCATGCATTTGAAGTCTGGAGACTGATTAGATTTGACCACTGTATTGTAAGCTCCAGAGGCAATTATTAATCATAGGTCAACTGAAACAATGTGTTTTGTCCAGGTTTGGAGAAGCTATGGCAGATTTAGACATACAGTTCACAACATTAGAATACTCTAAAAAAAAAATATGCACTGTAGACAAAACTTGTCTCTGCAATTCCACATGAGCAATTCAACACAAATATACTTCAAAACAACTGTATTGGTTTTATTTTGGATTTTCATCACCTACCTGTTTAGCATGCGGTGCTTTAGGGTCCTCAACTTTATTGTACTTCATTTTAGTCTTCAGCTGCTGACGATGTTGAAGGACAGCACTCTCCTTCCATGGACTATCTTTGGTCGGCTTCCTTATAGGAGGAACCTCAGTCAGACCAATGTCCAAAGAGTCCTGTACCTCACCTGATGATAGGACACAACATTTTTATCAGTTAATTTGTAATAGTATTAATATTCTTATTATTTATGACTAATTATTAGAAGTATAACAGGTTATTCAAACATATTTATTTCTTTCAGCCTTTATATCTAAATCACTAATGCTCCAGAAGGACAAAATAAGTTAAATTTACCCTGATTTTCAAATTCTAAAAAATGTTTTCACCCTGTCTCAGAATACATAGCGTTTTCTTCTGAGCATCAGTAGTGAGTGTTTGAACCTTCTGCAATAGTTGCATATGAGTCCGTCAGTTGTCCTCAGTGTGAAAAAATATCACTAAACAAAAAAACAAAAACAAAAACAAAAACAAAAACAAAAAAACAGCACACAGCTGTGGATCATTCAGGTAACAACACAGTATTAAGAATCAAGTGTATGTAAACTTTTGAACTGGGTCATTTTTATAAATTGAACTATTTTCTCTTGTGGACTATATGTAAATGTCTTTTATGTGAAATATCTTATTCAGGTCAGTATTAAATAATAAAAAATAGCATGCATTTTGTATGATCCCCTCGTATTTTGGTAAAATAATTACCATTTTGCAGATTCTGCAAGGTGTATGTAAACTGACCTCAACTGTATTTCAGCAGCCATGTGTCTCAATTCGAAGGAGGGAACAAGGAGACGTGAAGATGTAATTCAAAATACACTTTAATGAATAATCTGGAGCAAGTACAAAGAAAGTCAGGGAATGATGATCGACACCTAACACTACACACAGGGCTTAAGTAATGAGGGAGAAAACGAAGGACTTGGGCAAAAATGAAACATAATTGGAACAGGAAACAGGAAGGACCAAATATGGGCATGGAAAACACAGGAGAAAAAAAATAGATCAAGTCCATGGGCATTACATTATGCCCCCCTCCATAACGCGCATCCTTGCACCACATAATATCGAGGGATGGGAGGGTGGGTGCCTTGGAGGTCCCTCAGGACAGGCTTATATGGGACGCCTCGAAGGCGGTACCGGATCTGGGCACCATGGCGAAGCAGGCAACTCGGGGAGCCGTGGCGGATCAGGGAGCTCAGGGGGCCATGGCAGAACAGGCAGCCCAGGGAGCCATGGAGGAGCAGGGAGCTCAGGGAGCCATGGCGGAGCAAGGAGCTCAGGGAGTATTCAACGTAAAGACGAAGCAGGTACGTGTAATTATAAAAATTGCCCTCAAGGCAAAAAATGCACCTAAAAAAATAAATTTTGCAGGGGTAAATATTGCCCCTTAATGGAAAATTATGGTTGTACTTTATTTTAAGGTGTCTTTGTTACAGTGTAATTATACATTTAAGTACTAAGTAATAATAATTACATGCACATGTTTTATGGTTTGGGTTAGGATTGTGGTTTGGCTTAGGGATATTTGCATATAATTATGCATAATTATTTGTTAGTATAATAGTAAGTACATGCAACATGTAACAACATCAAAGTGCAACACCCGGTTTGGAAGTTTTGTTTATATATATATATATATATATATATATATATATATATACACACACACACACACATGTGCAAATTAATTGAACAATCTGTATTTTCACATTGTTATGTGATGCTAACCTTGGATTTGTTTGTGGATTTCATGTCTGTTTTACAATTATGAGTATGATTTTATGGACATTCCCCTAGCCAAGCAAATGTGTTGTAGTTGTTGTTGTTTTTAATCGTAATCATAACAGGCCTAGCTCAACACTTTGACTTCAGGAACATTGATTTGGGTCTTTTTATCATAACTTGCTATATTTTGTAAAAATATTCACTTAATTTTGTAAAAGTGCATTAGGTTACACATTTCTGAATCATGTATAACTGAACAGAAACAACCTTGGGTGACTTGTTTGAACTGGTCTTTAGAATGTTTTGCAGCATAATTGAGTCTGGACCACTGAAGTATTGAAAATTCTTTCAGACAAATGAATGTCAGACAGATATAGGGTGTTCAATAATTTTTAAATGGTCATTTATTCCTTACACAATGACCTTACTAAAAGTAACCAGTTCAAAGCATTTAAACAGTCTGAGTTTAAAGCTTCTTAGCCATCTGGGAGGAGTTACAGCATTCATGGCTAAAAAAAAACGAACTACAATGCATGGATAAAATTTAGCATACCACAGCAATAAATAGCGAGACTGAACAGCAGGTAACAAAAACACTCTTAATTTTCCACTTGTCAACACTTCTTAAGAGCTTGCTGCTTAACCTCAGTGGTGATCTCTTTGAAGCTAGAATCCCAGCAGGTTCTACAGAAGTGGAATGAAATCAGGTGTACAGTATGCAAGAGACGGGCTTTTCCATTCCAGAGGTAAAGCATTTCTTCTTTCCCTGAAAAACTTCAGAGACAACCTGTTTTGGTATAAAAGAGGATAACCTCACCAAGCAAAGCAGCACTAGAGCCTTGCACACTGTGTCCCTTCTTATCTAAACACTGAAGATTAGCGTACTCTCTCCTCCACTTGCAGAGCCAGTGCGTCTGGACAACATAGCAAAATGGCAATTTTTAATATATATAGTAACACTTCACAATAAGGTTTGTTAAAATTATTTAAAATGAACTAGCAATGAATAATACTTTATTTGCAACATTTACTAAAAATATAAACAAATTTTAACTAACATTGATAAAAATGTGTGATATTGCATTCATGCAACAGTTTGACGGCACAAGAGAAACAACGAGAGTGTCTTTAAAAATGCTCTTTTGTGCAAACTACTTCCTTCCACCACAGATTCAAATTTAAAGTTGACAGTTTAACAGCTGAGCGCAAGCCTCCATTACTAATTCGAAAACACCACTTTAGAAGTAGTAACAAAGGAATGTTGAGTTGCTTCATTAAAAGTGATTGTATTCCTGTATCAAAAGCTCACTGTATTATGTAGAGTATTATGAGAGAGATGGACTGAGTGAGTGTAATTACTTGCACCTGATATGACATTAATTCTTCAGCTAAGTCTCATATTCACAATGAAACATTAGTTTGATTGGCCACTGAGGAAAGCAGTATCTTTGTTGTATTATCCGTTCATCTGTTAAAGGTGATTATCAATATAATCAATATAATCAATAATTTACTTCTGACTCACTCATAAAAACAGTCTCTTGTCATCATCTAATGGCAAAACAATGAAACTAGTCACCATCACTCTCATGAATCTGGTCCTGTTTAGTGGATTACTCTTTTGCCTAGCCCCCTGGATTACGTTCGCTGTTGCTTGACCCTCGCCTGTTTCACGGATTACTCTTGTGTCTTGCCCTCTGTATACCTGTTTGCTGGTGTCGACCCTGCCTGTTTATGACCATGTCTCTGTCCCGTTTCAATAAAAGCTTGCATTTGGATCCACCCACTTCTCGCCTTGTTCCCTCCGTAACAATCACGAACACACACATTGTTTACCAATACTAAATACTATTATTAAATACTACTATTATTTATATAAAATAACAGGCATCATAAAAGTTGCTGGGCAATTCAGTCAAAAGTACAAAGGCAACGCTCTGATATACAGCATTAAATGTAAATAAAGTATAATGTGATGAGATTTTGCCCTCAGCTGAAACTATTTGCTCTGGAACAAATAATAGATTAATGAGACCAAAGATTGCCCATTAAATTTACCCAAAACAAATTATACCTCATGTATAACCACTATAGAGATATCAGAGCTAACAGCAAATTCTGGCTAAGGTAAGGCTGCTCTTGGCGGGTTCATGAGCGCTGAACGGCCGCTGAGTCGCTGACGCCAACAACTAACATCTAACAAATATTGAAGCAAGTTTTCAAATAGACATTGTCTTTATTAACAAACTGCATATTTAAATCTTAAAAACTACATTCCATTACACAAAAACAGTATTATTTATAAAATTATAGCAGATTTGGGCATCTGCCATAACACTCGCTGTGAGACATAACGCAAGTTTAACGATACAAGCGGTGAAACGGTTGGAGTTCAGATATCACTACAATATCACACTCCTCTCAGGCAATCAGATTTAAAGACTAGAAAAAAAAAAAAATATATATATATATATATATACGCACATACAGTACACAAAATCATTAAATATTTATATTGTATTGTTTTTTTTAAATACTAATATATTTCATATTCAGTTAAACCATCTTCTCTTTGAGCCATTTGTATCACACCGCCTAAATGTTCAAGAACAACTTTAATCAAGCCCAGAATCTATGTTCAAAAGTCTTATCTTCATGTTTTCCATGTATTTGTGTTCACAAGCCACCCTTAATAAGCTGCAGTGGACTTTTTGGATGTCTCCACAAGTTCCCCAAGTACAATCATTCAATGGAAAGTGGAAGGAACTGTTTTAATCTGCAGATGTTTTCCAGGTCCTTCAGGAAATAAATAGGGGGAGGGATGCATCCACAAAGGATGGCAATTCTTAAAATAATCCACATGGAGGGCCAATCATCACTGTCCAGCAGGAAAGAGAAGAACACAAAACTAATGTGATTAATTTTTACAACCAGGGGCTGGTTATTAAGTTGTTTCCATTACCTTTACATCTACCAAGAGAATATAACTGCATGGATGCTCAAAATGCATGCTGGTTGGAATGGGTAAAGAACTTACAGTGCTGGAAGCAATGCCAAGTTGTAGACGTAGGGTGATGCCAACAAGCTTAATCACTACCATCTTATCTGGCATCATCCAATGCAACTCTACACTGGAACTCTGGCTTGGTAGTCAGCACTGATGGTACATGGGAACTACATGCTCCTTGCCTTAATAAAAAAATTCTCCTCTCCATCTGTTTGGGATCAAAAATCTCTGTTCAACTGTCCACTGAAAGGATGGAAGTGAAAACCATAAGATAGAGATCTGTTCCACTGGTTCAACACTAATTTAATATCCTATGTGCTTTGCAAGGATCTTTGTGGAAGAAGAGCAGAAAAATCTATTTCCATTGTTTCTAAGTCCTCATCAGACTAGGCAGGTTTATACACAACATTTATGGCACAGAAGTTTCTTCAACTGACAATTTAAATCTTTATCAGGATTGCTATTGTAAGCTAATGACCAGCCCTAAACCTGTCAGAACCTCTGCCATGCTACAGGAGAATTCAGACATATTCTATATAATGATAGATAATAATGTATTTGATCATGTAATGAATGATTGTAGTTTTACATTTATTTATTTATTTATTTTTAGATTTTAGGTAGCTTTGATTTAAGTTTTTTTTGTATTTAGTTTTAGTAATTATAGTTTAGTAATTAACAGAACACTTCCTAAACCTTCTAAACCTTAAGAAACCCACATTTTCAAGTTTCTTATATGTTTTTCATCCAAACCTCAGATCTTTGGAAACACACTGTCAGAGTCTGCTGTTTCTCACACTGAGAACTACTAGAGCAGGCTTCATTTCCGATGGTACTCGTCTTTTCCACATCTTTAGTCATGAATAATTTGTGCCCTTTGTGGTAATTGCTTTGAACAATCAGGTTTGTGGGATTTTTTCCTTTAATTTTAACACCACAAATCATAGGAATGGCTATGATAATGCATTTGCCATTTTCATAATTACACTCAAAATAGTCCCACACAGGGTTGTGCTGTTTCCAAACAGCCATCATCCATGTCTCTCAGTATCAGCTAACTTCACATGCACCACATCACCATCTGAAACTCTTCAATAAGGTTCCAGTGACTAGCATTAGTTAACTACATTAGTTAACATGACCCAACTATGAAAAATACTTCTGAAGCATGCATTAATTTTAGTTAATTTCAACATTTACTAATACTGTTATGAGCCTGTGGGCAAAAAGTACACGGCGCAGTAGTATAATCCAAAACAAAGTGTTTAATAGAGAATTCCCAAGGAAATACTGGAGACCACAGGAGTAGACTAAGGGTGCGCCTCAATCAGCTCCCTATCTCCCGAGCTCATGAATCAGTATATCGTGTACACAGGCAAGTTCCCTAGCTCTTCCATTGCGTGTCATTATATTTATCGCGTTGGCTCATGTGGTTTATATTTCACGTTTCAGAACTGTGACATTATTTCCGGTATGGAGCACTGATGCTCCCTAGAATTTTTGATGCATTGTGGGATTTTTTAAGGAGTGAATGTTCCAGTGCACTGGAAGGAATTAACGATCGAGACAGCCCTTAAAATGGCCGACTCCCTGATCAGTGCCCCATCTACTAAACAAGGGAGCTGATTGAGATGCACCCAAACTCTACTCAACTTTCATGCAAGACAAAGGAACTGACAAAAACACAGGTCTTATATATACTCGGAAGTCCAACAGAGGAGGAAGGGTGTTAATTCAGGAGGTGGGCGTGGGGCAGGCAAGGGGCAGGTAAGGGGAAAAGGGGACAGTTCATGGAGCCAAGGTGGAGAAGATGGAGGGAGAAGCCCAGAGCAGGAGGAGTCAGGTGGAGATCCAAACCACAGTCAGGACAGCGGCCCACGGTAAAGTCGACAGCAGGAGGAGCCATGCTGGAGAAGGGGCTGACATACCAGGTTGACAACTGACGGCAATTGTGTAAGAAAATGACTATAAGTTCTCGCTTGTTTACCGTCTTTAGTGTTCACTTCTGTTGGAAACTGCAGTGATATGTACTACTTGGTACTTATTTTATGTCTTGCGACAAAGTTCCTACAGGTACGGTTTTGTCATGAGATCAGGTAGCATAGAACCATTATTATTATTTTCAGTTAATATAACAACTTGCTGTCATTTATTTTTTTGTTGACTTTGCAGTATTTATTTGCAGTTATTTTATTTCCGTTATTTTATGATAAATTAAGATTGCAGTATTTTAGTTTTAATTTTCAGTTTCTAGAGAAAAAAAAAATCCCTGATTAACATCAGCTCTAACTTTTCACTTTACACAAAACAAATAACATTGTACTGAATTTCAGCAATCTTTTTCACAAACAATGCTTCCAAATTAAAATGCATCTATATTTCACTGAACACTTGCAGAGCATCAGCCTAACAATCGCACACATAACGTACACTCTACAGCATGCAGGCAAGACAGAACAAGCTAGACTAAAAAGTGCTAAGTGACTAACAAGGTTCACTGAGTAACCATAATTCGGGCCTTGGGGAAATAATTCTGCCCTACATCCTCATCCCCAGACCAACATGTATGAACTACAACTATACCATGAAAACTTCTGAAAAAAAAAAAACAAAAAAAAAACACCACCTCCGCAAATTCCAAAGAGGACCTTAGACCATTGCTTGCTCCCACCCCGAGCGTGCTCGCCTCAACATTTCTCACATTGTTTGTGTTATCTCCAAGCTGCTACGGGGAGCTAGAGAGTTTATTCTGGACACAGACACAGTAAGATTCTTGGCATTTGAGTTGCTGAGTCGCCCTAGGGGGGGGATGGCAGCCATACCCACTCTTGCAGAAAACTGGGGGATTAGTTTGCTCTATTTTAGTCCAACGGGTACCGCTTCCCCACAGCCCTGTAGGTATAGCTCATAAGCAGTCCGTTTATTTTTGTGCCCCTCTCCCAGGTGCTGAGGGCTTTGTGAGGCCTTTTTTTTTCGGGTCACTGCAAATGGGAAGGGGGTCACCAGCCATTTCCCTCTTAGTGAAGATGAGACCAATATATGAAGACCTACTTGCTGTGCTGTCAGCACAGTGCTTTCCATTATGGCCAAAACTTTACACTGGGGGTTTTCCATGACCCATTTTAAAATTTGCACAGCCCCACAAATCCACCACCATCAATGTCATATACTGTATAAGACTTAAAGATCTCTCTTAAGGCAGCAAATTATATTCTTAAGAATTACACCACAACTGACTTTTTTTTTTTGTTATTTTATTTATTTATTTATTTTAAGCAGAAGGAGTGCCACATTTTTAAGAGGTTATGTCAAATATTTCAGCTTTGAAAAACATATTTTAGCCCTTTGCTTGGATCCTAATACAAACAAGTGCAGCAATTTAGCAACAGCTGTTACACTGAGGGTACCTTTGCGGCCAGGCCCTTGCACCCATTGTAACATACTAGCACACAGAGAAGAGAATATTTTGCACACAAGAGAAGCTGCTTATTTAACAATTAGGGTTTTAACCTATTCAGCAATAATTATGCTTTATTAATAATAATAATTATAAAAATAAACCTTTTACAAATATATTTCATTCAGCTATGTCGCCCCATTTAAAAGAAGGCTAGGGAGATGCTTCTCCAGGCTGAAGAAGAGCCACATACTGTGGCTCTTCCAGGTACATTGTGCAAAGGCTGCAGTCTCTTTACCAAAGGCAAGCCACTTAGGGCATCTTCAGGCTCATCAGATCATTTGCTTTGTTTCTGAAACTGTTAAAATGTTACAGTTTTCTTTTTAGATAGGTTCACTTTAACAAAGCAACATTTCAAAGCATTCCAAAATGTGTTGTCTGCATGTATGCGAGCAAATCTGTCCTCTCACTGGTCAGAGTACACGTTTATGTTTCTTATAGCGTCATCTGCCAAGATCAACCTGATCTCATGACGAAAACATACCTGTGGGTACTTTTTCCACAAGACACGAAATATGTACCAATAAGTACATATCACTGCAGTTTCCAACAGAAATGTCCACTGAGTGGTGCTAAAAGAGTGTTCGTTTTTTTCCCCGGAACAGATGAACATACATATGGTTTTCGATCACTCATCTTGCAGCTCTTTCATTGTAAGTCATGTTTTTCACAGAATTCGTACCCAAGTATTCCACATCCTAAGTCCAATTCCGTGCTGGCTGAGCTACCAAGCAAGTTTGCTACATATTGGTGTTGTGTCCCCTCCACCACCCTAAACCTTACAATACTAGGGGGTAGTAATCTGGCGGGGATCAACACCAGAAAGAGAAACATATGGAGCTGTAATCATAACCATATATGAAAGTGATTACAAGTGCTCATTGTTTACCGCCTCTAGTGTTCAATTCTGTTGGAAACTGTCATCAAATCTTCAGTGGGATAGCATTCTTACAATGCACACATTTCGGAAAAGAACAGATGAAGGTGCTCTTTTGTTTTTAAAGAGTGTTCATTATTATACTCACAGAAATACAAACTGATGCTTTTTATATAACATATAACATATTTCCTATTATTAATTATGATACAGATTGGTTCGTTGGTCCGTTGGGTTGGATTTCATTCTCACCACAATCAAACCGTTCCAGAGTTCATTTTAAATTAAGCTGGGGCCACTTTGTCCAGGCGATCTCCAACTGATTATTTCAGCGAGGGTCCAAGCATGATTGCCATGTTCATATATGCCTAACCTAACCAAACTGATGGAGAAAATGCACCAGATTCTAAAACAAATACTCCAAAAGCTATGTAAAAAAAAAAAAAAAAAATCCCTTGTCAGTGCCAGATTACAGTCTAGCAGTTCTTTGGGCCATTTTATTGTTAAGGTTCATAGTCTCATGGTAGTGCGGCTGCAATCCCTTTACTTCATTCACCTGGTATTTCATGTCTCCTGCATCAAAGTTGTTTGTCTCAGTCCCCTTGCTTCTGTGGACCTTCCGTCTTGTGGATTGGACGGTGTAGCATCCAGCGTCATCAATAGAGCCATCCTAAACTGGTCGCTAATCTATGAGTTCTGTCGCCCAGAAGCTGTACTATTAGGACTCTGGCCTGATCTGTGAGTTTTCTCTCGTTCTCCTGCTTGTCTAAGTGCTATGTGTTCTTTCATGTGTTTGCTTTTGGTTACCTTTCTCAGTTGCTGGTCATTAACTGTTGCACCTGTTTCTCATTTCCTCCCCTATTATTTCTCCCTTTGACTTCTGTCTTATGCCGTTTATGCCTTGCCAGTCCAGACTTTATTGTTTTTGTCTGTACCGTTATCTGTCTGTTTGCATGTTAGGATTCTCTGCTTCACCCAGCCCAGTCAATAACTTAATGAAACCTGAAAATATTTGTTAAATTGTAAATGAATGGGTGAATTGTTCTTTTAATTTTTTTTTATTAACACTCTTTAATAAATCATTTAAATGAAAATAATATTTGAAAAAAAGGGTTTCACTTTATTTTGATGGTCTCTTTAACACATTCTGTTGACTATAAGTAACGTTGTAAATACATGTCTACTACCTCTTACTAGATAGTGTTATTAGAGTATTAGTAGGCTGGTATGGTTAATGTTAGAATAAGTTGATGTGTACTTGCATTTACTTACAGTCAGTAGAATATCTTACAAAAAAAAAAAAAATTGTGGTAGGTAGGGGAGACCAGGGGCAATTGTAACAGACTACTTGAAATACTTGAAATACACCAGTCATCTTTTGATACAAGAAACAACTGTAGGTGCACTAATTAATACATTTGATATATTTTGTCTAATAAGAACAAGACTATAATATTAAATAAATGTAAGATGTCAGAGTGTTACAATTGTGTATGGGAAAAATACACAGAAAAATAAATCATATTAACCCACTGTATCTCAAATAAAAGCCTACCTCAAATTAATCACTTCACTGCTGTATTATCAATGTTACTTAAGGTTTTTTTTTTATATATGGTTCAAATTATTTTAGATGTGAGACATCTGCTTTCATAGGTCTATTTCTATTTTTGCAAAAGACTAGGCAACTATTCTAGTCTTAACTAGATTTTAATTATTTAAATATATATTTTATATATTTTTTAATACATTAATTAGCTGATGAAGCAAGAACAATCTTTAACCAAACTTTACTGAAATGCTATAAGATGGGCAATTTTGGTCCTGGAGGACCACTGTCCTATAGAGTTTAGTTCCAACCTTAATCAAACACACCTGAACAAGCTAATCAATGTCTTCAAGATCACTAGAAAGCTACAGGCAGGTGTGTTTATTATGGTTGGAGCTAAACTCTGCAGGAGAGTGGCCCTCCAAGAACGAAGTTGCCCATCCCTGAGAAAGACATATAAACAGATCAACTCAATGAGATCATATGGATATAATATTCATTGTATAAAAGACTTAAAAGCAACACATTGTTTAATGTGTAACACTAATCATTTTTAAATGTAGTTTTGCATTTAAATATGTTCATTTACCAACAGAAATGTATGTCAACATAGACAAACAAGGTGCTTACACTGGGCCATGTGGCTTGGGGGCAATTGCAACACAATGTTACAATTTCCCCCAATGTTTCAGCCATGATAAAATCTCGAATGCTAGCTAGCCACACCTATATTAGTGTAGGTTGTTCATGTTATTTATTTATTTATTTTATTATTTTTTTTTATCAACAGTGTAGCGATAAAATCTATGTACGTCTAAATTTGCGGTCATCTAAACTACAGACAACGGAACAAAAATACTGTACATCCAAAAAGTAAGTTTCATATTATAAAATCAGTATTTTGTTAAAAAATTCCGCTGAGGTGAAATGATCGTGCTCCTTTTTTCACAGGCAGAGAGAGAATCCTACTGAGCATTTGCAGATCAAGTGCCATCACTTTAGCTTGTTTCTGATTGGAGGAACTGAGTGTGTTACAACTGTATCGATCTCTGCTACTTCCACTCCATAGTGTACACAAAGTAGGTGTGATCATGAATCTCAAAAGTAAAAGTACAAAGCAAGCATACATTCAAAAGCATTTCCAATGCACCATTTATATACAGTATAATTACCTAATGATATAATTGTGAGAGAAAGCATTGAAGTATACCTTTTCCTCCTATCTTGTATTTAGTGCCTTTAGGGCTTTAGTAGTACACGTCATTTCCTTTCCGAACATGTATTCAGATTCGATTTATTAAGAAGTTTAGTTAATACAAAACACTAATTTCTTGAGTCAGGACTACCCATACTATAGAGTGGTGTATTTGACGTCAGTGTGCACAAAAAAAAATTGGATGAAAAATCATGAATTGTGATTAAAAATCGAAAAATCGATTTTTTATCAAAATTGTGACCCCAGGAATTGATATGAATCAAATTGTGAGATACCGAAAGATTGTAACGAAACAATGTGTTCATACAACAACTATTTTCTAAAATTGCAGTTATTCAACAAAAAGTTTTTTTTGTTGGTTTGTTATTGTGTAAATCAAGAAATATTTAGTAAAAAGAGAAAAGATGAAGTAGATGGCCTACAGAGAACCTTCTGACCTAAACAAGTAGAATAAGGACTCCAATAATACAAATAGAGCAATGACAGACCAACTGCATGCTCTCAATCACTCTTCAGACTGTTAAGCTTTTAAATGCCATCTAATAAAAAAATGTTCTTCAATAGCACATTAATTACACACTTCAGTTACGACAATGTAAGTGAGGCAATCTGGTGTTAAACAGCTATGCTCGTCATTTTCAGGAAGTGTATGTTTTCCTGTCTTTCACCAGAAAACATGCCCTCTACCACAACAGGATTTGGAGAACACTTGTGTAGAGCTTCAAAGAACCAAGATCAAATATTCGCTGTGAATGTTCAAGATTTTAAACAAAAACAATGGATTCCTATGAACCTATTCACAGTGGGCACGAACATTTGCCCACAGACAGACCAAAGTTGTTTGTTTTTATGGAAAGCTTTTGGCCACATTTACCAAGACAGTGCTGCTGTATAATCCAACATGTTGGTGCCACTAAAGTTATTTTGACAACACCAGCACAGGACGTCGGGATGCAGTATTTGCACAGTTCATGAACCCTTGCAGCAGTTCATGAACACTTTGTACTATAGACATAAATCAGACCTGTTTTGAAAGTCTGCTAATAATGTATGTGCATAAATATAAAGACTCTAGGTAGATATTATAGTATATATAGTATACTGCTACATCAAAACTCCCTTTCCCACTCAAAAAAGGGGGTACAGTTGGGCCTTTTGTCTATTTAATTTTACTTACTCTCATTTCCCTCCATAATTAAATCTAAAATTGTATATTTTTATAATGTGACTGAGGTAATGAGAAACTGTCACATATTTTGAGACAAAAAAAAGTGCTATTTATGATGTTCAGGTTTGTTAACCTGATAAGTGATTAAATCCATAGTTTTAGTAACTGTCAAATAGGTGAAAGGATAGTATTTGGGATTTATATATAGATGGCATATTACATTTTACATGAATGAAAAAGAGGCTGTGAAGGACTTACATAATGACACTGAATTGTAGGTCCAATATTATGTGCCCTTTCATAGTAGCATCTAAACAAACACATTCACCACAATAAAAACATTTAGACATTTTGCAATCCAATTCAAACTAATTATTTTGCAAACAGTTCCAAACTTTGCAATCCAATTCACTCACAGTAATACCTAATAATAAGAATATTTAGACATGTGGCCAGTGTAGTCTAAAAACGTATTTTCTTTTTGAAGCACTTGGAACTGCTCTGTCTGGCTTCATCATCAATATTCATGATCAAAAGTGCTATATCCAGTTCCATAGATGAGGCCTGAGCCAAGTCCCAGACTAAAATGCTGGGCTGTTTTAACTGAAAGAAACTTGCACTGACTGATCTTAAAATATGTCAGTTTCATTGTTATGCGTCAAGATGCACACCAGTAGTCTTTTTATCTAAGGCATGTTCATAAAAGCTACTTAAATGTTCTAACTGAACTATGACACTAAACCTAAGCCCTGTCTGTGATGTTTTAAAAACAATGTCAAAAGCAGACTATTCAAATGAACTGGGGAGGGGGAGGGGCATTAAGCCCAAATGTGGGTTTTATTATTAGCATTATTATTATTTAATAATAATAATAATTGCCTAATTTTCTCCACTAAAAGTGTTTGAGCCTCAGAGACCATAAATCACAGAGACCTCAAACCTGATATGATCCCAAATCCCACCCACTATTCAGGTATACATACATACTAATGTAACACTAGGTAGGGCTACAATAGCCTAATTAAATGTAAGTTTTTTTTGTTTTGTTTTGTTTTGTTTTGTTTTTCAATTAGTTAGTTAATTATAGGTCTATAAGATCTATACGCACTCCCAACTAAATCGATTCGCAGACCTAAGTCCAAACTTAAGGACATTTACGTGTGACGTTTTGCTCATGATGTAATTAAATTCCGCCAAGGAGGGTGTTACGTCAAAAAAAAAAAAAATCAACTTAAAATAATAAATAAATAAATAAATAAATAAATAAATAAAATAAAAAAAAAATAATACTATCGGCGTGCCATAGTAACATTTTTACTGGACCCATCTGGCTACCCAATCAAAAATTTCCTTAGGGCGCAGCTGCTTTTTCTTGGTCGAGACCCGTCCTTCTGTACTACTTGTTCAGACCCATCTTCTCTCTCTCTCTCCCTCTCTCTCTCTCTCACACACACACACGCACACACACAGTGATAAATTTACTGCAGGAAAGGGTCAAAGCGCAAAATCCGTCTTGCAATCACTTGCATTCCATTTACTCCCTAGTTCTCCAGAAAACGCTTTCTTTTAACTTTATTTTTCCTTCTTCACCTTATGTTTTATTTCAGAGAGATAAAACATTCGTAAACATAGACTTTGGACTGTTACAGTTACAACAGGTGCCTAACTAACAGGCTGTTAAAATATTTAGTCTATAATTTGTAGAGTATGCTACGAACGGCTGATATCGAACTCCAACCAATTAATCAAGTCTTTTATCGATGACTGCTGATAATTTGCCACTGTACTGCAGTATCAGCAAAACACGGAATAGAACACTTTTGTGAAAAGAATTTCCATTAATTTTGTTAAGGCATACAAATGGTATTTCATTAAACAGGCTATTTTTACTTTATTTCATACAGTGTGTTATTTTAAAAAATGTGTATAAGGCAATGCCCTCTGTTCTATGACATAATGAAATGAGGAAAAAATAATTAAATACAACACCTTCTAAAATTTTAACGGAACAGCTTTATAAGCCTATTAGTTCCAACAAATCATCTGATTTTTATCATTATTATAACAGGTAGAAGCAAATTATGCAAATCCCACATTTATAGCTCTGTCACTTTATGTAGTAGGTTCCTGCCACAAATAATAATTGAAATCACTTATAAAGCCTTTAAATCACTTACCGCTTACTTCCCGAGGCTCTGCGCTTCCTGTGGGCTCAGTGTCCACTTTACGTCCACATCTCCCGAGCCCTTGAACCAGCTGCTCCAGGGGCAACTCCGAATCCGGCTTGGGATAACACCGCAGACCACTGGAGCATCTCGGTGTGTAAACGCCGCACAGCTCGCCCTCTTGCCGGGCACACACTGGGCAGCAGCCGCAGCCAGGCTCGCGAACAATCTCCGCGCACGTCTCCGTGAGCATCGGGCAAGCCGCCTGGCGCTCCGCAGTGCAGCTCGGACAACGGAACACCATTTCCGTGCGAGCGGCGCCGTGAAAAGTCACCAGTGCCAGCAGCAAGCTGCAACTCCCGTAGAACAGCATCGTGTCCACGATGTAGAAGCTCTGCGAATTGGAGGACTAACTTATGCAGGTAAAGAAAAGTGTACGCGGACAGGTGAAGGCTAACTGGGGCTGCTGCAGGCTCCTATCAGTGTTCATATGCCGCTGACATCATAGGAGATGACAGGCGGGCTGCAGCTTTGTCAAACAAATCCTCAAAAGGGCTACAGTGCCAGCGCCTTGGGTTTGTATTTCAGTAAGGCCTGGGTCCTGCCTAAATTTCAGAACAGAAATTTTATAATAAATATTTTAATCGCCAATTTTTGACGTGTGATGTTAAGCCTGTCATTAAATAAAAGTGCTTATATAGCAGATGGAGTAAGAAACTCATGCTTGGCTCCAACAGTCATTGAGATTATTCCTGAACTAAGCTAAACCAGCAGGGTCTTGATAAATTAAATGGCTTAATTAAATGAAATTCTTGGAATACAGGTGGAATTTGAGTTGTTAAAGTTATTTATTTATTTTCCACTGGGGGAGTCTGTCCTCTGACGACAAGGCACACACTACACAGTTACATAATATGTCTAATACAGGTCATGTTTATTGAATACATTATGCATGACGCAAATATTTAAATTTTAAAGATAACGATTAATTTATACTCTTTCAGTCCATACTAAAACAACTGGCATGGAGGGAGGCAGTGGTCAGTGAAGTGTCCCTCACTGTCTGTTTGGTCTGGGCTGTAGTTGGCAGGAAGTAACACAGCAACACTGATATAGTGAATAAACAAATAAGCAAACTATTCTGTGTCATTGTAGTCATGGCTACAGTCTCTTTGTATATTAAAATGAAATGTCAGTGCTGTGCCTTCATGTACTTATAGGACTAGCCTACACGCTGAATGTTGTTGTAATCTCTCAGTTGCCTATTGATTACAGGGGCCAGGAGTCGAGGTATCATGCTTACCAACCAAACAACCATTAACCCGTCCAGAGCAAAGCCCACACTCTGTTCCCCTCTGAGACTAATCGTTGTTTATTTAAGGGTACAGGAATAGCTGCTCCATGTGAGACCTATAGCTGCAGCGGTTGTCGAAGAGATATAAATGAGGATTATTTTTCTTTGTGGGTGCCCTCTGATTTCATGGCATTTTATGTATTTGTGGTTGGCAGGCTTCCTTTTCGCCTTGGAGATTTTGATAGAGAAAGAGGACTTTTGAAATGCCAGGTCATGTGGGTGTTGTGATGAAGCAGGAGTGTTTATGCAGAACCTCATGTGTCATTTTTTAAAAAAGAACCAGCTGGAGACCCACAGGCTTATAACCCATGTCTGTGTCCCCGGAGTTTGTACAGTGTCTGGGTTTCTGCAGGATTTTGAGGGCTATAAGCCACAGTATCTCCAGTTGGTTAAGTGCAGTTCTCCATCAAGGACATTTCTGAGTAAACAAGTAAGATAAATTACACTAATGCCCTGAGGAACCTCTATATGGCATACCCCACTGTGAAAATTAGCTAGAGAAACTTTTCACATTGCTAAGATGCAAGTCATGAATATCAGTGATTTTTTATTAGAGACTGCAGCAGCAGATGATGTGTGTGTGTGTGTGTGTGTGTGTATATATATATATATATATATATATACATGTATGTATGTATGTATATATAATCATAAATATATAAATAATATATTATCCTAATGAAAATATTCAAATATTTGTATATTTGAATATGTCTGACTGTATATTAAAAAGTATATGTTAAAATGCTAACTAATTTATACTCTGTGTACTTTGGAATATTGTTTCCTGAGGTTTCGTGTTTGATTTCCCAGAAAAGCAGAGTGGATGTTTAGTCAATGTGGACCTAAGACAAGAGAGAACAAGCATATTTGCACACATTACATGTCTACCATAAAAACAGCAGTTACACAATCAGGTTAGTAAGGCAAGGTAGATTCTGCTGTGTTGGCACTGTAAACTATTGTAAAAATGGGCATGTCAAGATAGTAGCAGTAGGAGCAAACTAACAGATAAAATGTTTTTTTTTTTTTTTCTTTTTATTAATAAACAAATAACCACACTTTAAGGCTTAATGGATAGTTTATTTAACATTCCCAGGTCATTAAACAGCTCTTCTTCAAAATACAAGTTCCTTCTGTTTGTTTTATAGTACACGTGAAAGACGCGGGAGGGCGCGCTTAGTTTAATATTCACTTGTTTGGCTTCTTCGGGCCGCCGTACCTTTAAGAAACAAGATCATATGACGGCTCAGGATGTCAACAAATGTGAAGGGAATTGCATTGAGCTAATGCCATGATTCCCAATACCGGTTTAAAACCGGGTATAACGTTTTTTAGGGCTACGGGTCACGTATTTCTTGAAGCATAAGGTATGTTTTAACGCATTTCATGAGAACAGACATTGACTAACACTGTTGTTGGAGCGTCAGGAAGTATTGCAAGTGTTGTTAAAATAAAGTGTTAAAATATTCTGATTGAAAATAGACATATCAAGAGCTAGTCTAGATACTTAAATTTTTGTGATCGTGTGTTGTAATGGATAAAAATAATTTAAATAGCTTTTTGACAAATAAAGTAAACATAACAGAAATAGGAAGAGATGACACTCGGTTTGCATGTACACAGCAGAGGAGCAGTGCGAGAAATATTTGTTTGTGAAATCCCACCCACTTTTCAGCTGCATTAATTTTACAAGCCTGTTTTTTATTTAACGTCCTGTCTTTATAGCAGTAATACATATGTTATTTATGTATATTCAGATGAGAATAATTGTCCTTTTGTTTGCAATAACTTGGAATATTTCTGTTAATATAATGTTTTTCACTCTTTTTAGGATGTCATCCACTCAGGCCGGTCAGTCAACGGTTGTACACAGACTTGCCACATTACTGCGAAATAATGGTATAGAATCAGTATTTAAGTTGTATTATTGTTTATTTCAGCTGTTTCACCAGGCCCCGTTACTGTAAAAAATGCACACAGTAAAAAATGTAACAAAGAAGCTGTCCACAGAAATTTGCAAGATTTGGATTGAGTAGGATTGAGTGCAACTGCACTGCAAGTTTAGAATTAAATGCTATTCTCTTTATGCTGAAGGCTCCATATTTACAACTGCAAAATTCTGAGAACGCTTTTGCATTTGTTTGAGGATGCTTAGCATGAAAGCATTGCCTTATGTTCTTGTTGGTCTCTGTATAGGTGACTCTGTACTGGATGGTTCCAGTACTCTCACTCTGCAAGTGGGATGTTTACAGCACCTGACACAGCTCTTTGAAAGGCACCTTCTCTCACGAACACATCAGCATGGTTTTCTGGCTCTGCCGTCCCACCCAGCAGACACTGCCTCTCTGCTGGAAGTCCAGTTCCTCTTTGACATGCTGCAGAAGACAGTATCACTCAAGGTACTGGAGATTCTGAAGATGCTTTGATGTGTTTATGTTTACAGACACATTACAGACTTGTTAGGAGTAGGCTACAGCTTGAGTCTGAGGAAAAATGTATTCATAATTAGTAGTAGTATGTTTTTATACTGTATGTTTATCTTTGATTAAGATGATTTTCTGACTTCAGCTATGTGTTTTGACTAATCCTTATTTGTTTTTTTGTGTGTGTGTTTTTTTTTTATTTTTTATTTAAAAGCATCTTAATTTGCCTATCCAATAATTTGAGCTGTTGTTGCAATAATCTGATCATATCTGTTTGCGAAACAGCTTGTTAATCCACCTGGTGTGAAACTACAGTATGTTGTGAAAATCTTCCCTTTCAAGTCCCTCAAACACTTAGAGGTATTTCAGAACAAACTAACCAAATTCATTCAGTTGTGTTTGTTGTTTCATTCTGCCATATTGTCTGAAACGTTGCTGTTTATTTGATTATCTTTCTATTTAGCTCAAGCGTATTCCTCCTCATTGTCTGGAGGGTCTTAGAGGAGTGTATTCTCAGCTGGAAGTCTTCACTTGCTCAAAAGGTGTTAGCTCTCTAGAGGTAATTTTTACACCAGCAAACATAGCCACAGTGACTATAGACTTCTATACAGAAAGTAATTGTTGTGTGTGTGTTTAATAGGAGCTTCTTTCTCTGTGTGGAGGAGATCTCAGCTCAGCTTTACCTTGGTTAGAACTTCATACCCTTAATTTCAGTTACAATTCCATTTCCTGTCTTGATGAGTCGCTAGTAAGTATCTCTTGTTTTAAACTTATGAAATAGGTAAAATAGAGTAACAGAAATTGGAATCTGCATGTAACAATGTTCTGAATTGTTTTAGAGTTTGCTAAATGTCCTGAAGTGGCTTGACTTGAGCCACAACAAGATCCAAGATTGTGCTGAATTTTTTAAGGTAGGTTGCTCTTGCTCTTTTTTTATTTATTTATTTTTGGGTAATGACCAGTACTAGACAGATTCACATTCACATTTATTTCTTAATGATTTTGAGGGAAAATCTGTGGATGTGTGTGAAAAAATGATATGTTAATAACTAGGGCTGCAACGATTAATCGCACAATGTCGTGAGGCGCGTTTAGTCAATGAAGCCGGTACTTTGATTAGTAGTAAAGCTCCATCACGTGCGTTCAGCTGGAGCGGCAAGTAATACACAGAGCCGTAAAGCACTGACAAGCTACGCCAAAATCGCGATTCGATTTTGCACGCAATGTCAATATATAATGTAATGTTTTTGAGTTATAGGATTTTTTAATAACACAGCTATGTCATAATTATTCAACCCCTATTCAACATTGCTTATTTAAGTCACTTATTTTTATGGTAGGGAGCAAAATTGTCTTAAAACACAATTAAGTCTTTAAAGACTCTGTTAGAAAGTAGAATTAGCTTGGGGTGTTACACATACATACATTTATACCATGCATGTGTTGAAGTAGCAAATATGGTAAAGTCAACAGAGCTCTCACAAAAGCTATAGAAAAGAAATAGTTTCATTATATTAAAAAGTCTAAGGCTATATGAAGATTTCCAAAATATGAATAGTTCCTAGAGACACAACTGGCAGCCTTATTCTTTAAAATGTGTTGTGCCAGAAAACCTTTGAGGGTGTTGAACAAAAAAGCACAAGCACAATATCATAAAATGTTTGATCAGAGCAACTGAGAAAAACCTGCAGTGTACAGCCAAAGGCTTGCAAGATGACCCGACGAAAGGAGGAAAAACAATTCAATGCAGTGTATAAGAACAACACTAGATAAGCATGGCCTTCATGTTGAGACATATTGCCAAATACCACTCTTGAGCAAGAAGAACAAAAAGGCAGACTTGAACATGCTAAAATTCATTTGGATAGACCTGTGGAGTTCTGGAAGAATCTTTTGTGGAGTGATGTGACCAAACTGGAACTTTTTGAAACCATGGATCAGCAATATGTCTGGTGCAAAAAAAGGCAAAGCTTATAAGCATAAGAACACTATCACTATCACATGGTTAAGCGTGAAGGTGGGCCAGTCCTGTCATGGGGTTGTTTTACTGTAGCAGGAAGTGGAAAACATGACTGTATGAAGGATGTCATGGATTCTTTGAAGTATCAGGCCATTTTGGCAAGAGTTCTGATGCCTTTAGTGGAAAGACTAAAGCTTATGATCAGTGGACTTTCCTGCAGGACAATCATCCCAAAGTATACATCCAAATCTACTTATGCTTGGTTCAGGGATCAGTCATAGAATGTTCTTGAGTGGCCTATTGAGTCTCCAGATATATTTCTAATTGAAAATATTTGGTTGAATTTAAAGAAAGCAGTGGCAATTTGAAAACCAAAGATTATCAGTGATCTGATCTTCTAGTGATCTTTTCATGCGAGGAATGGGCCAAGATTGCAGTAGAGATATGACAGAAGCTTCTAAGCACTTCCAAGCAGCATTTATTGGTGATTTTAAAGAATAAAAGATTCTAAATGATTTTAAACATGAACGTTTAGAGCCAATTTGATTTTTTTTTTTTTCATTATTCATCAACTTATGTTCTCAGAATTACTCAAATGTGTATTAATAAACGTTCTCCAATAATGTACTAATGGCTTTGTTGAATTGTTTTCTCAAAATTTTGTTCTCTGCAGCAAAATGTCTTTGAGTTCAAGGGGTTGAATAATTTTGATTGCAACTGTAAGTTATATGCTTATTGGTAACTGAACATACACTGCTCGTCCAAAAATAAAAAGTCAAAAGTCACCACCTGGATTTAACTAAGCAAATGGGTAAGAGCCTCCCATTGGATAATTTCTGCATGGATGGCTATGTTTCAGCTGGCAACAAGTTATTTAACCCTAACTGATGGAGTGAGTAGCTTCTCATTTCTTAAACAACCATGTCAGAAGACCCATCCTGTGGTCGTGGAAAAGATGTTAATCTGTTTCAGAAGGGTCAAATTATTGGCATGCATCAAGCTAAGAAAACATCTAAGGAGATTGCTGAAACTGCTGAAATTAAGAACTGTCCAGCGCATTATTAAAAACTGGAAGGATAGTGGGGAACCATCGTCTTCGAGAGAAAAGAAAGAAAAGAAAAGTGGTCGAAAAAAAAATCTTAAATGTCTATGATAGGCGATTACTTAAACGTTTGGTGTAATCAAATCGTAAAAAAACAACAGTAGAACTCACGGCTATGTTTAATAGTGTAAGTAAGAGCATTTCCACATGCACAGTGTGAAGGGAACTCAAGGGACTAAACAGCTGTGTAGCCTTAAGAAAACCACTTATCAGTAAGACTAATCGGAAAAAAAGGTTTCAGTTTGCTAGGGAGCATAAAGATTGGCCCAACGAAATAGTAGAGTGTGACTTTTTTTGGACGGGCAGTGTATAATCAAATTAGCTAAAATATGAAACAATTACGCATGAGGTGGCAGATGGAAAGTGTTTAAAAAGGGCTAAATTGGACAACATAAAAATAGTGTGATTTTATTTGTACTTCTGTCTTCACACCTAATATAATTTCTCATACATGATGTCACAATTAGTGGACAGGGCTCTGTTACATGGTTCAGGGGACCCCCTAGATTAGCGGTATATTAAATGGTAGGACGGAGTGAATTGATTCATACCTTTTCTGTTTTTATCAAGCCTCTTACTGAACTGGAGCATCTGAATTTAGCATATAATAACCTCCAGAGAGCACCAGTGCTGGGCCTCAGTGCCCAAGTCAAACTCACAACCTTGATCCTTAGAAACAATGAACTGGAAACTATCAATGGTAAGTTTTCCATTTTTCATGATTGTTTTCCAACCTCTTTTAGACCTCTTGATTGAAAACATTATATATGTGATGAAAAATTCAACAAACTGTGATTAGTTTTAATAAACAGTTAGTTTACTAAAATAAAGGTTAATGTAATCTAAATGTATTATTTTAAATGCAGGGGTGGAGCAGTTGTCATCACTTCAGTCTCTTGACCTGGCTTATAACCTTCTTATGGAGCATTCTCAGTTGGCGCCTCTGTCCCTTCTTCATAATCTCAATACAGTAAGATACTGTAAACCCACATTGCCTAAGTAATGCTTAGCTTAAACTGCTTTTTTCAGTTATCGGAAAGTGATTATCCTCAATCCCAGATTTTAGCCTGAGCCGTTTTATGATGCCACAGTTACAAATTTCGGCTTGATGAGGATTATAATGACACATTTGAACACCACGTGTTTAACTCAGCCAATTGGATCTTACAATCGCAATATGAAGATTTTCCTTTGTCTTCTCCTGTATACCACCTTGACTGTTTTCTAATCTGTTTTCAGTTAACTTTGGAAGGAAACCCTTTATTTTTTCAGAAGACACACAGGACATCAACTATCCACCACCTCTCTCCACGTGCTGCTTTCCAAGGGGTGAGTCTTTCTCTGTTTGTAAACAATGCACATTCTCAAAGTCATTATTTTAATCGGTCCTCATGTTAAAGTTCTATATGCAGTATGTGTAATGTAAGTATCAGTTTTTCTACAATGAATTTTTGAATGAGAAACTACAGTATATCTAAATATACATCACTGATTGTATTCATGTTTACTTTAGCAACCAGAGGGAGGTGCCAGTTCCCTCTTTTTTTTCAGATGTCATTCGTAAAAGTAATAGTGAAATGTTTGCTTCTAGATCTTTCTTGCTGTTCTGCAGATGTTTTGGAGTTGTAAGCTGACGTTTTATGTCTGCTTGCATTTCAGCTCCAGCTGGATGGCACCCCTCTGTCCCAGTCTGATCTGCTGGTGGGTATCAAATGTCACTTCATGTGCCATCTCAGGTCATTCCACCCTCCTTGTTTTTCATGTGATTCATGTTGTATTGTGGGAGGCAAATCTGCTTTTAATTTACAGTAGAATAGTAGGCAACAGAGTGCTTTACTTCCTCTAACCAAATGGAGTTTTTAAACTTCAAATGGCTGCAGGCAATCAACAATCACAATTACATTTAGTGTTTAATAAATTTAATTACATGACAGGTGATGAAAAAATGATTAAATGAATCATGTTTAACAATGAATCACAATCATAAATCATGTAACAGGTAATTTAATAAATTAATAAATAAGAGTATATTTCAGTGGAGTTTTTTTTTTTAATGTTCCACTGATATGGAAACCTTTTTAAGGAATTCTGTATTTTATTATACTGACTCTCAAACAGCTCATTCAGAAACCAAGGGATGTGTACAGATGTGAATGCCTGTTTGTCATGTTGCTTTATAATATTTTAACATTGTGTTCGATGAGCTCCAGCTGCACATTTTCCGTACTTTTTCCCACATAACAGAAAGGGATTTGGAACAGCTTCATGTCCTTCAAAGGCTACAAAGTCTTGAAAACAGTGGTAAAATTCTGCAATCAGGGATGGTTCAAGGTCCTTTTTGTTAAGATGAAGCAGTTTACATGCAATTCATGAGTTCAGTGGCAAAATTGGTTGCTGTGTTCAGATTGAGAAGCTCTTCTGAAATGCAACATTTTACTGTCAACACCTTGCAAAAAACTGTTTGATGTCCACGGCATCAGCACTCTCATGATCCACAATTTAGCAAAGATGAAACGTGGGTGCTTTGCATGCAAAGTCTTAAATTCACTATGTGAATGTGTTTCTTTTACATACTCATGTATTTGGACTCTTTCTGTTTTCCCTCCCCCTTTCCTTTTTCCCCAGCACTTTCTTAACACTGATGCAGGACGAATGTGACTTTCGCTTAGGTCAATGATGCTTCATTGACTGCATGTGATAGTGACACCAAGTGTTCATACAGTATAATGAATAATTATTTTTTCACGTAAAGGGGCTAAATAATTTTTTTGTTTTTCAAATGTCTTACAGGCCAGCACAGACCATGATTTGGGATGTGCTATCCAACATAAAAAGCATGGAAAAAAACATAAATCTAGCACAAAAAGATATGTTAATATAGCTGTGTCAGTAATTCTGACAATCTTGTAAGATATTAAATTCATTGTAATTAACTGTAGTAAATAGAAAAAAATGAATATTGTACATAATGTAAAAAAACAACCCAACACTATTAATTTCCAAAAATATTTAGCTGTGTTGGATGCAAATCAGAAATTTTTATTACAAGTAACTTGAGTTAAAATTGTGACACCCAAGAGGTAATGTTTTCTTTTGGTATTGGCCAAACTCATCCTTTAACCCTATCATCCAGGTTAAGAAAAACAAAATGCCCATTTCTGAAAAATAAATATGTTTTTCAAGATTTAATTTAATGTTAATATTTCGTGGTAGAAAATAACAAAATTACACAAATATGTTCTGTGGCTTTAATCACATTAAATAATTTTATTTGTTCAAAATAAACAGGACATGCCTAAATCCGGACAGCTGGTTGGTCAGATGTCCCACACTTCTCAACAAGTTTCTATGGTACCTGACCAAGGAGGGCAGGAAGTGTCCAGTGGAGGTGGGGACATGACTGACAGTTTGACTGTAAGCATGTCAGGAGTGACCCGAGTTCGAAAGAGGAAACACAAAGTAAGTACATGTCTAAAATCTGCCCAAATTTTTTTTTTTATGGTACACTGTTAAACTATAGCCCGGTTCACACTAAACGATTTTAGCCTGATTTTGCCACAATCTGCTTGTCGTGGGGTGTCATGGGGATTCGTATAGGACAATGAGCAAGATGCAAGATTCAGTCTTTTCATCTTGTGCAGTGTGTCATAATGCAGGACATGTCTGCGATGCTTCACGACATCAAAACAGACAGACTAGCATGTGTAATTTAAAAAGAAAAAAAAAAAAAATCCCATCGTACATGACAAGTTTTGTCACATCTGTGACACTGACCAATAGGAGCACAGAAACACCTTTGTACAAGCTTTCAAACAAGCTGAAACAAAAACGAGACCTGCTACAGTAGATTTTAAATTTTACAATGGAGGAAATGTTTGTGGAGCTACAGCAACAATACTCCTGCATTTATGATAAGGGACTACCGCAACAGAGTGAAAAATGTCAAATAAAATCTATTTTACCTATTTTAACTCGTTCTCTTTGGCAGTCCATACTGTCATCTTCATGCAGTCCAAATTTGTGTCCATTGTCAGGTTTCTTCCTGATGACAAGACAGGGCAAAACAAGGTGTTTGCTAGCTGTTGTTTGTTTATACTCATAGCACCTTCTGCCTAGTCCAGCTGTATCGATGACAGCATGCACGTCGTTAATGATGGTATGCGATTAATGGTCCGGTAAAATCGTGTAGTATGACATGTTTCTTGTTCATGACACAACAAGATTTAATGAGTCAAAATCGCATAATCTGACACAGTGACTGTTGTTACTGACAAAAAAAAATTGTGTAGTCTGACTGGGGCTTAAATGAACATGATTGTTTATGGGGTGATGTGAAGTCACCATCACAATTTTAGTAAGATCTGATGCATGACATGAAGAGCAAATTCTTGCCAATTTCAGAACAAGGTGAAGGTGAGGAGAGCCAGTATCTCAGAGCCCAGTGACACAGACCATGAGGTCAGAGTGCAGTCTGCTTTACAAGGTGATGAACGCATGACTTAAGTGCTTGAACAAGCAGAAGGGAAAATTCTGCCATTCACTTTCTGTCATGTTAATTCAAACTGTATGACTTTCTTCTGTGAAACATAAAAGAAGATGTTCTGAAAAAAAATCTGTGTTTTATGTTTTTTTCCCCTGTACAATGAATGTAAATGGTGACCAAAACTGTTTGGTTACCAACACTTTTCAAAATTTCATTTTTTTTTTTTGTGTTAAGCAGAAGAAAGCCTTAAAGGTGTGAAATTACATGATGGTAAGCAGATGATTTTGGGTGAACTATCCCTTTAACTTTTCACAGAGCATTTTAAAGTTCACTGTCTTTTCAATGATCTAGTTTACATTTAAAATGTCAAGCTTGTGTGTTTATTAGGCATATGTACTACGCATCTCATGTAAAATGTTTGTTTCTCTTCAGATATTGTCCTCCCCCATAAGGAAGATATTGAGAGGATGGATAGTTTTCGAGAGCAGTTAGGAGAGGACTGGCTACGCTACCAGCATCATCTTGATGATACTCCAGTCAACCCAGCTTTCCCAGTAGTGGACAGTGTAACCATTAAAGTGAACACCAATGGCCACTGTACTCCCTCATCTCCCCTGCTTAAAACTACCACACATCCAACCAATCTGGAATTGCTCCCCCCTCCACTGCTGTCCTCTGAACTGAAAGAGGAAGAGGACAATGAAGAGATGGAGAGCACAGACCTGCAGCCTGAGACAGAGTCCACCTTGCAGTGTACAGGCCACAGCCCGCCAAACACTGAATCTACTCTTGAGACAAGCCTAGGAAACACTCAGGCTACAACTGAGGCCTACTCTGACCCAAAATCACCACCAGAGGAAGAAGACGACGATAGGGGAGGTCTGTCTGTTTTTTCCTAAGGATACGCTGATACTTAGAACTATACTTTTTGTACTGATATTTAAACCAGGCCTTGAAAAGGAAAAAAAAAAAAAAAAAAAAATTAATAGGTTCACTCTGAGCAGAATTGATATTTTAACATTTCTGTTCCTGTGTTCCTCTGTATTTTTTGTAAATTCCTCTGTTTGAGTAGAAAAAAATACAGATTAATAATGTTATTTATCTGGTGTCTTAACCCGCTGTGCTCTAGTCACATCCAATACAGCATCACCTTTTCTAGATTTAGACTCACATCACATTTTATCCTTATGTTCAGAAATAAAGTAAGCTAAATGTCAGTGAAACAAAATGTTTACAAACATTATGAACATAGTTATTAGTTTCCTTCACTACACAACAAATCCTCTAAAGTTAAGGCTATACATTTAGGCTATGAAAACTTCAATACAAAGACATATTAATTTAAGGTAATGCCTACCTATCTCATTCGGCCCAAATCCAGATTTTCCATATTCGCAACGTGTCTGGATACTAAAATATTATGTATTATGTAATGGGCTTTGTACACTTGCATTGACGTAAAACAGCTATATCAGCACAGTGAGGTGGTGGTCACAGATTGTACAACCGTGCAGTGTAACTTTTTATCTGTTTCTTTATTTTATTTTGATAATGAACAGGCTGCGATGATGCAAAAAATATGTTTTGTCTGTGGGCGTGAGGCACTGGTGCGTTGGTCATACTAACGCTAGTTAATCCAAGTATGTATAACTGCAGACCCGAGATCTCCAAATGGGGGTGGGAACTCCAAAAGTGGGCATAACCTCCAAAATGGGGCGGGGTCTCATCACGCAAATACTTTCACCAATGGCTCTGGCTTCAGCTAATTGTTATTGACTTACATTTTGAAATAAAACTTTATAAATTAGACATTGTTTCTAGTTGTTCTAAAATAAAATAAAATATGCTACATAAATAAATCTGCTCAGTAAAAGCAGAAAAGCTTGTGGCCAGTGGTGTTCGGACTGGAGTTAGAACTTCTGCTTAATGATGTAAACGGGAATCACCCGCGAGCCGTCTCAGCGCAGCGCAGGGGAAAGGTTTTACTCTATTGCTTTGTTTTAAGAAATGGGGGCATCCCGGGACTTGAAATTCACAGGGTAGGATGGTGTAGTGACACTGAGTGTAACAAAAAAGGTCCCATTGTCTGGTGAGGTCCGGTTGGGGAGTTACAGGACATCCCTGCGATCTAGTATCGCATAATCTTAGTTTATCTGCCACGCTATTCAGCGCCAATCCCACCGTGCAGTCAACCGTGCAGTCAACTGGTTAAGGTTAGGGTCAGGTTTAGGGGTTAGCATTGTTTGTAGAATAGTGTAGGAAATCAACACTGTGATTGGCACAACCAATAAAACCTTTAGAAGCAGCTGTGGGGCGGAGTTTGTGCTGAAGTGGATTGGGGGAAAAAATTGCGCATACATGTCATGTGCCTGCCTGTCAATGAGAGGAAGCCACGCCCTATTTTGGAGCTCCCACCCCGATTTGGAGTTCCCGCTCCCATTTGGTAGATCTCCAGGCTGCAGTTGTACCCTTCTTGGTTATTCGCTTGTTAAGTCTGATGTCAAGCGTTACCTTTTCCGTGACTTCCGGGTCCAAATGCTCTATCAGATGACATGAGAAAACAACAAACGTTACCAATTATACACTCACAATGTGATATATTACTACCAGAAAATTATAATCCTACCCTTAAATCCATACTGAAATTCCAGATTGCCATACAATTAAAATATAAATATAAAAAGTATTTGTATTTGGGACGCTGTGAGCACGGAGACTGTAGTGTACACTGTAAATTTGAAAACGTTTAGCTTAAATGTTTAATATGAATAAACTGTGCTCATAAACGGCTGCTGAGATGGTATTCTCAAGTGAAATGCGTTGGGGTTTGGCCTCGGAAACAGTGTTCGTTGGTGCGTTCAATGGTCACACTGCGTCATCACTTAGCCCACATTCAAAACTGTCAAGCTTTTGCAAAATAAACAAAACTAGCCTACTTTCTAACGTCTTGTTTTCCTTTCCGTGAACTTTGGACCACGTAACAATAAACCAAAACTCAGCAGATTTTTTTTTTCTTTTGTTTTGTTAATCTGTCAATGATCTAAGTGAAATATTTTGTGTATATGCTTATATATGCCTTTTTATGTAAGCCCTTAGTTTTATTCTGTTTTCTCCATTCACAGAAGAACTGCAGGTGTGTGCGATCTGTTAAATCCATCTTACACTATCTTGGGCAGGGTTGCCAGGTTTTCACAACAAAATCCAGCCAATTGAGACTCAAAACTAGCCCAAAACTAGTTGTGTTCGAGGGGGTTCCCTGTTAAAAATCGCGTTCCGTGGGATAAAATACACGTTTTTGGCGGGGTTCCCCTGGTAAAATGTGTGTTCCAAGGGGATAAATATCACGTTACTGGGGTCGCTTCAACCCACGCACATGAAACACAACCCGTAACAACAGTGTTGGCAACACTGTTCCTGGGATAAATTCTAACGTCAGCTCATATTTGCATAGGCCGTACTACTTGAATTTGTGATTTGTTGACAGCAAATTTCAAATATTAAATGGAACGATAAAATAACGTTATTAACCGGTTAATGCAGTGTTGCCAAGTGTTTGGGCTTGTGGGTTGTTTTTGATGTCCGCAGGTTGAAGCAACCCCTATACCGTCATATTTTATACCAGGGGAACCCCACCAAAAACGTGTATTTTATCCCCCAGAACGCGATGTGTAAGGGGGTTACCCCCCCCTTTGAAACGTGATTGGGCTAGTTTTGAGTAGTAATTGGGCAGGTTTTGTTGTACAAACCTGGCAACCCTGGGTTAATGGCCATTTCAAATTTTTGATTCTGTTTGCAACTATAAAATTTGATTTTGTTTCTGTTTTCTGGTTCTGTTCCTATCAAAATTTAGTTTGTTTCCGGTTTTCGTTTTCGTTTTCGTTTTCGTTCCTTGAACTGGTTCAGAGCCCTGATTTAAACTGTGATAAAACCACCCACTATCACCTTTCACTAATTTATTTCAGAAATTTTCATGTTAGTGTAGCTATTGTAATTAAGTTGGCTTGAGAAAGCCAACTTACTGATATGCTATTTAAACTTATTATTATTATTATTATTCTTCTTACTAAAACCGTTGACTGCTACTCCTCCTAGAGCTTTAACTCTACAAACTCTAAACTCAGCCCAGATCTTCAGACTGATCTGAAGTTAGTTGCTATATCTTTTCGAACTGATCGGACTTACGATTTTCCTAAAAATGCCGATTAAAACTGGGAAAAATCCCATAGACTTACATTGACGGAATGTTCAAATGAGCCAACACTTTTCAAATTTCAGCTGTCAAAATCCCCAGAATCCTTTGAGCCTCAATCAAACTTCCCTTCTATGTTTCTAATTTCTAATCCATTTAAACTCATTCAAACTCTATCTATCTATCTATCTTGAAACATGCTAACGACATGCTAATCATGCTAGAAACATGCTAGTGTCATGCTAGTCATGCTAAAAAACATGCTAGCGATATGCTATTCATGCTAGAAAAATGCTAGTGACATGCTAATCATGCTAGAAACATGCTAGTGACATGCTAATCATGCTAGAAACATGCTAGCGACATGCTAGTCATGCTAGAAACATGTTAGCGACATGCTAATCATGCTAGAAACTTGCTAACGACATGCTAATCATGTTAGAAACATGCTAGCGACATGGTAGTCATGCTAAAAAACATGCTAGCGACATGCTAATCATGCTAAAAAACATGCTAAATACATGCTAGTCATGCTAGAAACATACAATACATGCTAATCATGTTAGAAACATGCTAATGCACATGGTAGTCATGTTAGAAACATAAGCAAAGAACTTTGCTAATCATGCTAGAAACATAAGCTAAATGTAATAATGCTAGTCAAGCTAGAAACATGCTAGCCATGCTAGAAACACAAGCAACATTACGTTAATCATGTTAGAAACATGCCAAGAACTTTGGTTAATCATGCTAGAAACATGTTACCACATGCTAATCATGCTAGAAACATGCCAAATGCATTACTGCTAATCATGAAACATTGCCAAGAACATGCTAGTCATGTTAAAAACATGCTAGCGACATGCTAATCATGTTAGAAACATGCTAGCGAAATGCTAATCATGCTAGAAACATGCTAGCGACATGCTAGTCATGCTAGAAACATGCTAGCACATGCTAATCATGCTAGATACATGCTAGCGACATGCTAGTCATGCTAGAAACATGTTAGTCATGCTAGAAACATGCTAGCGACATGCTAATCATGTTAGAAACATGCTAGCAACTTTGCTAATCATGCTAGAAACATGCTAGCGACATGCTAATCATGCTAGAAACATGCTAGCGACATTGCTAATCATGCTAGAAACATGCTAGCAACATGCTAGTCATGTTGAAAAACATGCTAGCGACATGCTAATCATGCTAGAAACATGCTAGCGACATGCTAATCATGTTAGAAACATGCTAGCAACTTTGATAATCATGCTAGAAACATGCTACAACTTTGCTAATCATGCTAGAAACATGCTAGCAACATGCTAGTAACTTGCTAATTGTGCTAGCAACATGTTAACCATGCTAGAAACAGACAAGCAACATGCTAGTAACTTGTTAATGTTAAAAAATGCTAACAACATGCTAGTAACTTGCTAAAAATGTTAGAATCATACTAACAACATGTTATTATCTATCTATCTATCTATCTATCTGACAGACTGAATTCAGACTTTAAAACTTCAAACTATTTCAGACTGAAAACCATCCAAACTTAAAACTTTTTAAAACTTCTTAAACTTTCTAAACTTTTTTAACTTTTTAAACTTTACAAACTTTTTAAACTTTACAAACTTTCTAAAACTTTCTGCTCCGGCTTTCTCAAGCCAACTTAAAGTTTGTCTTGACGAACTTTTTTATCTAGTTACATTATATAATTGTATAGTTTTATTTATTTTTTTATTTATTTATTTTTCGTTTTATGTACACTACTCTTTGGAAGTGTTTGGGTTGGTAAGATATTTAATGGTTTTGAAAGAAGTCTTTTATGCTCACCAAGGCTGCATTTATTTGATCAAAAACACAGTAAAACAGTAATATTGTAAAATATTATTTACATTTAAAATAACCGTTTTCTATTTTTATATATTTGACAATATATGTTATTACTTTTGCAAAGCTGAATTTACAACAGCCATTACTTTCAGAATTCTTTTTCAAGAATAGAAGTTTAAAAGAACAACGTTTATTTGAAATGGATATCTTTTGAAACGTTTAATGTGTCCTTGCTGAATAAAAGCTTTAATAAAAAAAATTTTGAACAGTAGTGTATTCAGGCATATTTTCCTCATAAGTAACTTGGCTGCATTATGTACATGTAGTTGGCTACATTTTTGTACATTGTCACATTTGCAAGCTACACTTTTAAAGTAGCTTCTTCAAATCTGATTACCACACACAGTAAAACCGTCAGTGGGGCAAAAATGTGGTGGACCAAACATTTGGATCTACTTAGTTTCTGCAAATATAGGTTTATGTATTTATAATGGCAAAAATTACTTGCCTAAAAAATCTTGATACATTGTTCTATAACCTGTCTAGTTTGTATCCAGAATTCATTCATGCACTTTGTTTAACAGTGGACCTGTGCAGACCAATGCTGGTGGGGCTGCTCTTAGAGGATGTGGAGAGAAATCAGAAAAGGGCCTCTGAACCACTTTTCCTACGAGTGCGCCAGGGTCACCTGCTGGAGGTAGACATGCACCAGGGATGTGTTAAAACACGAGTGGAATTAGACAGTCTGCAAGATGTTGTGACAACTGAGGCCACCTGCACAGTGGAGGTCAGATGACATATTTTCTGTTCATAAGGATCTATAAGATGATAGAGCCTCTTTGTCTTAATTTCACACTCTCTTTTTAAATCTTACAGAAGGTGGAGATGACTCACCCAGCCCTTGAGCTTCATTTCCGGTACATTAGTCGTGAAAGACGTAAACGTTGTTACATAATGTTGGATGACAAGCCACAGGAGGCATTACAGGTCAGGTGGATCATTTATCATTAAACAATCAGGCATTAATCAACCAGTACTTGGGACATAATCCTAAAATGACAGCTAGTAGGGTGCACCGATCCACCAATTATTAGTATAAATTCAGTTTCTGATGTCAAGAATTGGCATTTTAACTAGTGAAAATTGAATTGTTGATATTAAAAATTCATATCCTGCAAATCTGCTTGCAAAGTGTGACATATAATTGAAGAATTTTGAAAATTCAATTACAGATGTCAATAATTACAGCTAATCAGTAATAGCTTTTGCTTGTAGGAATTACATTTTTGATATGAAGAATTTCATTTCTGCTATTTATGTCATTTTTGATATACCAAGGATTTGTGTTTTTACTAGTAAAAATCGTCCTGATATCAAGAATGCCATAGATGACTGAGAACGATTTGCCATTAAGTGTGACATTTGTAGTCTAATGATATTACGGGGAAAAAATCTAGGTTCTGTTTTGTGGCGAAGTTACCAATCATGCAATGAAATGGCCAATTATGCATTTAGTTGTTTTTGCATTGTGTTTCACAATCGCAAAACAACTGATATTTGATGTGATTTAAGTCATGACACACACAGATAGAGGTAGTTTGTGCCATATGGACAATCGCTGTCTAATTTAAACATGCTCTCTCAGTCTATGGATGTTTAGGTTTTTTTTTTTATTATATATATTTTTTTAGGGGTTCAGGTGCTTAGCACTGAAACCCTATTGTAATTGTTTGAACGGCCAAGGATCACCATTCTCCACATAAAACTAATCGGGCAGGCCAAACCGTAAGTCGTAGAGACTTGAAACGTGGAGGGATCGTAGTACTCATACTGCCGACAACGTCACCAAGCCTCGGCCTAAAGGGGGCACTACAGCAATCAAAATTACAAAATCACTCACAACTCATAAACCATCAGTCGCAGGCTCAAGTATCTTATGTCGTTGAAATTCTTAGCTCACGCTGGACAAACACATGCCTCAGATTGGATTGTGAGGCTGGCGAAATTTTGGGTGTTTTAGATTTTTTGCAAAACATACTTTTGCGAACTAGTCCTAGGTTTTTCGCCTGATCGGAACCAAACCAGTGCAGAAAGATACTCTGGAGAGTGAATATCAGTAATTATTAAAAAAAAGTTGAACTTTCGACTAACCGTGGCAAAGGGATGCCAAAACGTTTGAAAGGGGCGGGGCCAAGTTTAGTAAAATGCCTATAACTCCTGAACTAAATGAGATATCTTTGCCAAACTCAGAAAAAAACTGCCTGTTTGACATGTAGGTCAATAATTATCAAAAATGTTCAAATTTACCCTTTGAGAAGTTATAGCAGGGTCGTTTAGAAAAGAGGCGTGTCCAAATTTACCCAAAATCCTTAGTTAGTTATTGATTAGTGGTTTGCATTACAACAAAACACTAATACATAGATATATACATATCTTTGAATTGTTTTTCACTGGATGTTTTTAACCCATCAGTGCTTTGTATTTCCTGATTTGCCAGTATGTCAAAATGATTTTTAATAGTAACAACAAAACTATTCAGCTGATTTTAATTTAATGTTAGTATTTCCAAAATGTGAATTTTAAGAAAGTAAAGTACATTGTGTTGCAGCATATACAGTGCGTGATTAATTATTAGACATGGTGAAACTCTGGTCATATTTTTTTTTTTCCAAACACATTTTACCAATTCCAAACCACATCAGTCTTAATAACTACTGTTAATTTTGTATTTAATCATTTATAAGTGATATGTAATTGTCCATGAAGGCTGGAAGTGAAAAACTCCTTATAGGTGTGCATAATTATTAGGTACATTTTCTTTTACAGCTTACGTCTCCAGAAGTGCAATGTGTCAGGTTCTCAGAGACTTTGCTTGGGTAAAAAAAATCCTAAAAAATGACCCTCACTTAAAGGAGAAGTCCACTTCTAAAACAAAGATTTGCATATAATGTACTCACCCCCTTGTCATTCAAGACGTTCATGTCTTTCTTTCTTCAGTTATAATGAAATTATGTTTTTTGAGGAAAACATTTCTGCATTTTTCTCCATATAATGGACTGGTATGGTGGTCCGATTTTGAGCTTCCAAAAGGCAGTTTAAATGCTGCTTCAAACGATCCCAAACACAGTTGTAATTTAAATACTTTTTAATCTCAAACACGCATCTTGCCTTTCTCTCCCTGAACTCTGTGTATTCTGACTCAAGACAGTTAGGGTATGTCGAAAAACTCAAATCGTATTTTCTCCCTCAACTTCAAAAATCATTTTAAAATCATCCTACATCACTGCAGAAGTTCCAACCCAGTCTTTGCAAAGTGAACATGCAAAGAATATCAAACACCCTTAACAAAAAACGTAAAACAGCGATATAAGACGATTTCGAAGTTGAGATGGGAGTTTTTCGACATACCCTAACTGTCACGAACCGGAACAAAAACAGTCCAGGTAGAGTAAGACAAGATGAGCGTTAAAAGTTTGGCATTAAAAAAAAAAAGTATATAAATTATATTAGTTTTATTAAAATAACCGATCGTTATGCTAGATAAGACCCTTCTTTCTCAGCTGGGATTGTTTACAACCACATTTGGGATCGTTTGAAGCTGCATTTAAACTGCATTTTGGAAGTTCAAAATCGGTGCACCATATCAGTCCATTATATGGAGAAAAATGCTGAAATGTTTTCCTCAAAAAGCATAATTTATTTACGACTGAAGACAGAAAGACATGAACATCTTGAATGACAAGGGGGTGAGTAAATTACTTTTAAATTGTTGTTCTGGAAGTGGACTTCTTTAATAAGAATGACATGCTAAAGTGTTGAGAAATAAATACAGAGACTGCTTTTTTTTGTTTGTTTGTTTGTTTTTTTATAGGCTTTATAGGCAGATAAGTTGAGAGTGACTCTCGAAGGACCATTTTTAGTCCATCTCTGCAAGACAAACTTTTCAGGATAGGAAAAAGACTAAAAATGAACTCCCAAAACTTACTGCCAGATTCTGGAAGATATATTCTTGAAAGAGTGGTACAAGAGGATGTGATGCTGGTCCTCAAGAGTCACTCTCAACTTATCTGTCTATAAAGCCTTTAAAAAAATCAGTCCTTATGTATTTCACAACACTTTAGCGTGTTTTTTACCCAAGCAGAGTCTCTGAAAACCTGACACATTGCACATCTGGAGACTCCAGGTATGTTGCAGTTCTGGAAAATGATGGCGCTGAAGACTAAATGGTTCCTGATGGTTTCACACCTAATTCTTGACCTTAATTATTTTGCAGTTATAACAGGTTTGTTTTCTTCTCCACCTGTTTTTTTCTGATTGTGCTGACCCAATGAGCATTTCGCTGTTCAATGGTCATGCCTTAACTTTGCAAATTGTGGTATTACATTAGTATTGCATCATTCTCATGGGCATTTAATCATTTGTGACTTTTCAGAGTTGAATCTCTCTTTTTTGGCTGATTTTATCTGTAAAAGAAAATGTACCTAATAATTATGCACACCTGAATAATAGGAGTTTTTCACGTCAAGCCTTTATATTTTATATTTATACTTCATATCTAAATTATATATCAGCTTATACATTAATAAATACAAAATTAATAGCTTTTTTTTTGCTTTGCTTTTTATCTATTTTGACACATTCCCACACAGTTTGTTGACTCTTTGATGGAACTTTAAAATTTAAAGCAATGTGATGTTACCTAATTCTGACTCCTCAGGTATTAGTGGAGGTTCTTTCAAAAGTCGTCGAGGAAAACAACCAGCAGGTGGATGAGGAGAGACCAGAGACAGTTTGGCTTCAGTGCCTTAAATGTCAGACTGAGTTCTGCCAGCCAGCCACTGAATCCGATAGCAGCCTGTGCCACCTCGATGAGCTAAGGAATGATCGTAAGCATATGGCCCTAACAATCAAAAAGATTATAATTTTTCTGTCATGAGCAAGGCCCTGGAAGCATAGGCGGGCATACACTCCTGCAAGAACATTTTAGGGAGTGTTACAAATACATGCAACTCTCAGCACACTTTTCATTAGTATTATGGCAATTACAATCATTCTATCTAGCATGACTGTGGATGCCTCCACCTCATTGCAATTAAACACAGTATTCTAATGTGCCATAAAAGTTGAGACAACAACAGTTGATTGATACTGGTTATTATTGTGGCAGTAGTTTTTTGGTTCTGATCCTCTTTTTGTCACAGCTTTCACCACAAGATAAAGTTAATCAGAAAAGATGAATCAGGCTTACCACGAGTGGGCGATTGTCATGTTGGAGCATGAGAGAACCTGGATAAAATGTGCCACCAAAGAATTTCATAAATATGGAATGGTTGCCAAGCGCTGAGTGTAAAAGTGTTTTTTCCTGGGACTCCCATCAGGCAGCCAATAATTTTATCATATGACCTATTTCCAGGGTAACCCATATAATAAAGTTTTACTTTTTTGTTTAGCCACTGTAACATCCTGCAGGCCATTTCTTTTTAATGACTGGTTTGGTACAGAGTTCATCCTCCTCCTCTGCAGCACTGCATAGTTTAAAACATGCTTTGACACGCAAACCGGAGGTTCTGGGACATTTGTTCAGCTGCTTTCAGTCTGTTTGCTTGGTGTCCTGTGGATCATCTGGGCCAAACACATAGTTGGTTCTGCATGGGGCAGAGATCAGTGAAGGTGTTTATTTTAAGAGCATTAACGTCTTTAAAATAATTCTGAAGGAAAGAGTATAATTAAAGTATAGTTAAACACTCTGTCCTGTAGTGATTGTTACCTTGAATGGCATGTGTGCGTGTCTTTTGATTTTCTTTTCAGCTGCCATTTCGACACATTAACTGTATTAGATGGTCTTGGATGTCTCAGGATAGAATTGTGTATCCTTATTTATGTATTTAGTTATAAATTTATTTTATTTTATTATTATTATTTTTTTTTCAGGTTGTACTGTCATCTGCTCAGAGTGCAATAGCGATCATGTAGTTCAGTTGGCTGTCCAGTCAGCTCCTTCCACCAGTACACCTTTTGAACAAAATGATACCAGACACTTTACCTTTGATGACAGGGACAACACAGTTCAACCCAAGCACAATGAGGTCTGGGTTTATGTTCTTTCTGACTTCATATTTCCACAACAATATAATGTTAATGTTCTCTTTTTACTCACTTAATTTGCTTAATTCACCTAGGAGTTGGTCCCTGGACAGTCTTTGCTATCCCGTGGCAGCCCCCTCCAACATTCAGAGTCCTCCACAGAGGGAGCCGCAGCTTACTTCCACACAGCCCACAGCTTCCTGTCTAATTGTTTGACTAATCAGGATGAGACATGGGTTGACCAGAAAACCTCACAACTAATCAACTTTAGCACAACTGATGGACAAGTGCAGGGTAGCTCAGAGTGGCTTAAGGAGATGGGGGCTGACAATGCCTGCTACAACGGCTATCAAAAACATCAGGACCAGCAGTCACCACAGTACACAGAAGGCTCCAACAATAGTAGGTGGTCCCCTCTCGGGATGAAGATCAGTAGAGTGGTTAGAAAGGGTGACAGTAATGAGAATTTGTTTAAAGAAGACTGATTGGAAATGGCAAGAAAAACTGTAGTTATTGAGCCCAGGCCTGTTTTAGGATCGCCGTTTAAATAGTGTAGCCTTGAAACTCATTGACTAAACTGAGTGCTTTGTAAACATGACCAAAACAATAGAATTATAAAGAGAGGAAGTTTTCTGACGCACATTAAATTGGTACCAGAGAATAAAGCCTAATGTTTGGCAGGCTATCCTGGCCATAAATTATGTGAACTAATTTAGCAGATATTGATATTACAGGTATACTGTTGTAATGTCAGCTTTTTTTTTGCGTAGTAGTTTGTACTAATTTTATGCCATTTGAGGAATTTAAACCTAAACATTATTTCCATTTCAGCTCAGTTTGACTTGCTGTCAGAGACAGTTGACCATCGGATTCAGCTGTTCCTGGATGTGGAAGTGTTTGAGGGAGAAGAGGAGCTTCGCTGCTTTTTAAAGGCAAGATAAGCTGTATGCAATGCCCTCAATAATGTTAACCAAAAACATTTAAAGAGGATATGTACCTAGTCAAAACCTAATGCAACCAACAATCAATGATAGATCTTTTATTCATAAAAGCAAATTTATGATATTTATTGCTACTATTTACACTGTCCACTTTCAACATACCATATAATATCATCATACTATATCACATCTTTACTGTTTGAAAAATGAGCGTATTTCTTTATTGTTAACTTTCTGAATAGCTCAGTGTAGTTTTATTATTTTACTGGTGTCCTGCTGGGTTCCGTACTCTTAAATATTATCAAACTTGCCACTGTGGCACCATCGGGTGCCCTATACAAGGACAAGGGTGTTTCTGCTTTGGCCTGGTTTTCTCCAAAGAAACAGACCTATTAAAAATCCCACAGCAGGACAGTGACAATTGATTTGATACATTCTCTCACGCCAGCCTTTTGCTCTCTCACAGTTTAAACCAGTATTTCCATTTTAAGCCTGGAATACACTACGTGAATTTTGCCTCGATTTTCTGCTGATTTACAGACTAGAGAAGTTGATGCTAGTTTAAAGTCAGAGCCAGTCTGCAGATTTGAGTTGACAGATTCCATAGAAAATCACATAGTGTATTATGTTCACAGACTCCGAATTTTTAGCTTCAGACTTTGATTCCATCCAGTCGGAGGGTATCAAACATGTTTGATATTTTCAGGCGATTTTAGAACACGTATTGTTTTCATTTGTCATGCGTCTCCTAGCCACAAGGCACACGTTTCTGTGTGAGTTTGTTGTGATTGGAACAACTTCAAACACAGTCTGCTAGTGTATAATCCTCATACGGTGACCGAGAGGGGACATGTTCCGTTCACTTAATTTTGTTGTGGCCACAACATATTAAAGGGGTCATCGGATGCTAAGTTCACTTTTACATGTTGTTTGAACATTAATGTGTGTTGGCAGTGTATGTACAAATCTACCCTATAATGATAAAAATCCATGTAGTGGTTTTTAATTAATCTGTAAAAATAATATTTTTAAAATCAAGCCATTCTCCGATGCCTGTCGTTGTGGCATCACACCGACAGAGGCCACTCCCACGATAGTTGATTGACATGAGCGTCTTACCTCAGATCAGTTGTAACAGTCCAACCTCCATGTTTTGATGCCAGAGCAGGGATGTAAGTTAGACAAGAACTGAGCGATTGAGGTGTTGTGTTGCTGGATGTAATAACAAACGTAGTGGTCGTCATTTACTCCCAACATCTGAGCTGCTAAAGATGCAGTGGATTACATTTGTGAAGGGAATGCACCTCCGGATCTACATATATCCATCTATGTTTGCGCGACTTATTTGTGATCCAGCTTCATTTACAGCAGAAGTGAGCATAGGTTGTTTTATGAATCTTTGCGATCGCCTTTCCTAATATTGTGCTAGTTAGCAAGTTTAGTGGCTAAACGTGGCTAAATGCGGCTGAAGTAAACAGGCTTGTCACGCCGCAAAGAGAAGAGAGGGGCAGGGTGAGCAGAGCTCATTTAAAGCAGCCTCGACCAGAATGGGATGATTTTTGCAGAGCTGATTTTGGCAAGGTAAAAAGGGTGTTGTTTTACACTACCATTGAAAATTTTTAACCAAAGTATATTATAGACTTTTCATTAAGACCCTAAAGAATCATATCAACTTGTGGAAATTAGGCATCCGATGACCCCTTTAACTCGTACGAACGTGACATGTCGTGGCCATGAGATATTGATTTGTGGGAATGTCATATGTTGTTGCCTCGAGATGCTATGTTGAGGGAATGACATGCATTTCTTGTGGCCATGAGTTTAATGCACAAACAAAGTTGTATGACCATAGTAACCCAAGTTTATCAGAGATGGATTTATTAATATTTTATTTTGAATTAAGAAATTATTGTATTAATTATTATAGAAATTAATACATTAACAAATGATTATATTAACCATATAGGCAATGATGTCTATGCGTGATGTAGACAGCATTCAAAAGAAGTTTATCATGAATAAATTCTACATAAAGTACATCAAATAAAATAGGCCTACAAGAAAACATTTTTATCCATTCCACAGTCTTGTAAGTCCATTAACTGATTGTCTTTTTTCCGTATTTGTATTATTATTATGATGATGATGATTATTATTATTATTATTATTATTGTTATTATTATTATTACTACTATTATTAGACTATTATTATTGGTTATATTTTTATATTCGTTTAAATTCATTTTGTCCTCTTCATTTCAATCTCTTAACTTAATGTTCTGAATGAAATTGTTGGCCTACTGTAAATGCTTGCCAGTAAAACTTTGATTATGCTATATGACTGGGATTTTTTTACTGGAATGCAGTTTAAAGGTTTATTTTATTTTATTCTGTCTAATTAATAGACTAGCCTATATAAATACTATAGTGTTGCATTGAGGAATGAATTATTCACATAGTTTAATTTGTAAATGAAAACACGCTTATTTATCGTCTCACACGGGCATAAATACAAACTCAAAACTTTTTTGCCATAATTGTCAGGCTTTACAAAATATAGCCCTAACCAGTTATTAAAATAAAAATAGCCTAAAAACAATAATAATAATTTATATAATAACTGGTTAGGGCTATATTTTTATATTTATTGTGTATCGCTTTGCCTAATTGAAATTCTATAAATGCTAGTATTTGCTATCATATATTGACGTAAACGCCTTATATAGGCTAGTCTATTAATTAGACAAAATAAAATAAAATGCATGTTAAATTCAACCTTTAAAGGGGTCATCGGATGCCCATTTTCCACAAGTTGATACGATTCTTTAGGGTCTTAATGAAAAGTCTCTAATATACTTTGAATAAAAATTCTCAATGTTTTTGTAAAACAACACCCTTTTTACCTTGTCAAAATGAGCTTTGCAAAAATCATCTCATTCTAAGGGGTTGTTCCTTTAAATGCAAATGAGCTCTGCTCACCCCGCCCCTCTCTCCTCTCTGTGGAAAGACGATCTTGTTTACATTAGCCGCATTTAGCCGCGTTTAGCCGCTAGAATTCTTAACTACCACTTCATAAGGAAAGGTGATCGCAAAGATTCATAAAAAAATGCTTATACACACTTCTGCTGTGAGTGAAGCTGGATCATGAATGATTCGCGCGAACATAGACGGATATATGTAGATCGGAAGGCGCATTCCCTTCACAAACAAACGTAATCTACTGCATCTTCAGCAGCTCAGATGTCGGGAATAAATGACGACCACTATGTTCATTATTACATCCAGCAACACAACACCTCAATCGCTCAATCGGAGATATTCTTGTCTAACTTACATCCCTGCTTCGGCATCGAGACAGTTGGTCTGAGGTAAGAGCTCATGTCAATCAACTATCGTGGGAGCGGCCTCTGTCTGTGTGACGGCACACTGACAGGCATCTGAGAACGACTCGATTTGAAAAAGGGGATATTATTTTTAAAGATTAATTAAAAACCACTGCATGGATTTTTATCATTATAGGGTAGATTTGTACATACACTGCCAACACACATTAATGTTCAAACAACATGAAAAAGTGAACTTAACATCCAATGACCCCTTTAAACTGCATTCAGGTAAAAATCCCAGTCATATAGCATAATCAAAGCTTTATTGGCCTGTCGAGCATTTACAGTAGTGATCGACCAATATTGTTTTTTTTTGTTTTTTTATTACCGATTATTTGCATATTTATGTGCCCGATAACCAATATGCAGAACTGATATTTATTTACTGTTATAAAATAAATAAGTGACTGAGTGAAGTAAGTCCATACTTCACTTTGTTTTTTTTTTTTCCTCTTTAATCTTCATATTACAACATTAAAAACATTTTTTATTATTATTATTTTTTATTATTTATAAAATGCATCAGCTGTAACACTAAGCAAAACAAATGTAGAATGTCTAATGTTTTCAAATGGAGAAAATAAATAAAGGACAGGAGTCATATCAACATTAAACTACAGTTTTAGTAGGTTTATAAGCTGTTTAATATAAAGAGTGAAGAATAGCGCACTGGATAATGTTCATTTACTGAATAATATTCTCTGAAATATTGGAATATAACAAGCAAAAAATAGTATTTTATTGCATTTCTAAACTGGTATGTTATATCAGAATCACTAATATTTTGTCGTTCTAGATTCTGACAAAGTGCTTTTTACACAGAACTATACTCAGACTGCGATCGCTCGCGGAGATAATAAATAATTAATTTCCACAGAGTTGTATATTTTTAGGTGTGTATTAGCGAAATAATGGTTATATAGTAAATGTTAGTATAATTTAGGGTGTTTTAAAAAAGTGAATCTTGCTAAAACATGCGGTGGCTGTGCTGGAGTGAACAGCAAATTGAAAGCGACTTCACAAGATTAATGATACACAACAGAGAGAATAAATTAAGTGCTTTTATTTCCAACATGTGCTCATTCATGGCTGTATTATTTAATTCAGGCAAAGTTAAGTCTTTATTGGGACAGGACTTGACAGATTATTTAAGATGACTACAGCCAATAATAAAAGGCTAATAATAGTCGTCATAATAATGATAATAATAATAATAATATTATGGAAAAGATGATCAGTTAATGGACTTACAAGACTGTGGGATGGATAAAAATATTTTCATGTAGGCCTGTTTTATTTGATGTACTTTATGTAACATTTATTCATGATAAACTTCTTTTGAATGCTGGATACATCGTGCGTAGACAGCATCGCTTATGGTTAATATAGCTTATTAATGTATTAATTTTTATAATAATTAATAATCATTTCTTAATTCAAAATAAAATATTAATAAATCCATCTTTGATAATCCCATTACTATGGTCATGCAGATTTGCTTGCGCATTAAACTCGTGGCCACGAGAAAAATATGTTCTACCACGACATATGATGTTCCCACAAATTAATATCTTATGGCCACGACATACTATCACGTTCCCACAAGTTAATACGTTTTAGGCCATGACAAAATTAAGTGAACCGAACATGTCCCTTCCCGGTCACCGTATCCTCAGTCGTGTAGTGTATGATGGCCAGTTTTCCTATGTCGCTATTTACAAAGTCGGTAAGTGTATGATGCCTAGTGTTTTAAAAAATCTGTTCAGATTTTAAAAGTCATGTAATGTATTCCAGCCCAAGTTTAAATGCCAAAGTGCTGGAAAAACTCAAAAGACATTTACTCCACTTCTAATTCATCCAGCAAACTATAATGTAACTACTGTAGTGTTTACCATAACTATAGTGTTTGAAGTATTTCTGTGTGATTGAGAAGTTGGAATTATTTATATTAACCTTTTCTTGGTTTCACTTAATTTCAGATGTCCATTGTGAAGTTTGGGGATGCAGTGGAGTTCCATTCCCTTATGGTTGTGTCGGACCAGTACATCTACATCTTAGAAATCACCTCACAGTCTGAGTAAGCAACTTGAATTTCTTCAGTTAAATGCAGGGTTTGAAAGAGCAGCTTTCAACTGGGTATGGGTAGTCCAGATGAAACAAACACTGAAACTTTCTGCAATATTGTGGGTTTTGTCATGGTTCACAGTAAATGTAATGGTGTAGTATCTCTAGAGTCCACCCATCCAGTATACATTTTTCATATTATGTATATTTAAGCAATATCACATGAATAAGAATGCTGTATTTTCATATGTCAGCAGACTCAGCATGGCCAGGCCATGGCCACTAATTGGTGTGGTGTGAATTTCCTGCCCAATATACTGTAATTACCACAAGGACCAGCCATAAAGAAATAGTTAACCCAAAAATGAAAATGTGCTGGAAATGTACTCACCCTCAGGCCATGCAAAATGTTTGTGTTTCTTCACCCAGAACAGATTTGGAGAAAATTGGCCTTATCTCACTTGCTTTGGAATGGATCCTGTGCAGTTGCACAATATAGTTGGACAGTACAGTTTGTGTCAAAGTAGGGTGGCCATACGTGCCATTTTACATAATATGTCATGGCCAGGATTTCTATTGGCTTTGGTTCCTGTTTTCATACTTTCTGAAAAAAGTATGAAACTTTGCAAACTTTGTACATAACCAATCGTGGTGCATGAGAAGGTGGGGTCTACAGAGAACGGTCAAAGCAATTCAAATACGTGTACATACTAGATGTGTTTGTTCGTTCATTCATTTGACTTGAAGCGCAGTGCGCAGACTGATCATTGTGTGACATCAAAGTACTGTGAGAGCGATTCGAAAGCACAAGGAGCCGTCTGCTCTTTATGGCTCTCACAGATGTCATACAACAATTGGTCTGCGCAGCGCAAACAGTCAAATCCTGGATATTTTAGGCAATATAGAAATCCTGGCATGTACGGTCACCCTTTGTCAAAGCAACTCCACAAAGATAAACAGTTAAATATCAGAATCACTAATGGAAACTCAGGTATGTAGACAGTTTAGATTCTGCTGTAAAAACAATAGTTTCATTGTTTAGCTCAAGTCAGTTTAGTTTTGGCTGAGTTCAGATCAATAACAGTGCATCATAATAGTCCACAAGTAATCAACACAATTACAGTCCATTAATTACAGTTTTGTTAAGTGAAGCTGTGTATTTGTGATGGCAACGTGTCAAACTTTAACATTTGTTTCCTGTGTTTTGGGGCACTTAACATGCTTAGAATTTCATGAAAGTGGGGGAGGGGGTTAGTTTTAGCTACAGACACCAAACTCGGCACGTATATTGTTCTCATCAAGCCGGACAACTGTCTCATTTACACCATTAGCTGCGACCAACAGGAACTATATTTTTTGGAAAAATATAGTTGTGAATTAATGAATACTACTCCTACAAAAAACATCTAATTTACACCAAACTTTGTCAACATGATGCCAACATACTGAAGATGTTAAATTATAAGCAAATTTGGGATATTGGGATATCCTGAATGGTTTTGACGTGGCAATTTATTAAAGTAGCAGCAAAAAAGATAACCAAAATGTTCTTTTATCTTCAAAGTGCAGCATCCAAACTCTTTAAAACTTTTTACATACACAGAACTAGTCATTCTGAGAAATAAATGCTCAGAAATGATATAAAATAGTCTACTAAAAATAGAAAATTAAAAAGCTATTAAACATCTGATCTCACTCTAACTCTCTCACTCTGACTCTGTGTGTGGGGGGATGGGGTTGTGGTGTGTGTGTTGAGGGCGAGTGTTGAGTGTGGGGGTGTGTTTGTGCCTGGGTGGTTGTGTGTGTGTGTGTGTGTGTGTGTGTGAAAAAGAGAGAGAGACAGATTACACTCATTAGCTGTGACCAACAGGAGGTTGGCTATTTTGATTTGATTTGATTTTTGGAAAAATATGTGAATTAATGTATACAAGTCTTTCAAAAATCATGGAATTTACACCAAACTTTGTCAATATGATGCCAAGATACTAAAGATGCTAAACTGTGAGCGGATTTGGGATATATTGAACGGTTTTGATGTGGTGATTTATTAAAGTAGCAGTACAAAAAAATGTACCTTAATTTTCTTATATCTTGAAAGTGCAGCATCCCAAACACTTCAAACTTTTCATACAGACAACTAGTCATTCTGAGAAAAAAATGCTTAGTTCCATCGATATAAAATAGTCTACTAAAAATAGAAAATTAAAAAAACTATTAAACATCTGATCTCACTCTAACTCTCTCACTGTAACTCTGTGTGTAGGGGGATGGGGTTGTGGTGTGTGTGTGTTAAGCGTGTGTGTTGAGTGTTGAGTGTTGAGTGTGGGGGTGTGTGTGTGTAAAATATCATGCATGTAAACTGGCAGATGAAGACTGTAATATCAAGGATGAACACAAGATGACCTCATAGGATAAGGAATCTTTTTAACTCTAATTCTATCAGCTCAATCTCATTGTATCAGAATGACTTTAAAGCATTTTGCTTTTAACCCTTTCATTGCTGTAACCCTTCAATCCAGCCTGCCACAGGTTTACTATACATGCATGTGCTCACTGGGCACCGTTTTCCTGACGGCACCAGGGAAGTGGTTGCGCTGACGGCTTGGGCCCGTCATCGCTGATTGCAGCTATATTTATGAATTTGTTTTTTACAAACATGCAGCTACCATTCTGAATGCACCCATTTGCAGAGGATCCATTACTGAGCAAGTGAAGTAAATCTGTTAATGAAGAAACAAACTCATCTACATCTTGTATGGCCTGATGATGGGTAAATTGTCAGCAAATGTTTATTTTTGGGTGAGCTGTTGTATAACCTACATAAAACTTTAAAGGAGGTCGCAGACATCTGGTGGATGACACAAAGTGTCCTAAAAGTTGAACACACTGTTTTTTTATGAATGTGCATCTACCACGCCACTCACCCAGCTGTGAATTCTGACATTGCCCTTGTAATCTTTCAATTTGGACTGCTGTTTTTTTATACAGTCAATTTCATACATACCAACTTGTTCATTCTTGAAGTGAAGTTTTGCCTGCATGAGGATAGATTTAGTTTTGAGAGCAAGTACAGAATGATGTCGAAACTGCATTCAAATGGGTTCGATACTGCATGTGCATAGTCACACCCTCAGCATGACGCTGCATGAAGCTTTTTGTCCAGTGTGTTACCGGTTTAACAAATCTAGTTAAGGATTAATCGTAAGGGATTATAGCTTTAAGCCATCTCCACTAAATTATCATATCTGTCATTTCATGCACAAAGGGAATATACCTCATTAAATATCCACAAATGCTGAAATGAATGTTTTAACAGAATCAATTGAAATGGGTAGAATATTCAATGACTAGCTTTACTAACAATTTAATTTACAAGCATATTTCTTTCCACATCTCTTACATTTATTTTCATATTTCTTACATGTCTCTAATTTCTGTTGCAGAGGGCAACCCTCAGACTGGCTGCGGAAAAGAGAAAGTCATCGGCTGTGTGAACTCAGCTATCTAGAGGTGGGTCTGGGCTCTCAGAGTATCCACCTAGAGTTTGACGAGGGGGCAGCAGCGTACACACTACTAGTGCGAAACACTGCCCGCTGCAAATGGTTCTTCAGCAAGCTTACAGGCAAGACTTCCTTTTGCATACTATGTGGTTTAGAAAATTCTTAGAAGGAAATGAGAAATAGCACTTAGTAAACTTGCTAAGAAACTGCATTAAAGATGATGTGAACAATGGCTGGTTTAACAGGTTTACAGTTGGTTAACAGTTCACCATGACATTTTTGAGTGAACAAAATACTTACTTCCTGGATGAAATTAAAAGAATAGTTCAAATAAGATTTTGAAGGAAGTTCTGAATAAATGAAGGTGGTTTCCCCCCAAGTGAAGTTTCACTGACAATTCACCAGTACACCAAGCTTAGAAAATAGACTTGTATAAATAGTAACCAGCCACTGTGAGCTTAGAAGCAGACAGATATCTCACGCTCTTACACATTGCAGGAACTAGTTGCAACCAGTCAAAACACCACCTTCAGGAGTATTTACCTGTCCACCCAAATGTTATTTTAGTGGGTGTTCATTTTCACCACATACTGTTGCAAAAAAAGGGAGTTACTAAGACTGCAATACGGCAGAGGCAAAACAAAACTTTGCTCTGCACATTGTCTCACCTAAACAGTTGAACTGACACTTTTTTTTTTTTTTCTCACCTCAACCCATTTTTGCCATTTGTGGTTACTAGTACACATGCAGAACCAGAGAGAGTAATCTGTTAATGACTGTGCTAGAAAGGATCTTTATATGCCTCCCACCTTATATTTTAAAATATACTGTCTGATATTTTATGCAAAAAATTGGTTTTTTAGCTTTAACTTTGCTTTTGTGTTGTGGCTGTTCTTTAAAAGAATCAAACTAGTGCATGACCAATATGTTAAAAAGTTGAAGGAGGATGTGTTTAATGGTAAGATGAGTTACAGTAAGTATTAATATTTTGTTATCCATTAATGTTTTTGAATGACATTTTGACATTGTCTGCATAGCTTAAAGGAAAAGTTCACTTCAGAACAAAATGTACAGATAATTTACTTACCCCCTTGTCATCCAAGATGTTCACGTCTTTCTTTCTTCAGTCATAAAGAAATTGTTTTTTGAAGGAAAACATTTCAGGATTTCACTCCATATAGTGGACTTCTATGGTGCCCTCGAGTTTGAACATCCAAAATGGAGTATAAATGCAGCTTCAAAGGGCTCTAAACAATCCCAGCCGTGATTTCACGTTGAGCCGTATATACTACACACAGCCGTTGTTCACTGACGAGCTGCGCAAATTCACACTGATAATGAACATGGATTTGCGCAGCTCGTCAGTGAACAACGGCTGTGTGTAGTATATACGGCTCAACGTGAAATCACGCAATGTGAAATCAGTGTTATATATATAAATACACTACATTATTCTGCTTGCTTAAGATGTAGGGGTGGGGGTGTTTTTCCTATAGGTTACCTTATCTTATTTTATTTATTTATTTATTTATTTTTAATTTTAAAATGTTTACTTTTTTATATTTAAAGAAGAAACTATATATAAAATTGTGGCATGCAGTGCTTTAAGCAATGGTATAAAGCTATTCAAAATATCATTCAATGTAAATTGTGATAATCGTAATTTATAATCACAATTACTATTTCGAGGTAATAATCGACAATTATGATTTTTGTCATAATCGTGCAGCCCTAATTTATAAACTTTTTAATCTCAAACGCTCGTCTTGTCTAGCTCTGCGTGAACTCTGTTTGTATTCCGGTTCTCAGAATACACACAGAGCTGGACAAGATGAGCATTTGAGGTTAAAAAGTATATAAATTGTCAATTTTTTTAGAAAATAACCAATCGTTATGCTAGATAAGACCCTTCTTCCTCAGCAGGGATCATTTAGAGCCCTTTGAAACTGCATCTAAAATACATTTTGAAAGTTAAAACTCGGGGGCACCATAGAAGTCCACTATATGGAGAGAAATCCTGAAATGTTTTCCTCAAAAAACATCATTTCTTCATGACTAAAGAGAGAAAGACATGAACATCTTGGATGACAAGGGGGTAAGTAAATTATCTGAAAATTATTTGTTCTGGAAGTGAACTTTTCCTTTAAGCTATGCAGACAACGTCAAAATGTCATTCAAAAACATTAATGAATAACAACAAAAATATTAACACTTACTGTAACTCATCTTACTACTAAACACATCCTCCTTCATCTTTGGTGACAAGGGGGTGAGTAAATTATCTGTAAATTTTTGTTCTGGAGTAAACTACTTTAAAGCCACTCTTACAACAAAAGCACCAAGCAATGTTTATTTTTAGGGGGGCACACTGCACTGTAAATGCACTATGTTATTTGTTTATTCAATGGTTTCTTAATGTTCTGGCTCATTTATTCATATAGCAGTAACGCTGTCTTGAGTTTTATAGGTCTGAATTACTTTTCATATTGAAATTAAAATAGTAACAAAAATAATAATAATAATAACAATCCCAGATGTGGAAGAATGCTGTTCTTTGTCTTTGTAGTCTTGTTGTGCTATTTTTTGTTTGTTTTTTGTTTTTTTAGGAGTAGAGTAACAGAGGCTGCATTGTCTTTGAAACATGACTCATTTACTGTTGAATTTCTATTAGAAACTTAAGCCGAACTTACGCTACAAGACTGAAGATCGCTGTCCTGTGCGTGCTCACAGTCACGGCCTAGATGTGTCAGTTGTAAAATCTGAACCATCTATGATCCTAGAATACATTTTCTCACAAATTCGTGCATGTTAATTTTTGACAACAAGCCATCAAACGGACACGTCACGTTCTCTTTTATTCATTTACTTTGGCACTGCATCAATGGTTGACGCTATGCGAACTCCACCCAGGAGTGATGGTCTCTGAAGCACGTACTATATTCACATCAATTCATTGGCAAATGGAGTTCTACACTAGCACTGGTGCATTTTGACAAATAACCAAAGCCCAGGACCATTTTATTTAGATTTTCTGTCTTCAGGGTTGCGATAACAGTTTCACATTTACTCATCTGTCATTATTCAGTGGAAAAACTGAAATGGAGATAAACTGAATCAAAATGCATTTGTTGCAGTTTGTTTGCAGTTTAACTATACTCAGACAAAAAGACGATCCCTTTTTTTTCTTTAAAACAGTTTTTTCCTGCACTTCTTTTCAGCATCGGTATTCCCCTGCTGCTGTATGTTCAGCACTACAGCAAAATATAGCATTTTATCTTGTAAATGTGAGTTTGCAGTCTGTATTGAATATGGTTTAATACAAAGATTATATACCAAAAAATAATGCCAAAAACATCTATATTTCTACTGAGACACCCTGTGCAGGCTGAACTTAAATCAACATAGAGTGCAACCAGTCTAGTCAGATTTAGGGAAAATGGCTCCTATGAATCATTTCTTTTAACAAATAGGTCAAGTAGACAAGTCACAAGTTTGAATCAGTCTGATGAATGCTTCACTGAAGTGAATCCATCGGAGGATCTAATAAATTAACATTTCGTTCACTTAATCACTGATTCCCTTAACTGTAAAACCCTTAAGTTCAGTGATGTCCCTATCAAATGTGTCAATATCATTACTAGTTAAAAACCTCCAGGGATCTACACACCCAATTTGACTCAGAAACACTTACAGCTTAGTCTGCATTTTAAAATTGAGCATGTCATTTTAGGTCTAAAATTGATCCCATTACACAGATCCCCACCCATCAAATCAAACAATGTGATTCAAGTTGGACAGTGCTGAGACAAGCATGTTGGACCTGTTAGGGTCATTAAAATTTACCAGAAAGAAAAAAAATACACAGACAATCCATAAGACAACCTTTGGAGACTGCAATGATTTTAAATTTATTTTATGTAGAATAGCTATTGTGGTCTGTCGCTGGTTTCTAAATAAAATAAGTGTCGCGCCGCAACAGCAAAAGTCTGTCTACACTGGACGCGACAAACAACCGTTGCAAATCATTTGAATTTTGTGTGAGCACGTCATAAATAGAACCCGGCAGCAGCTTACTGTCGGGAATTTGTCGTGTCGCACCGCGCCGCATCCAGTGTGGACAGTATCATTGATTACAGTGGGTTCTACTGTGTTTTGTTGCGTCGGGCCGCGCCACTCGCGTCCGGTGTAGGCACAGTGTTACCTGAAGGAGGACTATCGGTTTTAAGCTGAGTGAGGGAAAAAAAATCTTAGTCTGGTTTACTGGGCTATGTACATTCCAGGCTTTCAAACCTAATGGCTGGCATTCCTCCCCTCTCTCTACTACCTGGCGCTTCATGCAGTTATCATTCAGTCAACCATCCCAGCAACTTTGGAACACCATTTCCATGACTGCTTCTACTATAACACAATCTGTAACAATCCACTGTAGCACCCAACAATGTGAAATGTATCAGTGTATAAGTCTATACACAAACAGATGGACAGTCAAAGGAAAAAACATAACATGGGGACTACATAAGAAGCCATAAGACCTAACATAAGAATCTAAACTATATAAAAGTTTGTTATTATTCACACCTAATATTAAAAATTGCATTCAAAAGCATCTTCACATTAAATCAGTAAATTAATGTGGAAATGATTTCAGTCTAACTTAGTCCTATAATTTCTGCTTACAGCTTTATTTGACCCCTTATTTGGTTTTTTTTAAATCTTTTTCTTTAAAGGTTTAAATGTTTAATTATAGTAATTTATTTAATTAAATCCAAGGTACAGTCAATGCTATGAATAATTGAAGCATAAAGCAATTATGTGAACATAATTATGTGTACAAGATGTGAAAAGCCTTTTGTTTTGTTAAGTTTAGAGTTTGTGAAGACATTGTGAAGATTTTCCTCCTCACAACAGCACTATGCTTTCATGCAGAAATTGCAAGGGAATTGGCCCCTAGGTCTGAAAGCAAGCTGAAGGGAATCTCCACCACCCGGCTCAACCCACAGCACCATCTCTGGTATGCAGTGCAAACAGGCAGGCATTTTGTTCCTCCCCAGCTCTTTGCCTCTTTATCTCTGCCTCAGGCTTATCATTTTTCTGTCTGCCTGTCCTACCCAGTATTTGGCATTAAATGCATAAAGGTGTGAGATGGAAGTAAAGATTTTAAATTCACATCTGTCTGTTCTATAGGCATCTAGTCTGTGAGGACGCCTTGGCTTGTGACGAAGAAGACGGCCATCCTCCTTTCCAGTATCTTTTAGCATTCCTTCAGCAAGGTGAGTGTCTTTGTTCTCCAAGACGAAGGTGTGCAAGCTTTAATCTTCTTTACCCAAAATACATCTGTGGCAAGAGCCAGCAACCAGCACAGTGGAATGAGATAAGAAATTATATGGTGACTACAGCATGTGATGACTTGCCCATGATGTGAAAGAGCTACAAATGGTTAGAGCACAACATGTAGTGGTAGACTCATTTAAATCTGATATTCTACAGAATTAGACATTATTAGATTAAATAAAGCTTAAGATGGGTGTGATGTTCACCTCCAGGGGATTTATGGTCTGGTTTATGTCCCATTCACCTCAATTTAAGCTCTAATGTGACTCATGAACACATGACAATTACAGTTCTTAAATGATTCATACACAATTTCATCAGATCATTGTGAGAAATAGTGCTTCCCAGGTTAACACCAGGACACAAAGGTGTATGTATCAGCGCTTGCTTTTGTTAGGGTCCTGCTGTTATTCTTGGAACCAAACTTTGAGGTCTTAACAGAAAAAGGGAGAGTCACAGAAAACAGATTTATCTGATTCTTCTTGAGAGAGTGATCCAACTGTGAGCGGCTGGTTCAGCTTTCAAGGGTCCCAGTACCCTGCTGGCAGCCTGACTCTCCCCCAGATACATTCCCCCCACCCCTCCATTCGAAAGGGCTCACAGCAGGCTAGACTTGTGGTGTGATAAGCATTCAGCTGGTGTGACCAAACCAAGCCAATCTTACAATGATCTTAAAAAAACAGGAACATCCTGCAACATCACTTATGCCCTTTTCTCCCACACACAAACTGTTTGATATAGTCGTTTGTGTTTTCAGTTGTGCGCACTTGCCAAAATGCTCATTAACACTAACATACACAGAAGATTTTGATGAATAAACATGAAGTACATCTAATATCACAAACAGACATTTTGTTCCTTTTCCTGCAAGATGTTCTTGTTTTATCTCTGTGGGTGGGCACTGAACGGAACTGTGCTAGCATTTGTGCCTGTACTGTTGTTGGTGAAAAGCATCTGATGTGTTTGTATTTTTTATGAAAGAATGATTTCTCACTGTTTCTTGAGGATTGCCTGACAGTGAGATCATAATAATCATTTATATTTTGAGCCGTCAAGATTTTGTTCAATTAATCTACATAATTTGCCTTTGCTTGGTTACTTTACATCTGTGAAAAAAGAGAAGGATGTCCAGTAGGACTGGGACGATAAATCGTTGCATCGCAAATCGAGAAATGATTCTGAGATTTTCCGAACAGATTGCAATTTTTTTTTTTTTTCCAAATAGATTTTAAACTTAGTTTTGAACAGCAGATGGCACTGCTTGCTTTAGAAACAGCCGTGCTCTGCTTGTTTCCAAATCCTTACACACACTTGAACCTAAAATAATCATTCATACAATTCGAAAAGGTTGAAGGGTATTCTCAGTTTCTAAGTGGGATGTCTTTACATTAATCTCGCATCATAAAACTATTCTGAGCCGAGGTGAAATTACCTGACTCAGCCGAACACACAAGTGCTCTTCAGCGCTCTTCTTCGTGAGCGTTTGAGTGTGTAGATAAAATCTAGATTAGAGTACCATCTGCTGTTAAAATCTAAGCTCAGAATCAATTCCAAAGAGAATTGCAATGCACTTGGAAGATCTCAGAATTAATCCACAAATCGATTTAACGTCGCAGCCCTAATGTCCAAGGTCTGCCCAAGAGGCCATATGACTAACAGGTAAAATAACCAATCACATTTAGTTTTGTGCCTCGTCATATTTAGGGGTGTGGAAATGTCTCCACAAAAAAACAGACTAGTGCGTAAAACTCTTGGACGTTTTTAAAGAGTCTGTGCTGCAAAAGTTTTAGTTGTAAACACGGTGGCTTTTAAATGAGGGGGTTTGGCATCATGGCATCTTTATTTCCAGGCTGAACATTAAAAAAAGCGACACACACGTCTCCCGGAAATCCTGTAAAATTCAACCAATCGGATGATGACTTCGAAACTCCGAAGTGCTTTCAATTTTGTGTGCTATATGCATCAGATGTTTAGCCAATGGTCTGTGATGTCTGAGGCTGAGACTGTATTTCATATGCCCTATGTTTATGGGTTAATCTATGTTTATATGTAAATAACAGCCTAAATTAAATCTAAATTCAATTTTCATATTTGCTCTGATAATATCATCACCTGTTGAGCTAAGGCGAAGCTCAACTGGCATAGTAACCAGTGATGGAAATAACGGCGTTACTAACAGCATTACTTTTCAGTAACAAGTAATCAAATTAACCCTCCCCCCTTACAATGCCGTTACATTACTGACAATAAAAAGCAGCCTTACTATAATTGAGCTCACTGAAGTGGTTTTCATCAGAGAGGGCTCTCTCTTAGCGTGTCGTCTTCCAGGAACAAAAAGTAGCCAAGATAAAACTTGATGAATATTCACGTTTGTTTATGGAGGTGAAGTGGGCGTTTGCATGCCTCATGTGGATGTTTAAAATTTGAAAAACGTGGGACTTGATTTTTATTAGAGATAATGAGTTTAGATGGGAAAAACTGGAGCTCACGTTGGTATTATACAAATTAATTTATCAGAGAATATTTTTTTTTCGATGTGAATTACTTAATTTAAAAGTAGACATTTCAAGCTTTCTCAAATCAAGTCGAGCTTTGTCACTCCGCTACATGTGTGGACATACAGTGGAGCAAAATGCCGTGGTGCTACATAAATAAACATAAATATAAACATACAACATTAGACGTAAAAGCTTTTAAACCTATACATAACTTACTAAAAATGGTAATCCAACTATACAAGTACTATAAATAGTTAACTATACTTACAACACAACTTAAGACAGACTATACAAGTACTTTACTCAATAACTGTGCATGATATTGTGCAAAAAAGAGGTATTTAAGGTTAAGAAATGAATAGTGCAATATGATTTGTGGTGCATTCACAAGTAAAACATTTGTTAAGTCCTTATTAAGTTCTTGTAACATGGTGTGTTTATGAGGAAGTGTCTGGTGCATTTAGAGAAAAAGGAGTGTTTCTACAGGTGATTTGTACTGCCCACTCACCTGTGTGTAGCACAATCAAATTTGCACAATGTTTTCCTTGTAACATGGAGTATTTATGAGAAATGTCTGGTGGATTTAGAGAGAAGAGAGTGTGTTTCTACAGGTGGTTTGTCCAGCCCACTCACCTGTGTGTAGCACACTCAGAATTGCACAGTGCTTTCCTTGTAACACTCCAACGGTTTACATCTGGTGCATGTGGTGTGGTGGGGTGGGGAATGGGGGGCGAGAGTATCCTGGTTTCAGGATCTATACATATGTTTTTCATGTCTGTGAGGCAGGTATTCGCTGAGATTCAGGTTGTTTTGTTTACGTGTCTGTGAAGAGAAGTGATGGAGACCGAGACAGCAGCAAGCGTACCGTTTATTATCTGTATTTTACAAAAGCACATTGTTTTGTTGTTATTATGACCATACGCATCCCAGTTATTTGACATACAGTATTTGAACATTTTTTTTTTTAAAGTAACACAGTAGTTACTTTCCCTGGTAATTAGGTACTTTTACAATGATGTAACTCAGTTACTATTTGTGAGAAGTAACTAGTAACTACACCTAATTATTCTTTAAAGTAACATGCCGAACACTGGTAATAACAAAACTGTATTCCTCTGTGAGTTACTTTTTACGTTAACAGTTTTATACCAGTTTTACAAAAAAAAGAAAAAAAAAAGAGGAAAAATCATTTCTAGCAGGGACGAAATTCTTACAAGGTCTTTTTTTCTTTTTTATTAGATGGTTCTTTGGCCTCTGTGAGTGTACTGGCCACCAAAGAAGTGCTTTTTCTCCTTGATGAAGATCACCAATGGAGCAAGAGCCAACCTGAGGGCCAAATGAGCAGTGGGAAGGTGACCGTTCAGGAAACTCAGCCAATCAGTTGTGTTAGTTCTATTCATCTGTTCTCATCAGATCCATGCCAGGTGGACCTAAAACTTTATGATGAGGTGTGTGGGTAAATCTTCTCATGTTCTCACCTAAACCATAGAAAAAAAAAACAAAAAAAAAACAAGATGGCTACTATATGGATAGAATAAATGCTGTTTGTTTTTGACAGATGGCTAAGAAAGAAAAGACATGGTCTTTACATGCTGAAGATGAAGAGCTGATACAAGACCTGGTGAACTGGATCACAAATCAGTGGGAAACCATGTTTGGGGTCAAACTGACTACTATCAAGCAGTAACCACTAACCACAGTGGTAAAGAAAAGCACCTACCTTACATCATGAAGATTCCTGCCTCAGCCTGCTTTTAATCTGTATTACTGTCTTGTGGACTGATTTTGTCTCCATATAAAACCCAGAATCTTATTATAACCTTCTCTTGATTTTGCTAATGTCTCCTCTATATAGAAATTGTGCAGTAACAAAGCTGTGCAGAGTGCCTTTTTGTCTTTGTCACCAACCAACACTCCTTATAATACATAACTATGCATGCACAAACAGTTTATTTGTAAATGGGTTTCTGTGGATGGTATGAATGTGAAAATAAAAGTTCATTTGTATCTCAGGGTAAAAAGCCTTTCAATGTGGTCTCAGAAAGGTTCATAATTGGGTTATGCAGGTCACCGGAGAATAACAGGTTTACTTGAGTGTTGGTGGTGTTAATGCAATGTTAGTTGTTAAGATATGTTACTGAACTAAAATACCATCTCACTCTTTGACACTTTGTTGAAGATATTTATGAACTGTGTAAGTACACGATTTTCCATGATGAACTTGGACTTGAAGTGTTTTGTGTGTTTTTGATTTATAAGAAAACAAGCATAAATCTAGCTCATAAATGTAAAGTGTAACTACTGTTGTTTTTTCCCCAATATTCTATTGCAGCACTTGTATAGAGAGTGTAAAAATGTAATGGTCACAGGCAAAAGAAACTTCAAATAGCTGTGAAGAAAAAATTGAGTACAACTTGCCAAGTCATTTGTGTCATTTACATGTTCTGCACTTTTATTTCTCTATAATTGCTTGAAAAATAGTGAAATGGCTTTGTTTTATAAGTACACATTGTTAACAAAGTTGAAAACATGTTGTCATTTAATGTAAAATGTATTTAATGTGTATTTATTCATCTTTGTACTGGTCTTCAGTAGGGAATCATAACAACTTTTATTTTTGTAAACACAATAAAGTCTTTAAATATTACAAAGCTTTTTACTATGTCCAATAGATGGCAGAGGGAGAGATAGATCTGAGAATGGTTGTTGCACATAAGTGAGTTTGTAATCATTTTTTTTAAGTTTCAAATTATTCTACTGTGAAAACAAGCCAGTCATTTTCTGCTGCATTTGTTCATGTTACTTTAGTATGAGCTCACATTTTCTAAGGTGATGTATTAAAATTTCTAGACTGAGTATTACGTGCCATGACACACAGTTTATGCTATGACACGTATATTAGTAATACTTTAATTTTTACATATGTTAAAAGTAATCTTTCCACACCTTTCATTACCTGTTTTCAGTCTGTTATGATGAAACTGTTTCTTTCTTTCTTTCTTTCTATCATATTTTATGTTAATTTATTTTATTTTATTTATTATTTTTGCACTACTGTTCCAATACTGCTATTGTTGATGTGTATACCTGGATCTAAGTTTTTTTTCCCTCTCTGTTTTTCTTTTTGTTCTAGCAGTGTTGCAGCAATTAGTCTTGTGATATTTTCCTATGCTTGCAGTTGCTGACTGTGAAGTGAGTAATTACTTCACCCAATGTGTTGCCAAGTTTAATGACAAAAAAAAGACTTATTAGAAATCCCCATGTTTACTATAACTTTAGTTATATTGAATACAATCAAATTAGCAATCCTTATTTTATATATTCATTTACTGTATTTATTTCAACATTATTATGAGCTGTACACACACACACGCACTGGACATCTGCTGCAACATCCCATAAACCTTGCATAGACATGTTAAAACCATAGATCACATCTGAATGGTAAGCAATATTTTGTGTTTGTGAGGGAAAAAGAATGTCCTACCTGCCTCATTTGAAATATTTAAGTGACATAAAATGAAAGCGAAAGAATCTTTAACATTACAGCCTATATAAGTTACAGCTTTGCATTGTTATTGTTATTTTGGTGATTGCTTTAGTTGGATGCTAATATATGACAACATTATGTGCCCTACAGAATGCCTACAGTTCCTGAATTGGAATTTAATTTTAATTGAGGTAGCACATAAATACAAGCACATAAATACAATTTTAAATAAAGGAAATAGAAGTAAAAGTGTATATCTGCAGATATGCTGCTTTTAAAAAAAAATAGCGATTTAATAAATTCCCCTTCCTGTCATTTCAATTCGACTTCCTTTGAGACGTGGCCAATAAAGTTTATGTTCAGGTTCCTCAAGAATTAAGAAAACCAATGCATTTCTAAATATTAAATTTTTATTTTTCCTTACATTGGATACTGAGTGAATTTTTGTCGGGAAACGAATAAGCTCAGGTTACACGTTTAAAGGCCTTACGTGTGGGTGTAGAGGAGGTGATGGATGCTCACGTGGCGTGCCTCCCAAACAGTGTATGGGTTGGTTAACGTGAAAAAAGGGGTGGAAGTTAATTGAGAAACAAATGACACGCTAGTGCCGGAGTTTTGGTCAAACATATAAGTATTGTCCCACAGCTGAGCACAGGAGTAGTAACCACCTGTTAGACGAAGGTATGTAAATGTTTTTGTTGTTTCTTACCTTGCTTAAAGTGTAATGGTGCTGCGCATTTACCGGAGCAACATGTGACTTGAGAATTCAGATTTATTTTCATTGATACAAGGTTGTCGCGTATAAAACGAGAAGTTAATTTAACTCTGTATGCCAAAGAAACTTTATTTATCGTTTGTGGAATTTAACTAAAAACGTTTCGAGATCATTTAAAAGCATATAATGTAGAGTTGGGTAAACGCCAGGGAAATTATTATTATTATTATTATTATTATTATTATTATACAAAAATATTATTGTAGTCATTCATTAGTTATTTTCATTAGTTCGTTTTTTTTTTTTTTTTTTTTTTTACCTTCTCTGGTTTTTCTAGGATTTTTTTTTTATCTTTATTTTAAATACCCTGCCTTGTGGGTTTAATAATTCAGGTTTTGTACTGTCTGTACCCTAAAGGTCTTGTTAAAAACACATTACTCACCTTTTACCTAAATTTTAAATAGACACCAGTCATCTCACTCAGCTTGCATTTTAGGAATGTTACAATTATCTTTTCTGAGATTTGCCAGTGTGTATCATGTCTTACTTATTTATTATGTGGGATGATGAGGGACAGTCAATTTCACAGAGTACTGTAGCAATGTAGACTGTGCTGTGGTGTTTCTGCAAACAGTTATCTTCTGTGGCCTATCTGTACCACAAGCCTAGAGAAAATGTGTCAGCATAGATCTGTTATTTGATATTAAATAAAATACTGAAATCATTGTATTATGCTAACACATCACTATACAATCAACACTTTATCGACACTTTACCAGTGTTAATAGTGGAGATAAAATATGAACTGAGTACAACACCACCTTCTAGCTTTCTCTTGACCACAGAACCTCAGTCTTGGTTCATGTCAGGTAGTGACCTGCTGTGACTTGTCCTTACCTTTGAAGCTTCAGCTCACAGGTGAGGTTGCTGATGTTGGCCTGCAGCTACTCAGTACATTTCCATTACAGGACGTAACAAACATGAACGTAGTTTTCTCATGCTTATGTGAATATGAAATATTTAATGTACGTAAATATTTAATATTCAATTATATATATATATATATATATATAAATGTATTATTAAAATCTTTTGAGACAGTTGAAAAGCTCTGAAGTTGAAACGCTCCTAAGTCATTGGGTCTATTCCTCTGTTGGCCCATAAAATAAGTGCACTACCCTGTAGATTTTTACAAAAAATTCTCTCACTTGCACAAAATCTTCATTAATAGGAATTTATATCTTTATCTATAACGCTAATTCATGGAAAAGCTAAAAAGTAAAATGAATGGGACCCTGTAATAATGGGGTCTTATAAAGCATCAGCTAATTTAAAAAGGCAAAGTAGTTTAGGGTGTAAAATGACGTTTTCATAACATTTTATTTATTTATTTTTTTTTCTTGAAAATGATACAGACGTTTTTATGAATACAAATGCTTTCAAAGAACTTGACATGTTTTAAACTAGAGGTTTGTATTTATTTATACATTTATTTATTTTTCCTTTTTTTGTTTTATTATTATTATTATTATTAATATTAATCAAGGAGTAGATTTGTAATAGTTGTTTTTCCTTTTTCATCTTGTTGGGCACTTATTTGTCATTAACCCTTAGGCTGAACATGATTTCCATTGGAGGTTCAAGCATTGTATACTGATAAATAGAAGCTATAGCTCTGTAAAGGATGATTGTGTGTGTGTGTGTGTGTGTGTGTGTCTGTGTGTACACATATGTATTGAACACTGACATCTGCTGGTGCTCTGACTTCACAGAACAGAATTAAGTGCTTGCAATGTCAAATAATAATCGGAGTTGTTACAGTGTTGAACAAATACAATTGATCACATGCGTCGGTTGCTACGTTATTCTCAAAAGGGTGAATAACCCTTTTAGTTGTAAAGTTGTGTGTCACATATGCAATGCCTCTGATCCCACTACCTATTTCTTTTCTTCTGCAGATCCTGTCTCTTGTGTTGGTGGCAACATGAGTTGGAGCTTCTTGACGCGTTTGCTCGACGAGATCTCCAACCATTCCACTTTTGTGGGAAAGATCTGGCTCACACTCCTCATTATCTTCCGAATTGTTCTGACAGTGGTGGGCGGTGAAACCATCTATCATGATGAACAGAGCAAATTTGTATGCAATACTGCACAACCTGGTTGTGAAAATGTATGCTATGATGCATTTGCCCCTCTATCACACGTCCGATTCTGGGTTTTTCAAATCATTATGATCACCACGCCATCCATTATGTACCTCGGCTTTGCCATGCACAAAATCGCTCGAATGGCCGATGACGAATACCGACCACGTAAACGCAAACTGCTGTCTATGGTTCATCGTGGAGTGAGTCATGACTATGACGAGGTTGACGAAATGGATGATGAAGTTCCCATGATCTTGGAGGAGATTGAGCCTTCTGAAAAGGATGGTAAAGCTGTAGCTGCATCCAAGTCTGCCCCTGCATCTGATGCTAAGTCTGCGAAACATGACGGCCGTCGTCGCATCAAGAGAGATGGTCTTATGAAGGTGTATGTGCTACAGTTGCTCTCTCGTGTTGCCTTTGAGATCGCCTTCCTTTTTGGCCAGTATGTTCTGTACGGTTTTGAAGTGATGCCATCCTACATTTGCACCAGAAGCCCATGCCCACACACTGTGGACTGCTTTGTGTCACGTCCTACTGAAAAGACCATCTTCCTGGTCATCATGTATGTTGTCAGTATTCTCTGCCTGGCGCTGACTGTGCTGGAAATCCTTCATCTGGGAATTGGAGGTGTGAGGGACACTCTCCGTAGTCGATCGGCTCGGAGACTCCCCATACATAGGCCATCCACATCCACTATTTGTCACCGCCTGACCAGTCCACCTCCGGGTTATCAGGCTGTCCTGAAAAAGGACTCTACTGGCAAGCTTAAGACAGAGTTCATGGGAGACTCGGGAAGGGAGTCACTGGGTGACGATGCTGGCCGTGATCTAGAGCGTCTACGGAGACACCTGAAAATGGCACAGCGTCATCTGGACCAGGCTTACCACTCTGAGGATGTAGGGGCTTCGCATAGCAGCGGTCCAGATTCGAACAGCATTGCCGTTGAGCAAAACCGACTCAACCTAGCTCAGGAGGGCTATGTTGGCACTGAGGGAAAAGGTTTGTTTTGGGCTGTACTTCCTTCTCATTACATTTGTATATGTATGATTTGAAATTAACACTTGCCAACCCACCAAATGCGAGTGAAAATCAACTATGCTGGGTAATGCTATACACTTATTAATGTAAGGTGTGGTCACATTTACTGTTTCTGTTAAAACAGTAAATGTGAACAATTTCTGAGATATTTTGTGTGCGAAATTCAGTCATTTAAATAGGAACCCAGGCATTTGGGATTTTCGCATCAAGGCAAAAAATAAGCCATAACACTCCGGTACATTGGTGAAGAGACCAGTGACCACTTTTTTAGCATGTTCTTACTCGCTAGGCATCCAAAAATGCTGTATATTCAAGACTTTTGTGTGTCATTATACAGAAACCAATAGCACACTCTGGCATCTCTATCACGGCACTGACATCAAATTCATAGCTTTCAATGACAAACATTTGCCGTGAATATACTGATGCAAAGTTCATGAGAATTTCATCATTATGAAATCATATGCTAGCATACAGGACATATATTATGTTATATATTATGCTGACTTCTGTGAGGAAATAGCTGATAACCTAATAAACTGACACCCTCTCTGCTAATTTTCAGCATGTTTGCCATTAAAGACTCACTTTAAAGTGAGCTATATTTAGAGTTTACAACTAAATACATTTTGTTTTATAAGAGAAGTTACAGAAACCCTGAAGGCTGGTAGGATTCAGTTTGGGGCACTCCTTCATTTTTATGGTATCTACAATTGGCGGGCATTAAATTAATACTTAATTTATAGTAATTTTTTAGTATTTTTAATAACATTTATAATTCTATAATAAATGTTTAAATCTATGCTTTGATAATCAGGTTTATTTCTGATGGTAGCCAAATTGGCTGGTGAATAAAATAATTAAATTATTTTATTTTATTTTTTATTTTATTATTTATTGTAATTCAAACTCTTACTTCGTAAGATATACATAATTAATTCCAGTCAGTGCAGTGCATCTCATCATAAATTGCCTTGTTTTAATGTGATTGTGTTGTGCACTCTTTTGTGGACTTTTTGGGTTTTGTTGTTGTTGTTGTTGTTTTGGTATTTGCTGAATATTAAATAATATATGTTTTCCTTTTCTGTTTTTAAAGAGGGTCATGCTTGAAGAGACTAATGGCTTTCCATCGAACAATCCAACTCCAGGCCGAAATGCAAATTTTGGTGGGCAGTTGTTGACAAGATTTGGTGTATTTTTCCTGTTCATCTGGCGCTGAATAGATCAACTTAAGGCTGAGATACAAATAATGGAGAGCAGTTATTGATGAGATTTTGTGTGCTCCTCTAAATGCATATCAGAAAAAGTATTACTTACAGTATTAAGGCCATACAGTAGCTGCTATAGTTAAAAACTAGAGAAACACCAGCTCTTAAAATCCACACTACTGTACTTCCCAAGCAATTATATTTGTTCATAGTGTTGTTTATAACAGCAGCATGAGAACAAAGACACAGTCCCTTTTTATTTTATATATAGTGTTCATTATTATCAATTTTAGCAATCCAGTATTAATTTAGCCGAAATTCACAGATCATCCTGTTCAGGTAATTACAATGAAATGAAAGCTCTATGTGTCCCCATCTGAAAAAGTGTTTGGGTTTTATGTTTTGTTGTTTTTTTGATTGGAGCACAGTCTGTCTGTGTGGTCTAATATTTTTGGAACATTGTCCTGTATGTAAATGTCATAAGTTGAGAGAAGACCTTTTTCAACAGTAGCAAGGGCACGATAAATGTTGTCTGTTTGTCTTGTTGATATGCATTTTGAGGATTTTGTATTTAGAACTTTTGAATAAAATGATTGCAATACATGTGCATCTGACCAGACATAAAAAATATATATATAAATAAAGAACCTGGAAAATGCTTGAAGTGATTATTGAATGGTTTCATGCTCTGTATTATTGTTAAAAGTACAAAGTTAAAAAAAATAATAATAAAAAAAAAAATCTATTCAACATGCTGTTATATCTGTGGTTTTACATCTTAGGAAATCAGTGGTACTTTGGCAAGTATGTTTGAAATGTAGACTCATTAGTTAAAGACTCATTATTAGTTTTAGATGAATGATTGTTTTCCCTCATGTGTAAGTCACTTTGCATACAACCTTTAAAAATAAAGGTGTCCTTTGATTCTTACCTTCAGTGTTTGACCTTTTTTTATTGTAATCAGAATGTTACAGTCTTCTAAGGGTGTGATAATACAGCTGCTAAAAATCTGGCCTGTAAAGCCAAAGGTCATGTGTTTAAATCACATTACAGATATTCTTCTTCACTGTGCCCCTGAACACACCCAAAATAGTTTTTTAGACTATTCATTTATTTTTTCGCTTGGTTTAAAGTATTTGCTAAATAATCAACAGCATTTAACACATTATGCTTTAATGTACAGTTGAGGTCAAAAGTTTGCATACAAGTTTAATTATTTTACCAAAATAAGAAGGATCATACAAAATGCATGTTATTTTTTGTTTATTATCGACCTGAGTTAGATGAAGATGTGTACATTTTTCTTATTTTGCCTAAATATCTTTTTTTCATTTAGAACTGCGCTTCAGAAGCTGCAGTCCCTCAGTGTGAAAAGATGGATCTCAAAATTATACAGTCATTGTTGGAAAGGGTTCAAATACATAAAAATTCTGAAAAACCAAAGAATTTGTGCAACCTGAAGAACTGAAGAACAGCAGGCAGTTTAACTGTTCAGAACAAACAAGGGACTCATGAACAACTACCACTAAAAAAAAAAAAAAACACATGCAACACATTTAGGTAACAACACAGTATTAAGAATCAAGCATATGTAAACTTTTGAACGGGGTCTTTTTTTATTGAGTTTTTTAGAATAATCTGCATACACAGTAATGGGTAAAGCATAAACACTAGAGCCGTGTGGTCTAATCCAAAACAATATTACAGTACCATCATGTAGACAGTTAAGGATACTAGTAGACTTGAAATCAATGCAAAGACAGTTTTGACAGTAGAAATTTCCTACAGCTTCTGAAATGATTTAGGTTTACCTTTTAATATATGTCCAATCTTTTCCATCAGTGTGGTTTCTTTAATCAGGATTATCCAGTCCTTGATAAGAGGGCATTCTGTCCCAGCCCATTTATTCATAATTAATTTTCTCCCCAAAATCAGCAAATTTTTAAAGACATCTGAGTATTCCAAAAAAGAGGAATGTGCTGATACTGCATTTGGGATATTGGGGTAATAAAGTATTATTTATTTTACTATATTTATTTGGAGATATATAAGCTCTATGTACAGTATTAAATTGCATTTCTTTAAATCTATTGCAGACTGAGATATTCAAGCATAGTCTAATATCTTCCCAGACATATTCGTCAATGTCACATTTTAAAGGGGTCATTGGATGCCCATTTTCCACAAGTTGACATTCTTTGGTTAAAATTTCTCTATGGTGGAGTAAATAACACTTTTTTTACCTTGCCAAAATCAGCTCTGCAAAAATCATCCTGTTCTGGTTGAGGTTGCTTTAAATGTTAATGAGCTCTGCTCGCCCCACCCCTCTCTTCTCTCCGTGGAGTGACGAGCCTGTTTACTTTAGCTTGCTATTGTTTATTTAACTTGCTAACAAGCATTTTTTTAGAAAAGTCGATCGCAAAGATTCATTAAAGGGGTCATCGGATGCTAAGTTCACTTTTTCATGTTGTTTGAACATTAATGTGTGTTGGCAGTGTATGTACAAATCTACCCTATAATGATAAAAATCCATGCAGTGGTTTTTAATTAATCTGTAAAAATAATATCCCCTTTTTCAAATCGAGCTGTTCTTAGATGCCTGTCGGTGTGCCATCACACTGACAGAGGCCGCTCCCACAATAGTTGATTGACATGAGCTCTTACCTTAGACCAGCTGTCACAGTCCAGTAACTTCCCATGTTTTGATGCCAGAGCAGGGATGTAAGTTAGACAAGAATATCTCTGATTGAGTGATTGAGGTGTTGTGTTGCTGGATGTAATAATGGACATAGTGGTCATCATTTACTCCTGACATCTGAGAACCTGAAGATGCAGTAGATTACGTTTGTTTGTGAATGGAATGCGCCTCCCGATCGACATATATCCGTCTATGTTCGTGCGAATCATTTACGATCCAGCTTCACTTGCAGCAGAAGTGAGTATAAGCGTTTTTTTTATGAATCTTTGTGATTGCCTTTCCTTAGCGGCTAAACGCGGCTAAATGCTAAATGCAGAGCTCATTTGCATTTAAAGGAACAACCCCTTAGAATGAGATGATTCTTGCAGAGCTCATTTTGATAAGGTAAAAAGAGTGTTGTTTTACAAAACCATTGAGAATTTTTAATCAAAGTATATTAGAGACTTTTCATTAAGACCCTAAAGAATCATATCAACTTGTGGAAAATGGGCATCCGATGACCCCTTTAAAAAAAACTTAATCCACTGCATCTTCAGTGGCTCAGATGTCGTAAATGATGACCATTATGTTCATTATTACATCCAGCAACACAACACCTCAATCGGAGATATTCTTGTCTAACTTACATCCCTGCTCCGCCATCAAAACAATGGAGGTTGGCCTGCTACAGCTGATTCAGGGCTGGTCTGAGGTAAGATACTCATGTTAATCAACTATCGTAGGAGTGGCCTCATACCAATAGACATCAGAGAATGGCTCGATATAAAAAAGGGGGATATTATTTTTACAGATTAATTAAAAACCACTGCATGGTAAAAATTTGTATTACTAGTCAGTGTAGATGATAGGCAGGCTCTGACTATACTTGAGAGACCTTCTGATTTGTGACCAGGTTTTGACAACTCTAATAATGAGTGGGTTTTCTTTTACCTTGTCAGGATTTGTGTTTTCTGGTCTAGTAAGTTGATCAAAGAAACTGGGTTACAAAAACCTTGATCTTTTATATCAGCATTTGTTAGGTTTAAAAAAGTCATGGATAGTGGGTATAGAATTTTTGGGAATATTATCATTTTTATAAGGTTTATTCTGACTGAAAAAGAGACTGGAAGTTTTGACCATCTTGTGAAGTCTTCCTTGATATGAGATATTGATGTTTTAATATTGGCATCATAAGGATGTGAAAGTTTGGGTGTCATACGGATACATAAATATGTGAAAGCACTAGGGGACCATTTGAATCGTTTAATAAAATTAGGCTCTGACACGTTTAGTGATCCTAACGGCATTATCTCTGACTTGTGAAAATTAACTTTATATCTGGAAATAACTTCAAATGGCTTGATCAAGTCAGTTAATTCAGGTAATGATATTTGCGGGTTGGTTATAGTTAGCAAAATATCATCTGCATAAAGCAGTATCATTTTTTGTCTGTTACCAATACTAACACTGTAGATTTTTGGATTATTTTGAGTGTAAATTTGCCAGGGGCTCTGTATGGCAAATAATAGTAGAGACAAGGGGCAACCCTGACGGTTCCCTCTATATGAACGGGGTCACTTTTATAAATTCAACCATTATTTTCTCTTGTGGACTATATGTGGACTATATGGTATGTAATAAAAATAACATGAATTTTGTATGATCCCCTTTTATTTGCAGATTCTGCAAGGTGTATGTAAACTTTTGACCTCAAATGTATTTCTCTTAACATAATTTTGAGATTCTTTATTAATTAACACATTTGAATAATGACCTAGATTAAAAACAAAAATGTGTAGTGTTTATATATTGTTTCAAAGTAGGCAAGATAAATTATTATTTTTATTTAATTATTTTAAATTCTACAGTATCTCACTTATAGGGGTAAAAGTGGATAAAAGGCTATAATAATGACACATCTCCTTTTCAGACATTTATTCTTTATTGTCATAGATATCTGGGTAATGTGCAATTTAGGTATTTTAAAAAGTTTTTTAGTGTAAAGATTAAGATGCTTTTCTCTGTAAATGTCTGTTTAATTTAGTACACACTGTTTTATTTGCATAAAGAAATAAACAGCAAAACTGTTCTCATTTGATGCTATATATGTTTGATAAACATTACTGAGCAAGGTCTTAGGAAAACCAATGTTTTAACAAAATTGTAATGTTAATAAAGGTTAGACTTTGCTAAAGTTAAAGTTACAAGTACAGAAGTGATCTATCACACTATTTAATGCATGCTTTTTTTTTTGCTTTAATCATTCATTTAAAGTAGCTGGTTTGTGTTTGAAAAGAACATATTCGCTACAGATACTCCTAAAGCTAAGCCACAGCAGAGTGTTAGATGCAGTTGCACTCTTCTGGTATGATGTTAGGCAGGGTTTCATACTTGAATGAGTACCCCCCGTCTGATGTGGTGGTGAAACGGAGTGACTTCATGCTCTCTGGGACAGGAGCGCAGCACTGGTTGATCCCAAGTAGGGTAGTAGTGCGCTCAGCGCTGGAGCAATTGCCATGGCAGTAGTAGAAAGTGAAGGCTTTGGGATGAACAATCCAGTTGTCCCAGCCAAGGTCCTCGAAGGAGATTTCTATCTGTTCTCTTTTGCAGTCTGTGTCATCAGAAGAAGGTCTTCTGAGCTTTTCGATAGCAGCTGGTGACCAAGGGATTTTAGGTGCCCTGCGTGAGCGGTCGGGACTACTTGAACGGGTGTGGAGGTGCAGAAAGGGTGTTTTATCTTCTGAATCATAGCAACTGCAGGATGGGCAACGGACCTGAAGCATGAAAGGGCCAACAGCCATGACAGCATGGAGATGGAGATCTAACTTATAGGTGGTCCAGCCATCAGTGCTGCGTTTGACTGGACTTGCAGCTGCTTGGAGCAGCTCCTGGTAAGGGGTGAGGATGAAAATGGGTGCTGAAATGTTGCTAGAAGCAACGGCCTCTCCAGCATAGAACCAGAAGTGAGCAGAAGTGATGATAGAGTCCTGGCTGTCCAGAGAGGGCTGAAAGTAGTAAGTAAAGTGACTGGGTACAGCCTCAGAGGTGTTATCAGGCATGTCCTTGCATGTAGACTCTGAAAGTTAACAAGAAAATTCAGAATGTGCAGCAGCTGTTGATGTGTCACAATAGCCTCTTTATTTAAAATAATAATAATAATAATAATAATAAAATAATAATAATAATAATAATAATAATAATAATAATGATTATGATTTTAAAAAATACAAATACAATACATACACAACTACAATCAATGAATAAAATATTTTAAAACATAATATAAGTACTTTTTCAATTTCATGTCACATGGCTTTGAAAAACTTTAATAAAAGTTTCAACAATAATGACAAATAATGAAAAAAGGCATGTCGTGTAGCTATCAAATAAAAAGTAATAACATATTTTTCTGCCACATTTAAAACATGTAAGTATACACTTCTTGACAATTATTTTTGAAAAAAAAAGTTAATTATTAAATATCATTAGGTTTATGGAAAGTCACACTACAGGATATTTTACAATCTAATCTTGCCTCGAAAAAAAAAATTTCCACAAGCTGATATGATTTTTTTCCACAAGATATGATGGGTCATAATGAGAAGTCTATAACATACTTTGATTAAAATTTCTCAGTGGTAGTGTAAAAAACACACTTCCTTCTAAATGAAAGTAACGTTAATCCTCTGAGTCTTCAGACAGATCCTTAGATGTCAGGTGTAAATGATGACTGCAATGATCATTATTATATCCAACAACAAAATACCTCAATCGCTCAATCTGAGACATGCTTCTTGTCTTACCCTGCACTGGAAGTGGCAGTTGGAGTCGAACTGTTTACAGCTCAGCCAGGGAGGGTCTAAGGTAAGACGGTCGTGTCAATCAACTATTGTGGGAGCGGTAATTGTTAATAATTATGCCAAACTACTTTTTTTTTCTTTTTAGTTAAGCTAATAACTGTAAAACGCAGCACTCATCACTGTCACTATTGACCAAAAACCGACCAACCATCCTACTTGTTCAGTGATTACCTACAACAATGGAGAAGTCAATATTATTGGTTACTGCTTTTTTTATATTAAGTAAAATTCTTAAAAATGAGATACTATTAATACTTTGCCGCCATGGATATTCCAAATCATAGCAACTAAAGCATCTCAGCTGGAAAAATGTTGTGCCAAAGCGTCTTCTTTTTAAGAAGTGCGCCTGACTTTTTTTGTTGTTGTTGGCTAAAAGCTCTTTGGTGGATACACGTTATTGACAATTTATTGCGTATGGCCTATTATGGCCTATTATTTATGCACTATACTGGAGCCAAACCTGAGAAAGCACACCGGAATATTCCACTGCGTTCCTGGACATGCAATTTGCGTAGCTAATTCATAGGCAGGGATTATGATGGAGTGTGCACGACTCACGAGCACCCTATTTGCGAACGATTGGAATTCATTACCATACGCATGTTTAACTATCAAATCGGATGTTTACCAAGCGTTTGTGAATCCGGAGGACATGCTGTTATGCGCAACTTAGAATTTACTCATATATTTATGCTTTCATGAATGAGGCCCATTGTATGTATGAACTCCACAATTAAAAATAATAATTATAAAATAAAATAAAATAAAAATAAATAATCAATAGATTAATACATAATCATCACATCATTGACCCACAACACAAGGTGCAGAGAATCTTGTCAAATATCATTATGTTAGACACCACTGTTTATAATATAGCTACTGGAAATGAAACAACCTCACCTGAGCTTGGGAACAGAATGACCTGTGAGGACTCCTGATGGTGTCTTCTTTCCACTCTTGTCTCCCTAGTCATTCGTGAAGCTACATGATGCACAACTTTGTTCACTGCTTGCTGTGCTGGCAGCTGCAGCACTGGCAGAGGAGGCTCGTCCATTCCCAAACCTTCGAGGATCCGTCTTTTCAGCCAGCCAAGCACCATATCACGTGGTAATTCATCTCCTTGACAGGCCTGGACCAGCGGAGGTGACAACAAAGCCCACAACATCAGAAAAGCAAATGAAGACAAACAGCTGGTTGAGGTTATCATCCTCAAAACTCAACAGAGGTAAAAATCAGACAATGAAAATTACAAGCTCAAAAACAAAAAGTGAGAGAGGAAAAAAAATGGTAGAGAATGTTTTCAAAGATATATTACAATAAGTTCTCTATAAACACTTTTGATCCAATATTTCATGAGAGAGCTGGAATCAAACCCAGCTTATGTGTCTTCTCTCTTGCAGATCTGTCTGGTAGAAAAAGTCTGTGACTGTTTTTTTGTTACACTCCAGCAAATGGCAACCATTGTTTGGGTTCATGCTATCACAGTGTGGATAGGACAAAACAAAACAGCTTTTGAGATTACAGTCCTTCGAGATGGTTTCTTCTGCCTGTTGCCTTGTCCTTGAAGGGAACTGACACAGTATAACAGAATGATTTTTAAAATGAATTTTTGGTCAGAAAGTAGATTTACACAAAAGGCAGTCATGCTTTTATTCGTCCAGCCTGCTTGAAGTGTTTAACCTATCTTTTTGTTAACAACTGTTTATTGAATTTTCTTCAAATAACAGTAATATAAAGCAAAAATCAATTGTGCAAATTAAGAACCCACCCCAAACCCATCCCACCCCTGGTAGACTTTAAACAAAACAAAACAAAAACAACAACAACAACAACAACAACAACAAATAGAGATAAAGTAAAATAATAATAAACAAATAGATAAATAAGATATAATAAAATAATTTTACAATGATTTTAGAAAAGATGACACAACATTAAAAGCTGAATGCCATAGATTTACAGTTTTGACATTAAATCCATGTATACGAGAAGTTGAGAGTTTCAAGTGTTTAACCTATCTTAAATACAGAAGCCCATGATTTTTGTTATGTGGATGTCTTGTTATTGCATTTTGCTTTATACGTCAAAGGTGACCCTTGAACTGAAATAAATGGGAAAACATCCTATGACTCTGTTTATACCTGGTCTTAAACAGTGTTGGTGAATAACTAGTTACATGTACGTAATTTAATTTAATTTACGTAATTTAATTACAAAATAAAAGTAATTCTAATTAGTTACAGTTACTGAGAAAAAAAATGTGTACAGTTAATGATTACAAAGGGGGTTACATGATTTTTTTCACACACACCCACATACAGAATTAATTCTTTCATAAATTGCATTAACTGCTCTAAAATGAGACACCAAAGTTTCAGGAGTTTAGGACACAGAATGGGACACATGCTTATTCGATAACTGTTTTATTTCCGAATTGGGTTTATGCATATACTTTATTTTTTAAGATTAATTGTTTTTTCTATAGCATTGTTAGATGCCAGTTACACTTTTAATTTCAAAACCAGTATCATAGCTATTTCTTGTTATGATTTTAAATCTGTATTTATCCTCAGAATGATCTCAAAGTAAATAAGAGGTGTTAAGTCTGAATTTGTGATTGCTGTGCTTTAAATTAAATTATTACATGGCTTTGTGGAATGCTTGATTCTGATTAGTCAGTCATGACATTCCAAGGTATGTTATTCCCCGATAACAACTGGTAAAAACTAATATAACAGACTCATCCAGGCAACTTAAGTCAGTGCTATACGCTTGATAGTTTTTCTTGGTGAAAGCTTGCGTTTGGTTAGCTAATAAAATATTAAATCCCTATTCAATATTATGTGTACAGTTTCTTAATTCTGTCATCCTGGTATCATGGACTCGCTCTATTGTTTCATACAAACACAGCTGCTGCCATTTTCTTTTGTACACTGTAATGAATTATAAGATAACTAACAAACTACTACTGTAAGTACTAGTGCTGAATTATTTATGTTGTGAAATGTTGTGTAATAAAAGTGGTATGACTGCACTGTATCCCTTAAATGGATCCATCCATCTAATTTGAACTTGCTGCTTGCTAGCAACTGATTTCTTCATTGAAGCTTTGCGTTCAAATATTTCAACTCAGATCAGTGTTTTGTGTCAAATTATTTACTTTTGTGGCAAGCAGCTGTGTGATAAATATAATAAACTTATTATAATCTTAATTCAAGTGATAAAGGTTAACTCTGCCTGGTTTAAATGTTTTGAAATTATTAACAGTTGAAAATATTAGAAATTTAAAAATGTAATCAAGAAGTAATCAAATGTAATGTTACATTACTTTAATAAAGTAATTGAAAAGTTACACTACTTATTACATTTTAGAGTAACTTGTAATCTGTAACCTATTACATTTCCAAAGTAACCTTCCCAACACTGGTCTTAATTGGATTGTTGAATTGAAAGTGGAAATTCTGTCACCATTTACTCATCTTCATGTCATTCCAAGATCCATCATTTTCCCTTTTGGGTGAACTATCCCTTAAAGGAACTCAAAAGCACTCAGTGCTAATACAATTGTATGTCATTCATAACATTCATAACATAACATTTTGTGATTTGATCACTTAAACCACATACGGTGGTAGCCAGAGATGCATTTTTCAATATTGCATTTGTAGTATAAACACTAAATTGGCTTTCTGCACCCTGGAAACCAGCTCTTCACAGGTCATTTAATCATTAAAACAAGGTTTTTAGATTTTAATTATATTATTTTGTGGCTGTATAGTGGCGCTGTATTAGCTGTAATGATATTATATTTTTGATAATTTTATTGTTTCCTGTTATCAAAATTCCTTATGTTGGTCAAATTATTTTTCTGACAGTTTAGATACTATGACACCTGCTTTCCCATGGTATGAAATGTGAGCTTGAAAAGAACAAACAAGATATTAAACTATCAAACGTTTGACCTTGGTTGTGCAAATATCTCCATCTGGTGTTTTGCCAGTATCTTGGCAGGACTATTCTAAAATAGAGAAGATCAGTTCAGCCACTTTCCATATCACATACACCACTAGAATGTATAAATGGTGGAGCTCAGATCTTATGTTTGATATCAAATATAGCAAATATATAATGCTTTCTTTGAGCTAATGTTGGCTTAGAGTTATTATTTTAAATGACAATATTAGTTTTGTTAGTCACATGGGTCTAGTTTAGATTTAGACCATTGTACGTAATCTGTGTAGTACACATGGATTTATTCTGCTTTTTATAGTCAAAATAATAGAATATACATTTAATAGAATACATGTTCAAGCTTTCCACACTGTGCCAGCAGGTGGGGTAAACCTACAAGTAGAACAGTTGGCAGTTGACTTAGCATTATAATAACTCTTCCAGGAAGAGAACAGATTTGCAGTCTGCAGACTGTAATGTATGAAATATCATATAGTAGCCTTTAACTGTATGCATAGTATTATCAAACAATTTACATCATGATCATTTTCTGGAGTATAAGCACATGTGCATACTTTTCTTTGTTTTAACACAACAAAAGGCTAATGTTCCACTGCACTATTATTCAAAACTCTTTGGTAATCATGTCATGTGATAGACCCTGCTATCTTTAACCAATGAATCAGTCAACATTCATTCAGTGTCATCATACACACAAAAACAATGGTGTTGGTTGGTTACATAGTATCTGGTATGTGTTAAAGCAGTGGGGAGGAGTGGCACATTTGTGTCCCAGAGTGTAAAAGTCACATTTAGGTTTGTCTGTAATATTCCTTTAAGACAAAGGGTCAGGGTTTGACTGGTTAGTGTCAACAATTAGTCCCTATTGATAGATGCTGTAACTACATCATTATGCATGCAAATGTATATTTCTCAATTCATTGCCACTTAAAATTAATCTTGTATTCTAATCAAGTTAAATTTAGGAAGCAATAAATAAATCATAAATACTGAATTATCTTAGATGTTTTGTTAATGATGGATTTATTTTCAAGGAGTCTTATAAGTATGAAATTGATTGTTCCATTGGGCTGTAAATGTTGTAGGCTAACTTTTTTTTCCTGTTCTTTTCATCTCAATGGTTCACACTGTCATGAATCTGGTGCTGATTCCCAGTCTGCTCGCCATCAGAGGTCGCCTTGCCATTACACAGACTGTTGCACTACACCCTGGACTACATTTCCCATGCTCCACCTCACTCACCATGCTCACAGCTGCAGCCAATCACGAACGGTATAAATATGAGGCCCTTCCCACTATTCTGGGCTGAGTATTGCATTGCGTTCACTCAATAAGAGCACTCTTATTGTGTTAGCAGCTGTACAGAGCCACTTTGTTTATCCAGAGTCTAGTTCAATCGTGTTTCTAGTCAGTTATCCTAATCTTGTTTTTTAGCCTGGTTATATCGTCTTGTCTGCCTTCAGCCTGACCTGGACTTGTAGCCTATCGTGGATTTAACCCTTTGCCTTGTTGTTTCAGACTCGCTTCACCTCTCGAATGAACTCCTCGAATGCCTGTCTATTTGGAATACCCGTTTTCCTCGTCCCTTGGATTTCGGTCGCCACCGATCAGCCCTTGTCTGTCGGATTACTCTTGCGTCTTGACCTGTTTATATGTGTTTGCTGATGTCGACCCTGCCTGTTTATGACCATGTCTCAGTCTCTAATTAATAAAGCTTTGCATATGGATGTGCCCGCTTCTCGCCTCTGTCACTCCATAACACACACATTTAAATTAAAAAAATGTGTAGTGAATACAAAACCCATATGGAAGTCAGTTTCCGCCCCTGTTTAAAAACTAAAAAAAAAAAGGTTATTTTTTAAATCTTTTATCTCACAATTTTTTATCTCACAATAGAGCAGGGGTCATCAAACTTGTTCCTGGAGGGCCAGTGTCCTGCAGAGTTTACCTCCAACTTTCCTCAACACACCTGCCTGTAAGTTTTAAGCATACCTAGTGGCTGGTTCAGGTGTGTTTGATTAGGGTTGGAGCTAAACTCTGCAGGGACACCGGCCCTCCAGGACCCGGTCTGGTGGCCCCTGCAATAGAGGGTTTGCACTTGCATCATGGTTTGGTCAGTTACCTGGATGCGTGGCCATATTGGAGATACTCGGATGTAAACAACAGCGTGGATTGCACTGTTAATGTACTGAATACATTGTTCTACTAATGTATGCTGTGTAAACCACAGAAAAAACGTGGAAGCTGTTAAATCGTTTATAGAAGGACTTAAGCAGGAAAGGGCACAATATTTTGACAAAATAAAAGTTAATAGGTAATATGTACAAGCAGTATTAATTAAGGTATTAGCCTAATATTTCACCTACCTGACCGTAAATGATAAGAATGCCTTCTTTTTTTCTTTTGCACTCTTCTTCCTGATTTGTTGTAACTTTTGGCAGTCTGTAGTACCCAGTCTAACCGATTAATACAGCCCAAAATGTGACAATATGCATTGTTTACGTTCTGTGCCGCCAATATGGCTGATTGGCTGATTGGTTAATTATTGGACCTAAAACCTCCGCGTGTAATAATCTAAAACACTCTCTAATACTTACTGGCTGTTCTGTCAATTCTTCGTCATCAGTTAGGAACCTAGGTGTGCTATTTGATAGCAATCTTTCCTTCGAAAACCACATCTCTAGCATTTGCAAAACTGCATTTTTCCATCTCAAAAATATATCTAAATTATGACCTAGGCTCTCAATGTCAAATGCTGAAACGTTAATTCATTTATGACCTCAAGGTTTGATTATTGTAATGCTTTACTGGGTGGTTGTTCTGAACGTTCTAAACAAACTCCAGCTGGTCCAAAATGCAGCAGCTAGAGTTCTTAGTAGAACCAGAAAGTATGACCATATTAGCCCGGTTCTATCAACACTGCACTGGCTCCATATTAAACATCGTATAGATTTTAAAATCTTGCTAATTACTTATAAACCGGATAATTACTTATAAACCAGATGGAACCAGATGAAACCGGGAATCAGATGAGTCCTCTGCGTCTGGCCAGAGAAGAACTGGCCCCCCGACTGAGCCTGGTTTCTCCCAAGTTTTTTTTTCTCCATTCTGTCACTGATGGAGTTTTGGTTCCTTGCCACTGTCGCCTCTGGCTTGCTTAGCTGGGTACACTTATTTTTCAAACAATATTGTATACTATTTGAACTGAACTGAGCTAGATGATGACATCATTGAATCCAATGATGAACTGCCTTTACCTGAAAATTGAGTGTTTACTGTTGCTCTTCTGCATTATTGATGCACTATGATGTCCTATTCCTATTCCTATTCTTTATTGTTGAAAGCGGTATATAAATAAAGGTGACTTGACTTGACTTGATTGATAACTGTGTCATGACAACACTCTATTCTGATTTATATATATATAAACTTGCAATTGCGAGTTATAAAGTCAGAATTGCAAGATATAAACACAATGCTGACTTCTTTTCTCAGAACTGGGTGTTAGTATCTCGCAATTCTTTTTTATTTTCTCACAGTTCCGAGTGATCAAGTCAGAATTGCAAGATATAAACTCACATATTTGACTTTTTTTTTTATTCTGAGAAAAAAAATGTCATAATTGATAATTGTGAGTTTAAATCTTGCAATATTTACGTGATCACTTGGAACTGCAAGTTTATATCACACAATTCCAACTTTTTTTTCTTAGAATTGCATGATATAAACTTGCGATTGCAAGTTATAAAGTCAGAATTGCAAGATGTAAACTCACAATGCTGACCTTTTTTCTCAGAACTGGGTATTAGTATCTCACAATTCTGACATTTTTTTCTCAAGCTGCGAGTCATGAAGTCAAAATCGCAAGATATAAACTCACATATAGGGAGATTTAAGCTCGCAATTCTGACTTTACTCATTTTACTCTGACATCACTGGCAATTGTGATTGTTTATATTCAACAACTCTGAAAAAAAGTTAGAACTGCAAGAAAAAAGTCAGAATGTTATATATATATATGTATATATATATATATATTATTCAGTGGCAGAAACGGGCTTCTATACACATCTGTATTTGACTTCTTCACAAATCTCATAACTGTATTAAACACTCAAATCTCTTGGTAAAGGCAATACAAGAGGATTTGGGACGGCCTACAAATATCCGCCTACCCTTGGTCCAGCTGTCACTTGAAAGCTGGTGGTAGTCGCCTGTCACCTCTACAGGGAGTCAGTGTAGTATAAAGGGCATGGAAGGAAAGATAAAGGGGGAGAAGAGAGAATGGAACGTGTTAGATCTTTAAATGACTTGAGCTACCCTACCATCTAGTCAGCAGAGGGCCGTGTGACTTGCTGGTAGATTGCTGGGAGAGAGGGTAACAATCCAAAAGAGGGAAGGAACACTCCATTACCCTCTCTTGTATAAACAGACCCTGGTACCAGACTAATACTACATGATCCCGAGAAGGCTTAAAGAATAAACTGCAGTTAATGAAGATACTCTGAGGCGTTGTGTTGAGGTAAAACATCTCTTTTTTTTTTATTTTTTACTGTTAATTGGATTTTGGTACAAAGAGGTATGATGTTTTTTGCCTTGTGATTTACAGTTCCAAATTCTAGTGTACATGAAATTTAACATTTAAATGATATTTAATGTAATATTTTAATGTTATGTACACATAATCATTTTGTATTTATTTATTTAAGGTTCTGATCAGACAATCTGCAATTAAATATTTTTAATATTGAAATATTGCTACCATTGTTATTTTTGCAGATTACAGACAAGTTTCATCATGACAGCCTATAACAAATTGGGGAATATAATATCACAACAATTCAGTGGCCACCAAAGGATTTGTCACAGCACAAAAGATTAAGTTTAATAGTATTGCTCAATATAAAAATCACAATGAGAAAAGCTGAGTTGCCAAAGAGAAACTCAAGCTCCATGACCCAAGAAACTTCAACAGAACAGTCCCCTATTGAAGCTCCACCTGTGTTCCTCCGAAAGCTGAAGTGGGCTGCTGTTGCGGCAGGATGTGATGTCCGGCTGAGGGTGTCTGTGGGAGGCAACCCGAGACCCACGCTGCACTGGTACCATAATGATGACCCCCTGATAAATGATCATGAGGATTATGACGGCTTGTGGATACGAGATTGTAAACAAGCTGATGGAGGCCTCTACACCTGTGTGGCTGTGAATCACCTGGGTGAAGCTACAACCAGTGCTGTTCTTGCTGTGCTGGACCTTGAAGAAGGTAAGATGCACTCTGTAGTACATGTCTGAGAGTAAACGCAAAACCAGAAGAAAAAAAAAAAAAGAGTTCCCAAGTCTGCTTGAAGACAGCTTGACTGATTGGCTATATGGTCTGAATGTTAATAAAAGATACATTTCCCTTAATGTGATGGAGGAGGGGTCCCTTCTTAACTCTCTTGCTACAATGTACAGCATGGCTTTATTTCTTTCAGTGGTTCTGAACCTACACCTCCACCTAAAAAAAAGTACCTTTAGGAGTTCATCAGCTTATCACTGGGGCTGTACCCTTAGAGGGAGAATGTTATCTACCTTATCTAAAATGAGCATATTAGTACTTTAGAGTAGTAACATGTACCCTTAAGGTACTGATATGAACCTTTTAGTAGTAAATAAGGTTCAAAGATAACCCTTTAAGGGTACCGCCCCAGTTAAAAGCTGTTAGGTCTGTAAATGTTACTGTTTTTACACATTCTGCCTAAGAGTGTGTGTGTATATAATATATCCTTAGATATATGTCTAGATCCTTAGACATGTCTGCAACACTACAATAAGTTTCCATTTGCCAAATAAGGCACATTAGTTAATATAATTTAAAAATGCTTTAGCTTTATCATTCTTAACAGATAATTTCTACATTTACTAGTTTTAAAATCAGAAGTTGTATTTGTTAGTAATATTAGTGAATGCACTGTTAACCTAACAAACAAAGAATCATTGTATTTTTATTCACATGAACAAAAAAATAGTATATGCTGTGGAAAAAAAATATCACTCATTGTTAGTTTATATTAACTATAATGCTTTAACTAGCTAATGGATGGAAACTTGTGATAAAGTGTTACAACAGAAAGGCTTATTTTATTCTTTTTGAATAATGGGGTTACACTATGTAAACTGGCAATGCTTCCAAACCAATTCAAGTCCCACTTCTGTGAGTTATTGCTGTTCTGCATCTAAAATACACAAGAGCCAGACCAACTACAACATAGTCAGTGGCTATGACTATGCAGGGCCATCAGCTGTCAGAACACTCAGCACCTCTCACTCTTTCTCTTTTAGGCACTGTGTATCTCGTCCTGTTCTCTACTCCCCACAGTCTCTCTCTCCCCCCCCGTCTATCTCTGGGTATTTACAGCCTGGAATGTGCCAGAGCTCCAGTTACAGATTTACTGTTACTCTGTTACACATCATTCTCAATTATAGATGTGGCTGTCTTGGACTGATGCCTGTTTTTATTTAGACCCACAATGATAACAAATCTGCACAAGAGTTAAGGAATTACAAAGCATCATCAATCCAGTAAGAAATTGATTTCCCATTTAGTGAATTAAATGTTGACATCACTGTGGTAATTTCTTGGCTTGAATAATATATATATATATGTATTATATATATTGATGTTATATGACAGTCAATAAAGGGATCATAGAATGTCTTAAAGAAGTAGGAGAAATGGGATGTACATCAATATGAAGATTTTTCCCACACTTTTGTTGTGAAATTCACAGATAGAGCAAAGAGCTATGCTTTAGAGCTGTGCCAAAAACTGAATATGCCTTCATGGTAATCTGATGGTATTAGTGAAAGGCACAGTGTGAGAGAGGTCCTCTAAGGGTTTATTATACCGCTCAAAATAGACCACTAGACTCTCCCAACAACATCAGTAAGTCCGGAGTTTAGTAAGAGATACATACCCAGACAAAAGGGTGAAATTTACCCAATTTTAGGGGAAAATTATAAGCTTCATTTTTTGTGGTCTGGGGATATACCAGAAATGAGAGCATCATACTGGAAGCTATGATAAGTCAAAAGTTGTCTGATCAGAGGAATGCTTCGAGTAATATGAAGAGGGGAACTGTTGGTCCTAGGAAGGAGAAAGAACAAGGTGAGTTAGGTTTGAACAAGAATATAAATTCTATTCATCTGTGGCAGTACCAATCCAGATGAGTGTTATATATCAGGGATTTGCTCTGATTCAGTTTGTAAAACCAAAATATGTTGATCAAGCTGGCAAACTGGTTCTATCACATGATATTTGTGTGGGAAAAAAGCATGTTTTGGCATATTTGACACTTTTTTGGTGGTGTGGGTTGGGGGATCAGTGGGGCACACAAGACCGATGTGGAATTCTTCATCTGCCTCCCTACTTGATCCCGATTCCTGACAGCAATAAAATTCCACCTTGTGCTGGTTTAACTGCAGCAATTTCATATCTGCTAATTGAAATAGAAACAATAACATTATTATGTCTTGTGATCACAAAGCTTTTTTGACTTTGTCATTAACTTGTGCACAGTGATTTGAGGAAGCAATATTTCTTCTGATGCATTCAAGTAATCAAATGAACTTATGACATTTAATGTGATAACTTCATCCTTGCATCTGCCTCTGTCAGTTCTAGAATTCTACAGGTCAGTGGATAAATCAATGGAATGGGAACTAATTATTTAAGTCAACATGAATTGATATGACAAGATCAGTTTTCTTTAATGTGCAGACATATTTAGGTTAAAACAGAAAGTTAGGGTGAGAAATTACCATACCATTTTCTGTTAGTACAGCCAAAATTTTAGTAATGGTGATGATGTGTGTAAAAAGCTTTGTGTTTTATGTTGGTACATGACAAAGTGTTGTCTCCCCTCAACTAGACCAGTAATGTTAAATCTTTCAAAAGATATTTAATCTATTACATGGCATGTTACAGTAATTTGTGTAACTTTCAAATGGGTTACAGTTGTCTCTTTTTAGAAAGCTGGAGGTAACATTCTCACTAAGTAATATGGGTTGTGGGTTCTAATCCTTTTTCATATAACTTTTTATTTTGATTACCAAAATTGCAAATATAGATCAGTAGGTGTAAATATAACATCAATAGCAGGAAAAGAGAAAGACCTTTTTCTTGTAAGCAATCAGCAAAGTGGTGAATTTTGTGAATGAAATGTAATCCACAATGTCTGATGTGATTTCAAGCTACAGCACACTCCGTTCCTTTAACCATTATGCCATCTGCTACCTGTTTGCTTTTTATGTTTAGCGTATGCAGTTTGCAGATGCTTTCTTACAAAGTGACTTAAATTAAATTCAAGGTATGCATTTTATCAGTTCATGAATTCCTTGGGAACTGAACCCATGACCTTGTTGTTAGCACCTCTTTGAGCTACTAGAACACTTTGAGCCATTGAACCATTATTGTTGTATGCTTTAAAAGTGTGAAGTTGCTTTATAAAGTTGCTGCAATTTGCTATATAAGGGTGGTTGTCCAGTGGTTGTCCAATTTTCAGCCATTTCCTTATAAGACTAAGTGCTGCAGCATATGCCTCAGACTGGGCAATCTCACATATGACACCAATATATATTTTGGTCACACGTGTAAGGGTGGGTTTTTATTTACGCTTAAAGCATCTTTTTGATGTATCATTCAAAAAATTCACAAAATTCTAACCTTTCATTGAAGTAAAACAAAAGTTCGGGGGAAACTCACATTATGTATAAAATATGTATAAAATCCTCCAGTGCATGTTGGCCACAATTATTGGTACACCCAGAAACATTTATGAGTAAAATATCTCTGAAGTATATTCCCATTCATATTTATATTTTTTAGCAGCCAGGGTGACTATGAAATTGTCCGGCCATGACTTCTTGTTAAGATTATAAATACGATGAACACAAAGGCAAAATTCCCTTAGTCATCCATCACAAGGAGTAAAACCAAAGAATATAATTCTGAATAGCTCTCAAGATTGCTGAGCTTCACAAAATAGAAAGTGGCTGTAAAAATATTTTTTGCAAATATGTATTTGACACTTTGGTATTTTTGGATTTTTTCACTGTATATGTTTGCATCATCACTCATATAGACTGTTGTATATATTTTCAGTGCTTACAATAAAGTACACCTTGCACATCAGTGCTGTTGTAGGTAAAGCCATCTTTTTCAGTCCCATAAATGAACCCTCATATTACCTAAAGGTTCACTTGTGAGCTGCTGTGTTGCTATGGAAGATTAAAATTGTCTTATGGAAGAATAAACTGTTGTTTCTCTAAGACTAATAAGGTGCAGAACCTTATCATGCATTAAGAAACATGAAAGATTACTTGTTATTAACTGACATCAGCAGTGACTACTTGCACTTGTGCTGGGTAACAATACAGTAAGGAAAGGAGCCAAAACTAGTTGTATCTGCTAGACTCTGAGTTTTTTATTTCTTAAGGTCTCTCCCCTTACAGGCCTGAGTCTCAGAGCAAGGCATGCATGAAGTTGAAAGGAGACATTTTCCCTTTCCGATGAGGAGTAGATTGCAATTTGCTTGCTGTGATTGGCTGCTGGCATTAGAGGTGGCACACACAGTGTAGCCCAGCCTTCTTTCCCCCGTGTAACTAATTTGGACACAGTTAAGAACAGTGTATTTAAAGGAGAAGTTCACTTCCAGAACAAAAATTTACAGATAATTTACTCACCCCCTTGTCATCCCAGATGTTTGTGTCTTTCGTTCTTCAGTCGATAAGAAATTATTTTTCTTGAGGAAAAAAATTCAGGAATTATCAGTTTAAATGCAGCTTCAAATGGCTCTAAATGATCCCAGCTGAGGAAGAAAGGAAAGGAAAGGAAAGGAAAGAAAGGAAAGGAAAGGAAAGGAAAGGAAAGGAAAGGAAATATGGTGACCCATACTCAGAATTTGTGCTCTGCATTTAACCCATCCAAGTGCACACACACAGTAGTGAGTAGTGAACAAAAATGCACACACACACTGTGAACACACACCCAGAGCAGTGGGCAGCCATATTGCTATCACTGTGGCGCCCGGGGAGCAGTTGGGGGATCAGTGCCTTGCTTAAGGGACTCACCTCAGTCGTGGTATTGAAGGTGGAGAGAGCACTGGTTATTCACTCACCCCACCTTCAATCCCTGCCGGACCTGGGACTGGGACGCTCATTTTGTCTAGGTCTGTGTGAACTCTGTTTTTTTTTTCCGTGCTAATAGGTCAATATAGTTAGGGTATGTCGGAAAAACTCCCATCTGGTTTTCTTCCCCAACTTCAAAATCGGCCTACATCGCTGCAGAAGTACCGACCCAGTATTTACAAGTGAACATGCAAAAAAAAAAATAAAAAATAAAAAAAAAAATCAAAAAAAAAAAAGGTAAAACAGTGATGTAGGATGATTTTGACGTTGAAGAAGAAAATGAGACGAGAGTTTTTCGACATACCCTAACTGTATCAAAAGATGAGCATTTGAGGTTAAAAAGTATATAAATTGACAATTTGTTTCGAAAATGACCGATCATTTCCTAGATAAGACCCTTCTTCCTGGCTGGGAACGTTTAGCCCCATTTGAAGCTGCATTTAAACTGCATTTTGGAAGGTTTAAACTTGGGGGCACTAAATGGAGAGAAATTCTGGAATGTTTTCCTTAATGTTTTCCATAATTTCTTTACGACTGAAGAAAGAAAGACACAAACATCTTGGGTGACAAGGGGGTGAGTAAATTATCTGTAAATTTTTGTTCTGGAAGTAAACTTCTTCCTTAACCAATGCATTACTCACTTCTGCCTTTTACCTATGCATTACCAATGCAATTACCACTAGAATACCTTTGGCAATGTTCCAAACACATAGAGTTCAAACATAATGGAAAAAGATTGAACTGTCATGCATGCATTAATTTGTAATAGATGTTGCACTACAAATAACTGTCACTGAGAATTTTGATATTCTCTGAATATCAGTTTCTCTGATATGAAATGGGAGTGCTGTAGTTTACATTAGTTTTAAGGTTTCCAAACAAAGATATGAATGGATTTGTTTGGATTTGTGTGGCTTTCCTTTGTTTCAGCCACAGCTGTTACATGTACATTCAGAGGTTCCTAATGAATTTTTATGGTGGTCACAGGTCAAAACAAAATCTGTTTGTGTTAGTCCATCAAGATCCAATCAAAATGTAGCAAACATTTTCTCCACTGTGACAGCTATTAAACTGGGCCCTGAAATATGCTGTTCACTACAGTGTGAATGGGATGTTTTACAGCATTTGCTGAGATGGTATTTTACTCATATTAAGTGTAACAACCACATAGCTACAGTCCACTGCTTTTTACAGATGCTAGAAATGTGGCTTTTGAATGTCAGATTCTGCACCCAGCAAGGATGCTGACCAAATGGTAGGCATTCTGGGGGTCTAGTTTGGTGAAGTTATGTCTATCCCTATTGGCCTGTGATAACCAGGTCCTCGCCAGCTGCATAAGCTCCTAAGAGCACCTGGTCAGTGGCGGGCATTCAATAGAGTGTTTTCACGATGTGTCATCAATCGGCCATATTGGTGGCACGGAACATAAACAATGCCACTGAACCAAACAAAACTAGCATATTTTGCTGATTATTACTGCTGAAAATGGTTTTGGGCTGTACTAATCGGTCAAACACCTTGGTTTAGACAGCATTAATTAGCAGAACAACGCAATCAGTAGTACATTAACCATGCAATCAGTGCTGATGTTTACATCCGATTATCACCAATATGGCTGTGCATCTGGGTAACTGACCAAATTGTGACATAATTGCAAACCCTCTATAGCAATAGTGGAGGTGTGTAGCTCAGGCAGTTGAATATCACAACAATGTTTGCTCTGGTGATCTTGTGTGCGGTTGTTCGGTCTAATGTCTAAATCAATCAAGGACTCAAATCGATTGCCAGAGCCCTTAAGACCACCCTATCTTTTAAGTCAGTTGATAAGTTGCAATGCAATGTAATCTTTAGGGCTCACTGTAAATCTACAACACCTCTCTAGATTCCTATCATACCTTTCTGGAGCAGGGAGTTTAGGCTTAGGTAGAAGCCCTTCTGGTGTTTACCTCGGAGATGTGGAATTCACAGGAGTATTCCAGTTTCCTAGAGGACTTCAGTGCCCTGAAAGCCTCACAGCTATCACAGCACATGCTGCCGGGGACAGTACTATCCCACACGTCTATCCTTTCGTAGTCTATCCTACTTCTTAAAAAACCCATGGTGGAATAGATTAAGGAGACACTCAAGAGGGGTTATATTCACCATATCGTTTCTCCATCTACATCCAGCTTCTTCTTTGTAGCTAAAAAAGATGGTGGACTGAGACCCTGCATTCATTACCATGCACTCAGTATTGTGACTGTAAATGCACCCTTGGTTTCAGTGGTCCTTGAGATGCTGCAAGGTGCTCACATCTACACCAAGCTTAATGTCAGGAACCATTATTACCTTATCTCCATTCCTCACTCCGGAAACTATGAATACTTGGTGAATCAGTGTAGTCTGTCCAACTCACCTTCTATCTTTAAGATGTTCATTGATGAAATCTTCCTGTGCTATCTTCATTGCTTCCTCATCGTCTACATAGACAATAGCCTGATTTACTTCTCCTCCTTCTCCAATAATGTTCATCTGCCTAATCCTCCATCACCTTCAAGCACATCACCTCCACCTTAAAGCTGGATGCACTGAACCACCATCTACTTTCTAGGATACATGTGGTCTGTAGTGGACGCTCCGCCTCCTGACATCATAAGTTCCTTTGTTCAAGACCAGCAAGGTTTCGGGACTGGTTTGGAACCAGGATCTCGGCACCGGCCCAGGAATTTTGTTTGAGTGGAAAAAATGCATCCCGTTTCCCAATCGGGCTCCTGCAAAAAAGTGATATTAGTGATTTGATTCTGGAGCCAGGCCTCTGCTTCTACATTCAGAGTGAGGGCCATTCAGTCCCAGTGGCACATGCATCTGGCAAAGCTTAATCCATGCACATTCTTCTCCAAAAATTGCCTTTCCTCAAGCAGAACTATTATACTGGCAACTAGGAGCTGGCAGTCAAGGAATCACAAAACTGGCTCGAGGGTTCTCACCATCTGTCTCAGATCACTCGGTACTGGTGGCCCCAGCTTCAGTGCGATAGCCACAATGTTGTGGTGACGGTTTTTCAAAGGCCTGTGGACACTATTCCACAATGCCATCTGGAACTTCTGCTTACCAGAAAACATAATGTCTGATCATGGTCTTCAATTCATACTCCAAGTCTGGAGTGTTTCAAGTTACAGTGTATCACTGTTAGACTTTCTTCAGGCTATCATTCCCAGTCCAACAGCCAGTCCGAACACAAAATCCAGGAAATCTCCTGGGGCTGGTTGCATAAGAATGGAATAGTCTAAAAAAGCCAGTTACATAAAGGTAGGTTGGTCTAATTTGATCTAAGATTTGGCGTAAGTTCTTAAGACACAATCTTATCATAATTGCAATGTTTATACAACTGGCTCCTGGTTCCTCTGAAATTACTACCATCAACTCCAGCAGGACTAGAGCTGGTGGATACTTACCTTACGCTTACCTCAGTTTTCTAGTCTTGTACTCTCCACCTGCAGTGTTCTCTTTATGTGGATTCTGTTTGTCTTTATTGTGAGACATATCCTTACCATCAATTTACCTGCTTTATCATTGTGCCATCTTCTACATCTATGTCAGTGTTCAATAAATATCGCTACACTTAGGTTTACACATTTAACTGGCTCAGTCTGCTGTGTTTTATTGAAAAATCTAATAAAATTATTACAGAATTCAAACTTAAAGCTACTGAATTTATTTTCCTTGTGTACGGTGAATGAAAAAATGCAATGAGGTCATTGTAGCAAAAAAAAAAAAAAGGTTAATGCTCTGTGTCAGCTTTCCTCGTTTCCCATTCCAGCAGCAGCACCATCGACATGGGAGTAGTGTGACGTCACCACAGCCTGACAGAATATATAATTAATGCTTTGCGCTGAGACCAATAGTCTCTCTCTCTCTTCACACCAGCACCACAGACAAAGGAAGAGATGAGAGAGGAAGAGAGATAGCACACTCAGGCAGCTGAAAATGTTGTTTTTGCGTTGACTGCACTAAGATCTGCCTCTGTTATTAGCTCCCGCTTGTTATTTGTTTCTCTTTTTTGTCCATCTCATCTACCACTCCCCCATTTCTTTATTTCTTTATTTCCAAAGGGGTTTGAAAGAATGCAAGTGGGTGTCTGTAAAAGACAGATTTTTCATCCCTTCTCTTGTGACTAGGACCGAGCTGACCTCCACCTCCTGCTGTGCCTTGGAATATCTTATCACCTGGATTTCTGTTGGTCATTTAAAAGCATCTGGGGGGATCCAAAGGAGCTTGGATGTTGTTGTTTACTTGAGGATTCCCCGCCCCAAACTCTCTTTTGCCACACGAGGATCATGACTGGATTTTTGTACTGTTTCTATTGCTTTTTGCATAACTGTGGATTTTGGTACATTCTTTAAAAGCTCTGGCAACGACATAACTGACACTGAGTGTACACAGGAGTCAATAATAACCAAGATTCAGAATAGAAATAGACAGTGGTATTGTCTGTAGAAACACAGGCAACTGGCTCTGTTGTTTAGTCTGAAGGAGAGATTAAGTTCATCTGAGGCCATGAAGAAAATCTGGTCAAAGAAAAGATTCCAGGTGAGTCGAATCATTCTATCCAGAGTCATACACTTCACAAACTATACAATTTGACTTTTGACTTTGGCAAATCACACTCACAATATAGCAATGTAAAATAAGTCATGCAGTTATAGTTCCTTTTTTAAGGTATCTCACTAGCTACCTCATGTCCACCTGTTTACCAGTACAATGACTTTAAAACAAACAGACCTGATGTCACTGATGACAGTGTTATTGTTGTTATTTAATAGCATATATATATATATATATATATACATACACTTCGCAGGCACAGTGACAACTACATTACCCAGTTGCCTTGGTAGCAACGTAGGAGTGCATTTGAAATGCTGCAAGCAAGCATGAGAATTGACAAAAGGAGAGAAAAAATCACAAGTCTTCTTATAGGAATTGTGTTTCATTTCTACCCTGTGTCATCATTAGCTATTTATGTATAGATTGTACATCGTTAAATGAAAATCCAAATTATTTACACCACCATATGGATGCAACAAACAGGCAAAGAAAAACCTATTTAATGCTTCACAAAATTAACTCTCAGCCTTTTGTGTATTTTTTTTTTTTTTTTGTCTTTCCAGAGCTGGGCATTCTAGCTGGACGTTTGGGAATTCACTCATGGTGTGTTTGCTTAACAAAACTGTAAAAAAAAAAAAACTCTGTTTGTAGAAAATACAAGAAGTAAAGTCTGTGCACAACTTTACAGAATGGATATGTTTTGTAGAATAATTATGGCGTAAATCGTGAAACAGGTTAAAAATAGCTGCCAATACATTTCTATCTATAGGTTTTTAAATGTTGACATCACAAATTGTCGGGTATCCATAAGGAATGCAATGCTGATTGAAGCTATACGATAATAACATTTTTAAATTTAGCCTGTTATTGTGCATATGTGTGTATGTTTGTGTGTGTTATGTATATGCTCCCACACAAGTGCAAGTCTGCAGACATTGGTTTCTATAGTAACAGTCTTCTCTTGTCCACCTCTGCTTGCTGCCGTTATGGAAGTGAAGTTTTTCGCTTGTGCAGGAAGCAAAGCAATGGTAATTGTTATCCATTTCTGTGATCCTCACCTTTAATTATTGGGCTCTTGGATGGGTTTGGGTTTGCATTTGGGTTTGAATTTCTGAAATTGTCATGCCATATTTAGAAAAAGACATATTACAGTCTGAAAGTAGCCTGCTTGTACTTTTGCTTGTACTAGTTCTAAAGTCAAACAATGTACATCTAATTAACTTAAAGTGTACATCGTTAAAAAAATATTTCATGCTTCAATTTTTGACCTCTGGTTTACTGTAAAAACCTCTTAATTTATTAATTTGTGCCAGGAATTGTGAATATCAAAAACAAAATCTGTACCTTTAATATGAAATATTAGTCTCCACTGTATCCATGAGGGGAAAAAACTCTTGTGTAAGGTTGTGATGAAAGCATTTCTAGCACTAAACATCATACCTCAGTGCTTTTAGTCCAAAAGTCTGCACATCTGGAGAAATATTTATGGATTCTCATATGTTTACTTCAAGTTTCTTAGAGACAGTATTTTTAGTATTTTTATTTGTATTTATTTTTACTTTTTTTTTTTACTTAAAACTACACATTGTAAGCATTACAAAGAGCTAAACACTCTCATGCAATATCTGTTTCATTAATACTCATAGCCAGAGGGCACTCTTGAGCAGAAAGTCCCCAATGAGACTCATAGAGGTCATAAAATGTTAGGTTAATTGTGTAACCCCAGTTCTCTTATAGCATTAAGTGAGTTGTCTCACTATGGGATATACTCTTTCCATGCATTCCTTAAAAGCTCAATTACATTACGCCAGCCCCAACTGGAGGTTGTTCTGGAGAGACACCTCACCTCACTTAACGTTATCAAAGAACCAGAGCTATGCAATTAACCTATCGTTCTCTTTCAAGCATACATTTTGGTGTCTCACTGTGGGATATCCTAACTCCCATATTGCCATCCCACAGTCTCCTGCCAACCAAAGCTAACTACTATAGGGCTGGTCAAGTCATCAAGATCCAACACTCAATATGGCATGTACAAACATTTGGGCTATAACATTCATTTTATAGAACCTTGAAAAAGGCTGAGGACTGACTGACCGCTTCACAGGTTTCGTGATCCCTTTAAAGAGAGCCCACGAAGCTGACATTCCCCTCGTTGAATGAGCACCAGATGGAGCCATAAGAGCGTTACTGGAATATGCTAGAAAAATTGCCTCCACTATCCACAACATAAATGCTGTTTAGTGATCAACTTCCCCGTGTGTGGCTTTGCCCAAGAAACAAACAGCTGGTAACTCTCCCTGAGCCCTTTAATTCTTTCTGTATAAATACGTATTCAAATTGCACCACTCACTGTCCAGGCCCATAGTGCCACGCATTCTGGATGAAGATAAAAAATAGCTCGGGCAATGCCCATTGGTACCCCTTGCACCAGAAATGACAGGCACTGCCAATGACACAATGGCAAGACTGCCACTAACATTACTCTCACTCTCCTCCGGAAGTGGCTTAAGGAGGCTACCCAGTGTTGGAACTCTCCCATAATTAGTCTGCCTAAAGGAATAACTATTAGAGCTGAGGCCATCAGAGCCTGAGCCATGTGCAAAAAGAGACACTGTTTCCACTTCGAAATTCACCAGGCATTGAGTAAATTTATTATTTCTTCAAAAAGTGGCATTCTGAATGTCACCTAATCCAGTGACAATCCCAGATATGTTATTGACTGCTTGGGAACTAACACACTCTTTTCTGTGTTTAATTTTAAACCAAGTTTCTGTAGATGTTCTAGGAGCATGGTTGTGTGTTCTCTCGCTGTGTGCTCCATTCGAGCTGTCGCTAGCCAATCATCTATATAAGTAGCAGGACGAATGCCTTTCTCTCTGAGCAGAATTAAAGCTAATTCTGTACATTTCATGAACACTCTTGGACTGAGGGACAGGCCAAAAGGAAGAACTGGATATTTGTATGCCACGCCATTGTCAAAAATGAGTTTGTGGTCTGTATTGTGAGATATGGGCTGTGAACCCCCTTCCCTCAGGATGACCCCTTTCTCTTTCTCCTCACCACCTTGGTAGGATGAGAAGCTGGCTGGTCTATCTGAGCTGTAGCAGGCGGATTTCTGTTCAGGTGCACCATTCTGACCTGCTGCATTCACTTGCTGTTTTTGTCATCAAGGAATGTGAAAGCTGGGTGGTGGTGAGCTGTAACCTGTGCAAAGTTCTGCCAAGGTGGTTGAGGAAGCAGTCAGCGTCTTTCTTGGCATACAGATCTGCAAAGCCTCATCATCTCTTTTATTTTCCTCACATTTCTTTTGTATTTGTATCAGTGCAGAGCCGAAAATGCCCTTTACAATAATCTGTGGCTTAATGGGAGGCATGCAAAGAAAGCCTTCTTTCTACATCCCCTCCACATCAAGAGCAGATCCCCCCTGCACGGCCATTTTATTAGTAAAAGATTTGTCCTTCCAGGTGATGGCAACCTCTTCCAGAGGCTCTGGAAAGATTGGAAGGAGTTGTCTCAATACCAGTTTAGCTCTCAGCAGCCTCTTACCCTCAAAGCGTGACTTTGCAGTCTCCGCTAACACAGTCAGGTACGGAATGTTTAGTCTCTCTGTCAAGTGTTTGCATACGTCTTGCATATCAACACTAAAAAGCAGAGAGGATAGTGCCCTGCCCACCGACCCCCATGGATCCCACCGTAGCTAGGGTTTGTGCCAGTTGCGCGGGGGGAAGGAAAGGGAATCCTGGAGATCTTCCTCCTCTTCAGAGAGAGAAAATCCGATTGATCCTCTTCCTCAAACCCAAGCATGAGTGACCCAATAGGTCATCTATAAGCACAGTACCAAAATAACTAGCCAGCAACCAGCATGAAGACTAGGTGATGGCTATCTGCAGTGAGTAGGCTTCTGGTGTGAAGTGAGATGAGGTTTTTGAATGTTGTAATGACATCGTGTCACTCATTTTATACCAAGGGGAGGGAGCCATTCCCTGACACAACATGTCTGCCAGCCAATTGGGACTGGCGTAATGTAATTGGGCTTCTGAGGAATATGCGGAAGGGGCATATCCTATAGTGAGACACAGAAATGTCCCTTATATGGACAAAGACATCCAGCTATCACTGTAGTGGTTGAATAATAAAACCATTCTGAACGATGAAACATGAAGACAATATGGCATAGTCTTTATCGCCATATAGATTACTTAAAATTTTTGACTCATTCTCCGTTAGAAAAACCGAATCAGATCACAGAGGGAGGTTATTTCGAAGAAATTTTTGTTCGGACCAAAAAAAAGGTATTTCATCTTATGTAATGTTGTGTTTTGACACCATGCTAAGTAAACATGCTAGCTAGCCCTTAAGCACCTGTTGCAATTATATTTATGACAAATTTTAAAACGTACATTTGTGTACGATCACTGGAATTCTGGAAGGCCATTTGATATAAAGGTTTAAGAAATTGTGCAAGATTTCCACATATACATGTTGCATAACTTTTTTTTTTAATTTATTTCAGAGATTTCTTGCTGGTAGTTCAAAAATTTCAATGTTATTTTTGTAAAAATCATACCAATAGATTTCAACCTGCCTTGCCTAATCTCTTTAGACTCAAACAGTACGGAGGATGAAAGTACAGAGCCTCAGGTTTCCATGGAGATGAAGGAACAATTCATGCCTCCCCAGGGGGAAGCGATCAACAGTCAACCCACTGGTAAGAACATAGTGATTTTTCCTCCCTTCAGCAATATTCAGTTTGTAGCATCAATGACATTTCCACAATGTTTGGCTACAAAGCATAAAAATGTGTTTTTCCAGTGACAGTACTTGAACAATGGAAATGCAAGGCAAACTAAAATTGTGATGGGTAAACCCTCCAAAAAAGCTCAGAATAATAAATGTATTATAATTAATCCATCCATCAAATTAACTAGTTGAAAAAAAATGACATTATCATAATGTTCCATTAAAAAAACATTGTGTATTTTCAGGCAGGGGGAGAGCAGTGCTTTCCCACATCCCAGGTGATGGCCCAGTAGTGGAGAGGGAGATGCAAGCCCTGGGCTCTAGAGCTCCTGGTCTTCAGGGTCCCTTGTCACCTGGAAGGCAAGCAAATGCTGGGTGTGTTGAGAGCCCTCCGGTCAGACACCTGGGGATTGAAGCTCTTGTGCGGGCCTCACAAATAAGTGTGTACTACGTGGCATTGGGGTCAGAGGAGAGTATGTCCTTAGCCAGTGACTACTATGGCAGTGTTCTGAGCCTCTATCGAAAAAGGACTTTTTCCATTTACAGTGTTCAAGAATGAGTGCAGGCACACTGGATAGGAAAAGGCAGAAAGTAACTTGAAATAAGGTAGCACAAAACAATGTATTGAACTTAGATTACAGGTCTAAAGGAACATTTTAAAAACAGTTTATTTTTGTCCTTTAATTTATGTTTTTCTTTTTATTTATTCATACTTTCCTTTGACTCCACTTGCATCATTTTATTGATATGGCTTTTTTCTTACAAACATCTTTGCATGCCTTTGTTTGTGCCTAATTTGTATTCTAATTGCAGTCTAATTTAGATCTCCAACAGTGTTTTACATCTTTCAGCATGGTATGTTTTTCAATGCATGTTTTATTGGATAACTATGTTTGGCCATTTTGCTTTTTTTCACTCAAGAAATGCACTAGTAACAAAAAAATTACCCATTTTTCCATTTTAGTGTTTTTATTTTTGTCATAACAAAACTTTTTCCATAATCACCCTCATTTCAGGGGGCAGTTGGACTTTATAACAAGGGAAACATCAAACCAACCATTCCAAAAAGCTCAAGGTCCCATTACCCTAAGTGATGTAGAGCCAACAGATCCAACAACTCCCCACAATGGCACTAAAACAGCCATGAATGGAGCTGAGCTACAGGTTAAAATCTCAAGCTCAGCTTCATCTCACAGCAGTGGTTCCCAAGATAAACCCTCCATCCAAACTCCAAAAGCATCACAGGCAAGTTCCAAAATCTTAGACAAGGTGAGAGCTTTTGAGGAACAAAAACACAGCAGCAACATACCAAAGGTGTCTTCATCAAGACTATCGTGGGGCTTCAATCGAACCTCATCCTGCAATTCTGAGGATAGTAGGGGTAAATCTGGGAAGCCCCAAGACAGCGCCACGAGTGATGTAGCACTCAAGCGGTCTTTTTTCAAGAAGAAAGCATCTTCTCTGGAGGAACAGTCAACCTATGTACAGAAAAGTTTTCAGAGTAAGCTCTCAGAAGAGCTTCACCGAATAAAAAAACTTGTCGGAAAGTCCAATATCAAGAAAGCCTTTTCAATGGAGCAGCTCAACCAGACTGACAAGCAGTCCACTGGAAACACTGAGTCAGTTCCAGCCCAGGGAATTCAGAAGGTTGAAGACACTACTAATTCAAAAGATTTATCAGAATCAAAAGTAAGATGGTCAACCTTGCCAAAAGAGGAATCACAAGAACTACAGAAAAAGAAGCTGGCAGATGAATCAAAACAACCTGAAAGGAAATCACCTAATGTTACAGAAAACCAGTGGAGGAAAAATCCAAAGCCCAAGCGGTTGTTGGACAGGCAAGCCATCAATGAAAAGGTCACTTTCAGTAAAATACCAGGACAGTGTTCACCTATGGTTCCAAGGACAAATATGTCCAGCAAATTGCCAAAATCACCTGTGGAAATATCAACTGCTGAACCTACAATGCAAGGGGGTTTGGTGCAAGCACCCCTAAAACCTCCAAGGTTGTTTGGTTCAGTTTCCATGCTCCCAAAGTCATTTAAGGAAAGAGAAGAGAAAAAAGACTCATCACTTATACCTAAGATGACTATACCTACTATTGTGGTTGAAAATAAGCCTGTGGATGAAGAGGCAAATACAGCAGAGAGTGGTCAAAAGGAAGTTGAGAAACATGAAGGAAAAACAACCAGAAGAAACAGAGGTAAACCTTCTTCCATTAAGCCACTCTTTCTTAAAAATGAAATGAGGTTACACTGAGCACATTTTTTGTATAATGAAAGTAAATGAGACCTATTTTTGGAAGAATTAAAAGCAAACTTTTGCAGCTTGTAATTTTATACAAGCACTTACATTAATTATTTTTGTTAAGGTTGTGTTTTATTTGTCAAATATATATATTACAGTAAATGTGTTAACACATTATTAATTTCTTGTAGCTATATCTATTTTATTTACTGAGAATACGTCTCATTAACATGTTGTAAACAGCTCACTGTAACCTAGATTTTTTTTTTTTTTTTGATAATGGGAATGAAGATAATGAGGAACTAGTTGAAGTTTCTGTGGTAATCAGCATGCCACAAATGCGATTTATTGATCTTAACTTGTACTGAACACAGAATACCCCTTAAAAACTGGGAGCCACATACTTAAATTCGTCATTGTTTCCAGCATAATGTTTAAATTTAGATCACTACAGTTATTTGTAACCAGGGACAGATGACTAGACATTGTGGGGTTGTAATGAGTTCATGATACAGTATGTTATCTTGTTGTCAATTGGTCTTTGTGTAACAACCATTGCCTGATTCTTCTAGAAGACCCATCAAATGATTCCTACATGTCTGGGGAGAAGGACCCAGCAGAGGCCCCCATGTCTGAAGCTCCACTTAAGAATGTAGTTGCTGGATCAGAAGTGATGCTACAGTGGGTTATCAAAGGAAAACCTGTTCCTAAAGGTAAATCATATATCAGACCTCAGTATTTAAATACTTATTATGTGGGTCTTTAAAATGATCTCATGATCACCCTCATGGTAACTTCTAATGTAGGGCTAATACCAAAACCAATAACAAGTAACAGTGGAGATACTCTCAGTGATTAACACATATCATAACATGGTTTGAAATTATCACCCACCAGATGCAGGTGAAATTCAACTGGTGGGTAATTCAGTCATCTCACTGGCCAATTTTATGGGTTATGATTCATTAAATTATATAACTAGATAGACCATTTCTATGAGATAGACAACATCAGTGGCTTCAACATGTAAAACGTTTCCAGGAAATCTGTGCAGATTCAGTGGAAATACTCCGTTTGTAAGCCATGATGTAAGTATCATCAAATTTGTGCTGCATTTGCGCAGATCTGTTTACATGAACATGACCATCACTAGGCAACAAAATGATTCACGCTGCTGTTTGATTTGTGTCATTTGAGAAGAGTTTCATAATAGTAATACACTTACATAAATATATATGAACAGTGCTCTCCAAAGGTTTACAAACACCCTAGGTTTTGACAATATCAGCATAAATTCTTATCTTTTCATCTTATGTTAATTTAAAGTAACTATATTAAGTATCATTAAAGACCAGTAATAATTATTTTCATTTTGAAATGCATAATAAAGGCAATATAAAAACATTACAGTCATGTATGACAGCTATCACTAATTAACTTTGCAAAAGTGTGTATAATCAACGGAATAACTTTGTTGACTCCTCTGAACCAACCTGAAGTAATACTTTACTGTCTAGCAATGCTGAGATTTTTTTCCTGCAAGTACTTCTGCTATCTTTGGCTAGTGGAGAAGCCTAGTAATTGTTTCCTTTTTAGGCCACAAAGTACACAGCACATTTATAGTGTCCCTTGTTCCTTCATATAATTGCAGCCTTGTTTCATTACCTTGTGTAAGATTATTGTGTTAAACTGGCTTGAAAATAAACCACTGATGAAATATAATTTAGATAAATCCCAGGATGTTTTTACTTCAGATCTTGTTTGATAACTAATTTATGCATCTTCCTCCATCTGGCCATCTGTGATCCAGGATTCATCCATGTTTGATCGACAACCGTGTCATTTTGAATAAAACAAGCTTTAATAGATTCAAATAGATTTAAAGCAGCATTATGTATGCTATTTTTATATGGACCAGCACCAATCTACATATAGTGTTTATAATGAGGATAAGTGCTTTGTTTTACCATGTATTGCAACATAATTATTGTAGTCATATTTTGGAACACAACAACATGTGAAATCAAGCTTGCATAGCAAGAAGTGTCTGTTCTCATACTTGCACTGAATATGTTTCAGGCTTACAGAAGAATACCTCACTTGCATTTCTTATTACAAATAAATGAATCAGTGTCTTTCAGCTGTCATTGAAAAGGCATTTTATTTGGCCATTTTTAACTTGTACTGAGAAGACATAAGAAGCAACATCAAACATGTTAAGGTAATATAATGGGAAACCAAGTACAAACTATGATGAAAGTATCAGCAGATCTACCTACAGTTGCACAGAAGCAGATTTCCTTCTCTGCAAAAAGGACCAGAGACAATAACTTTTACACTGGAAAGGAAAGTGAGGATATTTTTCTTCAAAGAAAAAAAAGACAGTGAGCATAACAGATGAAACAAGAAAAAATTAATTTTTTTTGGGGAACTGTATTGACAAGTTCAACCTAGCAGCACTTCTGTGACACATTTCAACAAAGGAATGTTTCTGGAATTTTCCATTAAGCCCCGGTGTTTGTTCTGTGCTGGGGGTGCTGTCTTTCATAAGTGGAAAAACTTTGATTGGATCAGAGACACAAGGTAAATCTATTATCTTCCCAGCTGTGGTCAGTTAGAAATCTCACTCAGAGCCATCTGCTTTTGTTCACTGGCCAAGATCCATTGCATTTTTTTTATTCTGTCGCCAAGCATTACACTGCCATGACAACATTAATGTTAGGAAATAAAACCCAAGTGCAGTAATAAGCTGTGAAACTCTGAGTGGGTGGAATCAAATTAATGACTTTCAGTACCCCAGTGTATTTCATTGTGCTGATGTTGATAGCAAATTTATGATTTGAAATAATGTCTGCTTGAAGGAGTCGCGTTAGTAAGGGAATGATGTAGATCGCCAGCACTAAAAGGATTAGTTCACTTACAGAACAAAAATGTACAGATAATTTACTCATCCCCTTGTCATCCAAGTTGTTCATGTCTTTCTTTCTTCAGTCGTAAAGAAATTTGAGAAAAACATTTCTTCATATAATGGACTTCTATGGTGCCCGCGAGTTTGAACTTCCAAAATGCAGTTTAAATGCAGCTTTAAAGGTCTCTAAATGATCCCAGCCGAAGAAGAAGGGTCCTATCTAAACAATCTGTTATTTTCTTAAAAGAAAAATGGACAATTTATATACTTTTTAACCTCAAATGCTCATCTTGTCCAGCTCTGCAAAGTGCATGGGTACTCTGTGCACTCCAGTTCAGTACTGTTAGGATATGTCAAAAAACTCTGATCTCATTTTCTCCTCCAACTTTAAAATCAGCCTACATTGCTGCGGAAGTACCGACCCGGCAGCATTTACAAAGTGAATGTGCCAAGAAGTACAAACGCCCTTTGCAAAAAAAGGTAAAACACCATTTAGGATGATTTCAAAGTTGGAGGAGAAAATAAGAAGTTTTTCGACATACCCTAACTGTCTTGAACCAGAGTGCACAGAGTGCATATGCGCATTGCAGAGCTAGACGATCATTTGAGGTTAAAAAGTACATAAATATTTTTTTTTTTTTTAGAAAATAACCAATCGTTTCGCTAGATAAAACCTTTCTTCGTCGCCTGGGATCATTTAGAGCCCTTAGTGGCTGCATTTAAATCGCAGTTTGGAAATTCAAACTTGAAGGCACCCTAGAAGTCCACCATATGGAGAAAATTCCTGAAATGTTTTCCTCAGACAACATCATCTCTTTACGAAATAAAGAAAGAAAGACATGAACATCTTGGGTGACAAGGAGGCGAGTAAATGCTGTAGATTTTTGGGTAACACTTTACAAAAAATGTTCATGCTTAATGCACAGATAATCACGAGTTAATGTATAATTCATAAAGAACTAAATCATTTATTAATGATTACTACATCAGCAACTAATGAACATTCTGTATGATTCGTAGATTAAGTAATCAATAAATTTTTATTAGTTAAATGTGTCCTAATGTATTTATTCCCTAATAACTTTTTTAATTTTTTTATTAACTAATAATGTAAATTCATATGTTAATTACCACAGTGGTCAAAGCTATGTACTTCAACTTGTCTGCTATAATTACTCATTAGCTAATGATTTGCAAATGTATTGTTATCTTATGACTTTACTTGTTGAAGCACAGAACTATTAACTAATTGTTAAGTAATATGTCACATTGTGTTTATGGATATAGAATTAGTTAATTAGTCATGTGCCTCAATGAGTTGAAGCCATGCATTTCAACTTCCAGTTGTCTGCTTTAATTAATCATTACCTAATTTTGAAAGTTTAAAAAGATATCATTATGTTATGACTTTACTTGTTGAGGCACATCACTAACTAATTCTAAATCCATAATCACAATGACATATTACTTAACAATTAGTTGATAGTTCTGTGCCTCAACAAGTAAAGTCATAACATGATATCTTTGCAAATCATTAGCTGATGATTTAAAAAACAGACAACTGGAAGTTGAAATGTGTGGCTTTTAATCCATTGTGGTAATTAACACATGAATTTAGACTATTAGATAATATAATAAGTTATTAGGGAATTAATACATTATGACACATTTAACTTGTAACAATTTATTAATTAATCTATGAATCATATAGAATGTACATTTGTTGCTAATGCAGTAATTATTAATAAATGGTTTAGTTTTTCATGAGTTAGATACTAACTCATGATTATCTCTGCATTAGTTAAGCATGAATTAATGCATATTTGTGCACCCATATTATAAACTGTTACCAATTTTCACTGGAAGTGAACTAATCCTTTTTAGCAACAATTCAAATAAAAAGTTTAACTACACTAAAAATATGGTGTACATAAAACTATGCATCTCAGGATTTCTTAGTATTTGGAAGCTCTGAATTGCAAGGTGAAAAAATATTGGTCTTATGTACCATATATATATATATATATATATATATATATAGGAATTTTACTTGTTAAAAATATATATTTTTCTTAATTTTATTTTTCATAATTATTTTTGTCTTATTTTTTTCCTTCTAAAAAATAATTCTCAAAAAATGAGGGGGAAAATGTTAGCTAACAATTACCATATCATACCAACTTCAACCACTAGGCGTCACTACCAATTTGCACTAATACTTAACGTGACTATCTGTTTTCTTTATCGGTTAATTTGTGGTTGATTTGTACAATAATGGTACAATAGAAAATTTTTCAAATCATAATCAAAATACATAGCTATTACTATACTATATGACAAATAGGCCATCAGATAACTCTAATTGTCTAGTTACACTATGGAGGATAAACACATTTTTTGGTCATTTTTTTTTCTTCTGTAGCAATGTCTCCTTTTTGCTTTACATGTTACATTTGAGCTGGTATGGAGTCCAAAAATGTTATGTCATTATTAGGTTTTCACAAATTATTTGCATTTTAGAGGCTTTTATTTTGAAAGCTGAAAATACAGGACTTCTCAGAGTTGTGTTCTAGGTAGCACAATAGAACAATGTAGACAGAGCCACCCAACATACTGTAAAATACTGAAAGTTCTAGAATGTAAAGCAGCTTAAATGTCACCCTTTCACCCACTCCTTTCTTCATTTACATTTTTCACAATATGTTAATATGTTAATGTTTAATATAAAGCTAACATAGTCAGTGTCAAAAATGTTCTTATGTGTGATTAGTGACCTACATTTTTTACATTTCTAATATTTTTCTAGGTTTGAAATAATGAAATAAGTGACTCAGACTTCTGAACCTCATTGTGTGTGTGTATATATATATATATATATATATATATATATATGAACATCATTACTGTACATGTAGATATTTCTGTAAGTAATTGTATTTTGAACTAAGGCATGAACTTTGGATGGTGCATATGACTTGCAACTGTTCTTTTCTGTCTAACAGCTCCTGCTGAGTCATCTCTGACAATTACCAGACCAATGCAGGATGTGAAGGTCAATGCAGGAGAGATAGCCTTGTTTGAATGTTTCATAACTGGGCCACAGGCTGTGGATGTTGATTGGCTGGCCAATGGGAAGTTGATACAGCCAGCACTATTTGATTGTAAGATGCAGTTTGATGGACACCGATGCCGTCTTCTGTTCAAATCTGCACATGAAGACGACAGTGGAAGCTATACTTGCAAAATCAGTTCAACAAAAGGTAAGAGTCATAACAACAGTGCAAAGTGAGCATACCTGAGTCTTACATAATTTATGCATCAATATTAGGCTGCCTTTTTTAATGTTATGTTAATCTTCTTTTTCATAAATTTTCATTTTTTTCCAACATCTCTGATTAGTATTCTTGTTCTTGTTTGTATGGTACAGAAGAGCTCATTTGCACAGCTAATCTTCTGGTGACTCCATCTAAGGAGCCACTCTTTACACGGAAAATAGAGACACTGGAGGCTACTGAGGGCCGGTCTGCACAATTTGATTGTAAAGTCAGTGGATCTCCGCCTCCTGATGTCACCTGGACTCACTGTGGTAAAAACTGATCAAGTTAACTTTAACTTTGTGTTAACCATTTTTATGGAATAAAAGACATTTGGCAACACTGATTGAACATACAGTTGAGGTCAAACGTTTACATACACCTTGCAGAATCTGCAAAATGTTAGTTATTTTACCAAAATAAGAGAGATATCAAACAAAATGCATGTAATTTTTTATTTAGTACTTACCTGAATAAGCTATTTCACATAAAATACATTTACATATTATCCACTAGAGAAAATAATAGTTTAATTTATAAAAATGACCTCATTCAAAAGTTTACATAAGCTTGAATCTTAATACTGTGTTGTTACCTAAATGATCCACAGCTGTGTGTTATTTTTTTTTAGTGATAGTTGTTCACGAGTCCCTTGTTTCTTCTGAACAGTTAAACTGCCCACTGTCTTTAAGGTCCCACAAATTCTTTGGTTTTTCAGCATTTTTGTGTATTTGAGCTCTTTCCAACAATGACTGTATCTTTTCACACTGAGGACAACTGAGGGGCTACTGCAAAATGCTCACCGATGCTTCAGAAGGAAACAATGCATTAAGAGCTGGGGGATGAAAACTTTGTAAATTTGAAAACCAGGGTAAATTTAACTTATTTTGTCTTCTGGGAAACACCCAGAAGCTTGTAGATTCTGAAGGGCAGTACTAAATAAACAAAAAATTATATTTGGGCAAAATAAGAAAAATGTAGACGTCTTCATTGTGTTCAAAAGTTTACACCCCTGGCTCTTAATGCATTGTTTTTTTTTCGTCTGGAACATCAGTCAATGTTTGAACTTTCTGTAATAGTTGCATATGAGTCCCCCAGTTGTCCTCAGTGTGAAAAGATGGATCTCAAAACCATACAGTCATTGTTGGACAGGGTTCAAATACGTAAAAATGCTGAGAAAAAAAAAATAAATGTGTGGGTCCTGAAGGATTTTTCTGAAGAACAGCAGGCAGTTTCACTGTTCAGGACAAACAAGGGACTCATGAACAACTATCACTAAACAAACAAACAAAAAATCTGCTGTGGATCACTCAGGTAACAACACAATAAGAATCAAGCGTATGTAAACTTTTGAACAGGGCCATTTTTATAAATTCAACTATTATTTTCTCTTGTGGAGTTATATGTAAATATCTTTTATGTGAAATATCTTACTTAGGTCAGTACTAATTAAAAAATAACATGCATTTTGTATGATTCCTTCTTTTTGGTGAAATAATTAACATTTTGGAGATTCCGCAAGGTGTATGACCTCAGCTGTACCTACATTGTGTCCTAGAACAACCTGTGGCAGAGACCGATAATATTCGCATTCTCAAAGTGAATGGGCGTCACTTACTGTTCATCACTCATGTTAACAAAGAGAGTGAGGGATTGTACAAAGTAATTGCTCGAAATGTTCATGGAGAAGCAGAAAGCTCAGCTGAACTCTATGTACAGGAACCACGACCAGCCATATCTACTCACATGTAAGCAGACAAACTCCTCTTAATGTCTAATTAAGAAAAAAATATTGTTACCTTTCTTTACCCCTTTTCTGATTCAGTTGTTTGTTTTTCACTCTTCAGGTCAAGGTTAGAGAAGATGCCATCAATTCCAGAGGAGCCTGAGGTGTCTGAGGCAGAGGTGGAACACAGGACAATGCCAGACTTCATAAAACCTCTCAGTGACCTGGAAGTGGTAGAAGGGAAAGAAGCGGCATTGAAGTGCAGGGTGACAGGCCTGCCATATCCCAAAATCATTTGGTACCACAACGGCATAAAGATAGAGAGCTCTGATGACAGAAAGATGATACAGCGTAAGTTCACAAAATATTGTCAAGAGGCATTTTAAAGGATGTTTATGGCCCATATTTACTTTAATAAGACTATCTTGACTTATAATTGTGAGGTTCTACATTTATTGTCTCCCAAATACATGCTGTCTTCAGTCATATCCTACCATGTACCTTTTGTAGACAGGGATGTTCACAGTCTGGTCATTAATTCTGTGTGTCATGGCCACAGTGGTGTGTATAAATGTGTCATCTCCAATAAGGTGGGAAAGGCTGTCTGCTATGCCCATTTATATGTTGCAGGTAAAATGGAAATTTTTTGTCATATTTGTTAGTATTGCAACTTCCCATGTGTCTGCCTCATTCACACTGTAGTTTCTTGACAGTTAGTCTTCCTGAGCCACCTGATGGTCCTCCAGTTATTGAATCTGTAACTGGGAGAACAGTTTCATTGAGCTGGAAAATACCAAAAAATCTGGATCCGTCCATAGGTAAATTTGCCTGTCTTTAATTATACTGAGCTGATAGTTCTTCATTTTAGTGTCATTAGTGTGAGGCCCCACAGCTCTGCACGTTTGGTACATCTCCCTTAATTAACACACTTGATATAGATCACCAGCTCATTATGCTCATATTTTCCATGTTTTTGTATATTTTAGATCCTGCTTCACTGATGTACATTGTTCAACAGCAAGCTCTAGGCTCCACCCAGTGGACAACCATTGCCTCCAGCCTCAAAGACACCTCTTATACAGTCACCTCTCTTTCTAAAAGAGTGTGTTATTCATTCAGAGTCATTAGTACTACTGGAAAAGCATCCAGCAAACCCTCACAGCCCACTGACCTGGTCCAACTCATTGACAGAGGTATTAAGAAGATTTGTGCTTGAATTCTGTCTGTATTCACAGAAGAAAAATGTGGGGATATTTGTTATTTTCTGATGACATATATGTTCATTCTGTCCTTGATGGCACATGTATCTTCTGCTGTTCTGCATTTCATGGCCACAGCAAACTCACATAAACCTTTTTACTTGTGAAATACTGGCTGTGTCATTGCCTGATGGATTCACATTGCATGTAGACTTGTTGAAATCATTTATTCATTTATCATTTTTCATATCACAGGACAATATTTACACAAAGCTCCAGTCATTATGGACAAGCCTGATATTGTGTATGTGGTTGAGAACCAGCCTGTCACCATCACAATAACCCTTAATCATGTCCAAGCAACAAGCACATGGAAAAGGTTAGTGTCAAATGCAAACCAAACATTCAAACTGCAATATAAATTGTGTATTATATTAATATGCATATAATATTAAGTAAGTCATTGTTTACCAGAAGGGGAGTGGTGCTTCTCAACAAACCTGGTGCATTAGAGATGACAATGCCTGATGATGACCAGCATGCCCTACACATTGCCAAAGTAAAAAGCACGGATGTAGGTCAGCTCATCTTCATGACAAACAACCAGTATGGCAGTGACCTCTGTACTCTGCAGCTGGCAATGGCAGGTGAATGCCCTTTTTGGCCACTTATTTCTTTTTAAACCTATATGAGCAGTAAAAGTAATGTAAGTTGGTGAGAGGGCTAAGGTGGATTGGATTGCCCAACTCGGGTCACCTAGAGCGCAACCATGCTATGTGTCAAAGTGCTGCCCACAACAAAACTTGCAATGTTTATGTAATAAATAAAAATTTGCTCCTTTTGAGAAGGTGTCTGCACACATCAGGACTGCTTTCCAGATGATGCACATACAGTTAGACCGTGGGACATAAAGGGTTAGAGTAATATAATGAACTCATGCATAATCCAGTATGACAACATCAAAAAGATCAGTAACATCAAAACTCATATGTCCTTGTGTGTCATGTGACTTAACACTCATGACATGACACAAGTACCAATTAAATAAAATCAATGACAGAGTTTTTTTTTTTTTCTTGAGTATTAATTGTCTACATTGATCCTGTTTCAGGTGTTCTGCGTTTTAATTATTACGGTTGGTTTTTCCTGTACATTTCAGTGCCCCCTTCATTTGAGTCCATCATCGAGGACTTGGATGTGTGTGTGGGGGAAACTTCACGTTTTGCTGTGGTTGTAGATGGGAAACCTGACCCTGAAATCCTCTGGTACAAGGTCAGTTTGGACTTTTGATTATCATGCCTGAAATTTAATTGAAGATTTTTTTCTGTCCTTAGTGATTCCACTCATTTTTACTATTTGACTTTCAGAATAATATCCTTCTGGCAGAGAGCAGTCATTTTACCTTTGTGTATGATGACAGAGAGTACTCGCTTGTGGTTCTTAATGCTCAGCCTGAGGATGAAGGGGTCTACACTTGCACTGCTAAGAACCTGGCTGGGTCAGTGTCCTGTAAGGCTGAGCTTATTGTTCATACTGGTGAGTAATAGATTAGTTTGAGTATGACCAGAAGCAGATCTAGAGAATAATTCACCCAGAAGAAACTAGCTATTATGTGTATGTAACTGTATGTTTACAGTTAACAGATTGATGCTGTCTATGTATACAGTTGAAGTCAAAACTTTACATGCACCTTGCAGAATCATAAAAATGCATATTATTTTTTATTTGATGCTGACCTGAATAAGATATTTCACATAAAAGACGTTTACATATGAAGATTTCAGATGCAAAAGCCTCTAAATCCATCTGACGTATTTCTTTAAAATTAGCATTTCTTTAAAATTAGCATTTCTTTCTGGCTACTTTGTATAGGTTTCTGTGTAAGTACTGGTACTTCTGATTGGGCTGAGGCTGGAATTTAGTGAGTTTGAAGTAAAAGTATTTGATGGACGTATGTGTCAGGACCATTCACTCAGCATCATTATCTCATTTTTGACCGAGATGGCTTTTAGCTGGTTTTGCATCTGAACTCTTCATTTAGTCCACAAGAAAAAATAGTTGAATTTATAAAAAAGTACTCTTTTTAAAAGTTTACATACACTTGATTCTTAATACGGTGTTGTTACCTGAATGATCCACAGCTGTGTTTTTGTTTTGTTTTGTTTAGTGATAGTTGTTCATGAGTCCCTTGTTTGTTCTGAACAGCTAAACTGCCCGCTGTTCTTCAGAAAAGTCATTCAGGTCCCACAGATTCTTTGGTTTTTCAGCTTTTTTGTGTTTGAACCATTTCCAACAATGACTGTGTGATTTTGATATCTATCTTTTCACACTGAGGACAACTGATGGACTCATATGCAACTATTACAGACTATTCAAACACTCACTGATGCTTCAGAAGGAAAGTCAATGCATCAAGAGCTGGGGTATGAAAACTTTTGAATTTGAAAATCAGGGTCAAATTAAATCATTTTGTCTTCTGGGTGTCATTTAAATCATTAAATCATTTTGTCTACATGTAAGTATCTTCTGTAGCGTCTGAAAAACCAATGAAAAACAAAAACAAAAAAATTTAGGCAAAATGTAAAATGTACACATCCTCATTCTGTTCAAAAGCTCATTCTGTTCGGAAGCATCAGTGAGTGTTTGAACCTGCTGTATATTTGCATACGAGTCCCTCAGTTGTCCTCGGTGTAAAAAGATGGATCTCAAAAATCATAGTCATTGTTGGAAAGCATTCAAATACACAAACGCTTTTTAAAAAAATCTGGGAACTGAAGGACGAAGGACTGAAAAATCAAGTGTCAGGGTTTGCCACAGCAGTTTACTAGAGAAAAAGACCCAGATGCAGAATGATCAAGTGAGTGGGGTTTATTGACAAGACAAGGAGGTACAGGGCTGATGTGAGGGTCCAAACAGTAGGAAACGGCAGTCTGCTGGAGAACAGGGCCTGCCGAAATCAGACCTGGACCATGCTTGACTGAGGAACAAAGGGATAGAGCAACACCAGTCAATGAGAACCCTGGAGATCAGACAACAGCTTGAGAAACCTGGGCTTGATACTTTGAGCTGTAGTGAAACCAGTCCAGTCAGAGCCAGGCCTTGAGAACAGCAGCCAGGGGGAGAATCAGGGCACCAAACAGGAACGAACACAGGACATAACACGACATACAAAACAAGACCACAAGAGAGAACAACAAGTAGCAAAATAAGACTGACTACACACTAAGACTAGGAGAAGGGGAATAGACTAATAGATTCTTTTGCTTAGTTGCCTTCTGCAGTTTGAATGAACCAAAAATAGCAAACACTAAAACTATAACTGAAATAATAACTGGGCAAAGACTAAATCAAAATAAAGAAAGCAACCAAACTAGAGGCTTGAGAAAAATCAGAGCAAAAAAAATAAAGACAGGGACTGATCTTGAGCAAAATAGAAAAAGTCAAGAAAACCTAATAAACTACAAAAGAGCTAAATACAAAGCTAGACTGACAGGAAGAGAATAATTTAACACTACTAATACAACTAGTTAATTAACAAGAAGTTCAATTTACACACAAGGAATAAACGCAACAAACCAGCAACACAAGAAGGAAAGGAGCACACTATAAAGGAGCAGGAACATGAGGATCAGGTGGATACAATCACGTAAACAAGGACTAGACTAGGACTAAACAAGAGGGCAGGGTAACTGGAAACCAGGAGGCAGGGCAAGAGGAGCACATGGCCAACAAAAACAAAGACAAAGCCATGTGCTCAAACACAAGACAAACAAAGACACATTAAACAAAGACAGAACAGACATGACTGTCAGGGCAGGATCCTGACATCAAGTGTATGTAAACTTTTGAACAGGGTAATTTTTATAAATTCAACTATTATTTTCATTTGTGGACTATATGTAAATGTCTTTTATGTAAAATATCTTATTAAGGTCAGTACTAAATAAAAAACAACATGCATTTTGTATGATCCCTTTTGGTAAAATAAACATTTTGCAGATTCGACAAGGTGTATGTAAACCTTTGACTTCAACTGTACATGTCTATAAAATGTCCCCATTTAAATTGCAAAGTAAATGTGTGTGGGTGTACTTACAACTTCACAGCCAAAAATGTGGAGGAGGAGGAAGAGCAAATGGAAGATGAAGGCACAATTCTACGGAGGATGCGTAGGCTGACTGATTGCTATGACCTACACAAAGAGATTGGCAGGTCAGACACCATACCACTCCTGTTTATAGTTTCATTATCATTAAGATTATGCTGTATATTTGGATCTGACAGTCTGTAATGTTCTTGCTCACAGAGGGGCTTTTTCATATATCAAGCGAGTGACACAGAAAAATGGGCAAATATTGGCAGCAAAATTCATCTCGTTGCGAGCACAGAGAAAGGCTTGTGCCCTGAGAGAGATGACCCTCCTGTCAGAGTTAGACCATGAGAAGATCATCCACTTCTATGATGCATTTGAAAAGAGGCGTGTAGTTGTCATTATTACTGAACTGTATCCTTTTCCTCTGAATAATTATCCTTTCTAAATCTGTTTAAAAAAAGGTGTTTGCTTGCGTTATTATCTTTAAATGATTATAAAGGTGCCACGAAGAGCTTTTGGAAAGAATAACAAAAAGAACAACCATCTTAGAATCTGAGGTTGGTGTTTTGTATTCAGTAACTGTTATGTGCTGCTGCATGATGTTAAAACAAAGTTAGTGAATTGCTGACAGATTAATATAATCCACAGAATTAACGTTCACGTTCTTTTTGCAGGTTCGGTCTATCATACGGCAGCTACTTGAGGGTATCGACTATCTTCACCAGAATGACATAATTCACCTTGATATAAAGGTCAACAGATAAAAGTGTACCATTTACTAAATGCTTTGCTAATCATTGCAAATTATTATTCTTGACATTTTAGAGGCAAGTAATTATACAGTGTGTTTGTCTTTCAGCCTGAAAACATCCTCATGGCAGACCAAAAAAGTGATCACATTCGTATTTGTGATTTTGGCAATGCTCTGAAAGTCAAACCAAATGAAGAAGTGTACTGCAAATATGGCACACCAGAATTTATTGCTCCTGAGATTGTAAACCAGTCACCCATCTCTAAATCTACAGACATTTGGTAAAAGACCATTGCGTCACCTATCTTTTTAACAGATGGTAAAACTTTCATTCATTCTCTGTTTTCTAAAACTATTTTTCTCTCCACAGGCCAGTGGGTGTCATAACTTACTTATGGTATGTGTATTTGTATGTTTACTTTATTTCAATAGTCCGCTTTGTACATTGTACTAACTATATGCTTTTAATTACATGTCAGTTAACACTCATTAGTAGACTGTTAGGTTAGGGTTAGTAGACTTGCAAAATTACTTAATGTCAGTATAGCAGACAGTCTACAATTCATCTAATAACAGTTATTTGACAAAGTAACAGTAATTGTGAAGTTACTAAATTGTTCTAGTTACTAAAATGTCCAAAATGGACTAACAAAATAAAGTGTCACCTATTTGTGCTCATCACTGATAAAATTTTGAATTCAGTGCTAAGTGTTAAACTATGTACCATGTCTTTCTCATTCACATAATTTACAGCCTAACAGGAGTTTCTCCATTTGCTGGGGAAAATGATCGTGACACTTTGCTGAACATCAGGAACTATAATGTTGCCTTTGAGGAGAGCATGTTCAAAAACCTTTGCAGAGAGGCAAAAGGATTTATTATAAAACTCCTTGTAGCAAGTAAATTGTAAGTGTTTGTTGCACCACAATCTCTGAGGTAAATGTCTTTTGTAATTGTCATAAAGTTATGCGGTCTTATATTTGTTCAATCATTTGTACTTCAGGAGACCTGATGCCACAGAATGTCTTCTTCATCCTTGGTTCAAGGTATGATGGAATATCAAACAGGCTGTTGTACTGATTAATGTAATAAAACAAAGAAAATCTTCAAGCTCCCTTCCTTTAATCACTTTTGGTAACTTAGACTCCTACATAAAGATTTTCTGGGTCACAGTATGTTTGAAAAATACATTGCTGCCATACAACAGAAACACCACAGAGATGTTGTTACCTAAAATGTATTTTTAGAGCATAATAATCTATTTGACGTTTTTCTTAGTCACTGGTAAAGGGAAAAAGCATCAACACAACATTACATAAGCAAGTGTTAGCCAGACGGAAATGGCAGGTAAGCAATAAAAACCTACATATTAAAAAAATCATAAATTATAAAGTAAATGTTAGTTTCTTAATTGTTCATTATGTCTGTTTCAGTGTTCACTCATTAGATACAAATCTAAAATGGTGATGAGATCCATATCAGAGTTGCTGGATGACTCTTCAAGCCATGTGTCTCTTGCTGTGCCCAGAAACCTTAAAGACGGTTCACCACCTCCATCGTCATCCTCTGATTCAGATGAAGACATTGATGAACTTCCTTTCATCCCTATGCCTCACACAATGATGTTCTCTGGTTCCCGGATGTCACTGACTGAGATCCATGAGGATGATGTTGATGTCATGCGAGGATCCAATGAGTCCTACCAAAAAAACATTAATCGACTGGAGGACATCACAGAATCTCAGACAACTAATGGACAGAAAAATGTAGACCACCTAGAGGCTGCAGAAAGGACTGTGAACTTGGAAGAATCCTTGCAAAGGGGTTCCAGTGTAGAAGCTGAACAGGTAGCAGGCAAATCCAGAAGAGCACTAATGCGAAGAGGGAGTTCTGCTGATAGTGCGCTTCTTCTGCAGATCACACCTGAAGATGGTAATATGAACAATACTACAGAGGAAGGCCGAAAAAACATGAAAAAGGCAGTTTCCATGGAGCTGCCACACAAGAGCAGTAGTCCAAATACAGGGAGGCTGAGCAAGGAAGATTATGCTCTAAAACTGGATCTTATGCGGCAGAGGTTGCTAAGAGGAGGCACTGTTGATAAGAATATGAGTGGTCTTCGCGGTCCCCTGCTTGAGACACTGGGTGTTGATGATGAGAAGCGAACTTCTTCTTTGGATCGTAACTTTAGACGTGCCAGGTTGAGTGCTTCAGAAGTTCCTCAGCCATTCTCCGCCGACAGCCCTGAGAATACTTGTCCAAATACTGCATTCAGGAACAGGTCTTCTTTAAGGGATGGAAACTCAGAGTCAATTTCACTGCATAGGAGATCTGGAGCCCCTCTAGAGATTCCCTCCATTTCTTCTGGGGACCATAACTTGTTGGAGGCCACATCTACTATCTCAGAACAAGCCAAGGATGGTTCAAAGCCTGTGTTTCCAAGAGAAATTTCTTTCAAGCCACCAACTCCAGACTTAGAAAATAAACAGGTATCCAAGGAAGAGGATATTGGTGCCGTCCAAATTATGAATACATCTCAGACTGCATCTGTTTTAGATGACACAGATAAGAAGGTAGAGAAGATGGAAGAGCACACATTCTCTCAAGACTGTGTGCCAGGAAAGATAAATAAAACTACTGAATCTTCTCTTGATATACTTCCACATGACATATCCTCAAATTATTCCAGTAAATTGCAGGTAAATGGCAAAAAGGCATCATCTGTCACAGTGTTACCCACCCCTATCTTGAAAATCTCAGAGCCGGATATTCAACCTGCCACTGGACATCCAGCTGTTTTTGCTTCTGCTGCTTCTGCATATCACCCAACTCTTAGAACTGATATTAAAGATATTGATTCAGAGGAAATTTTTGAGGCAAGGTTTAAGAAGAGGGAATCATCCTTGACACATGGCCTGAAACGACTGACAAGGACCAGGTCTGAAGAAAACTCACCTGTTTTCCCACGAAAATCAAATGAAGAGGTTTATCGACCTCGCCCTGTAGGTGCCCCATTGGAGTTTGGACCTGGAGGATTAAAGGAAAAATCCAAGTCTGTCCAAGACCTTAGGGAGGTGGAAAAGGAACCTGGCCTTGGACTTATTGGAAGATTCTCTATGCGTGCAAGGAGGCTGCAACCAAAAAAAGGGAAAGAGGAGACCTCAGATTCTGCAGCTAACAGACGGCGTGTTACCTGGGCAATGGGACGTAGCAAGTCCCTAGACAAAAAAGAATTTGAGATAGAAAGCTCTGATGACACTATGGATACAGAGAAAGAAAATCTTGAAAGAAAGAGTAAGAAGGTTGCTGAATCTCCTGTCCTTGCAGTGCGACGTAAATTTGAATCTAATGTTTCAGGAATATTTGATAGAGTGCATAGTAAGTCAAAAGACATTAAGGATAGGGAAACTAAACCCCATGGTGATGAAGAAGCTCTAAAAGAAGAAAAGCAAGACATAAAGAAAATCAGTAATTCGCCAGTTCTGGCACTGCGAAAAAAGTTTGAGTCAAAAGTATCTGGATTTTCATTAAGAAAACAAAGTCAGCCTGACAAGAGCGAGGAAGAGAAGGAGGTTAAAAATGAAGGACAGAAAACACCTTTGTTCTCTCGTCATCGCCGCTCTCAATCTGATGGGCTCGTTCACAAGAGTGTGGATAATCCAGAGAACCAGTTTCCCTCACAAACTGCATCATCCAAAGAGACACTGATCTCCACTCCTAGTTCACAGTCTATACAGTCCTCTCAAAGTATGTATTATTGAGTTTTTTTGCAATACATTTTTTTTCTTAATTAATTAATCCCAAACTATTCACTACACTGTAACGAGCATACTGCAAGTTAAATCTTGGAAACTAACTTATGCGAATGATGAAGACGTTCATTGTAAAACTGCATTAATGTGATTCATTGTTAACAGCTCCTGAAACTGAGATTAGGTCTAGGTGGGACAGATGGGGTTTGTCCAGAGGCAAGAGAGACAAGACACCATCAAAATCAAATGCACCTGCAATTCCAAAGGAAGGTAAAACAAAAACTTCATTAAAATAATTCTACTTCTGATATGTCAAGTGTAATTTTGAACAACTGCTACAGTTTTGATCACCAACTTCAACTAACAATTTAGCATTTTTTATTCTTTTATTTCAGATTTTCCTCCAGTTTTCCATATTACACTAAAGGACCATGTTCTTCTTGAGGGAAATCCAGTGACTCTTAGTTGTCTTCCTGCTGGCAGTCCTGAGCCAAAAATATTATGGATAAAAGGTCTTTTTTCATTCATTTGTTTTCTCATAATTATCAAAACAGTAGTGCTCCAGCAATTAACCTTTCTTCTTTGTTCATAGATAAGAAACCTTTGGAGATTAATGTCAGAATGAGCTTAGTGGCCTGCCCAGATGGAAGGCAACTTTTAATGATTACAAAGACCTCTAAGAAGGATGCAGGAATATATGAATGTGTAGCCTCTAATATTCTGGCCTCTGCTAGTACTTCCTGTATGCTGTCCATAGCCTGTAAGTTCTGGAAGGTTGCTTATTATTCAGTGTAACATTATTGCCAAATGGATGTTTGGGTGATTTATGATCCATAGTTTGTGTTTATATCACTTTTTAAGGTGTTCCAAAGAGGCCAGGAACCCCGGAGATTCCACAGATATATAAAAGCACTGCTCTGGTGCAGTGGAAACCATCAGACTCCAAGGTTCCTTGCACATATACACTTGAGAGGAAATGTGATGGTAGGAAATGTCTAATACATATGGCATATACTGATTTATCATGTACTATTGTGTTAAATAGGATTATCTCTCTTTAAAAATGTTCTCCCTGCCTTTCATTATGTGCAGTGATTTAAAATTTCACATTTTATCTGTAGGTGATGATAAGTGGGTGACTGAAGCTACAGGAGTGACTGATTGTTTCTACAATTCCTCTGAACTTCCAACTGGTTCTACCATCCAGTTCCGTGTGGCATGTGTAAATAAAGCTGGCCAAGGTCCATACAGTAATGTATCAGAGGGAGTGAGAATTAACGTTGAAGGTACTAAGCATGCAGTTCAATTGTACAGTATTAAAACTGATCATTGAATATTTTGCACACTGAAACTGAATATTGGCTTTTGTTACAAATTTTTAATTTCTTTTCTGGATTAGCGAAATTAATTTGTTTCTACATAACCCCTACCTCTGTTCTGCAGTGGCACCACTCCATCAGCATGTTGAAATGAAGACACACCCCTCATGTTCTATTCCTGTTGCTGCTGTGACTACATCTGCTTTTACATTAGCAGTGCCAAGTGTTAGTCAGTCCATTAGTCCTATTCCTGCACAGTCTGGTGGTGTCACAAATAGTTCATCTGAGATGCCTGTTTCTCACTCTTGCCCAAAGACATCCATCCCTCCTCTTGTTCACCCCAAGCCAACAAGCACTATCAACATGGTTCCCCCTGTTACCCAAACCCAAATTATATCTCCAAGGTCATACACAGCTCCACCCTCAATAGGCAGTTCGATTTCCACTGTCCCCTCGTATGTTCCAGTCACATGCTCAGTTGCTCCTACCCCTATCTGTCCTCCTGTGATCCTAGTCAGCAGCATCAGTCCAATAGGAGAAGGTGCAAGCTCACCCACACCAGAGACACCTACGGGAAGAGCGGTATCCTGCACCAAAACTGAGACCACTTTGAGGCAAGGAGTTCCTCAGAAACCATACAGCTTTTTGGATGAGAAAGCCAGGTGAGAAAATAAAATGAATTCCTTTGTTTATTATTCCTTTATATCAAATAAATTATGCAAACATTTTCACACAACTCTTTTGACAGGGGTCGTTTTGGAGTGATAAGGGATTGCAGAGAAAACTCAACAGGCAAGATGTTTATAGCAAAGATTATTCCCTATGATCAGCAGACCAAGCAAGCAGTCACTAAGGAGTATGAGATCCTCAAGTCTCTCCGTTGTGAAAAAATCATGGCCTTACATGAAGCCTATATCACACCTCGCTACCTTGTGCTCATAACAGAATACTGCACAGGCAAGGAGATTCTGCATAGCCTCGTTGACAGGTGTGTATTGATCTAGTATGGTGAAGTTTTTTATAGATTATCTACTATATTTTAATTGGGCTGTGAAAATGAAGTTTTGTGTTCTCAGATGACTCTTGTTTTCCCTTCCAGATTCTGTTACTCTGAAGATGATGTAGTGGGTTTCATTGTCCAGATCATTCAGGGTTTAGAATATCTCCACAACTGCCGGATTCTTCATCTGGACATTAAGCCGGACAACATCATGGTCACCAACCTCAATGTGATTAAGATCCTAGATTTCGGCAGTGCTCAAAAGTTTAACCCTCTTTCCCTTCAACAGTATAGCAGAGAACTTGGGACTCTGGAGTACATGGGTATGCACAACACGCAATTCTTATCCTGCAGTGTTCTCTGCATAATGATTTATTCATGTCTTTGACACTAATGACCTGTTTCCTGCCTTCTTCAAGCTCCAGAATTGCTGAAAGGGGATCTAGTAGGACCTCCAGCTGACATCTGGAGTTTGGGAGTTCTTGCCTATGTTATGTAAGTCCAGTCCATAAGGAATTAAAGTTGGCTTTAAACAGAAGCTGCAACCAACTTTACTATTGTGGTGCAATTTTGAGAGAAGCAGTAACATGCAATAGAAAAATAAACATTCCTGCCTATATATGCCTAAATATTTCACCTTCTTTACAAAAGGCAAACAATTTCCTTTCAAACAACATTATTCATTAATTTGATTTTAATGTAATGTCACTTTGTTTATATTGTAGGCTCAGCGGTAGACTTCCTTTCCAAGACAAAGACCCAAAACTGACAGAGGCCAAAATCCATGCTGCAAAGTTTGACTCAACTAAGCTCTACCCAAAGGTGTCCCAAAGTGCCTCCACTTTTTTAAAGAAGATATTAAATGGCTATCCATGGTGAGTATCAATTACACAACCTGGAGCCAATTGCAACTTAAGTTAAAAACCTAAGCCTTAAGCACAGGGGTTTTCAGATTCTTCCTGGACCCTCCACAGCATTGCACATTTTGGCAACTTTGTGCAGAGTTTAATTCCAACCCTTTTCAAACACAGCTGAATCAGTAGTGAAGGTCTTCAGGATTACTCAAAGCTAGTTATGAAGAATAAATATAGTAGATATCCCAATAACTCAACTGATTTTATTGACCTAATCTTCAGGTGTCGACCCACCATTAAGGACTGCCTAAATCATTCATGGCTTCATGACTCTTATCTAAAGAAGCTGCGTCGACAGACCTTGACTTTCACTACCACACGGCTCAAAGAATTCCTGGAGGAGCATCAGCGTAGATGTGCAGAGTCCGCTACTAAACACAAGGTCCTCCTGCGAGTCTACCAGAGTGCATCTTCATCCCCAGCCTCACCAACCAAGACTAGCTCAGCAAGCACACCTATCGGTGAAGAAAAACACTGACTTTTGAAAAGGAAAAGGTAATTAATTCCTTCAGAGCTGGAAAATGTCTGGAAATTATGCCCAGGGTTTTTTACTTGATGACACCAGTAATTTGAATAACATGAGAACAAAATATACTCTATCTCACTAATAAAAGAACACTGACTATTTGTCAAAGGTGTTGATAATAGGAAAGTTGGTTGATAGCTGTAGACGAATAATTGTTTTTCATGGACATTACATAAGGAGCAATACTGGATTCGGTTAACTTTGGAATCTGTGATTGTACTCAAATGAATGTTTTTATAAAGCATTGTTATTTAGTTTTTTATGTAGTTTGCTACTTGTGATGCATCCTTTTGAACTTTGAACTGAAAATCATTTTAAGAATTACAGAAGCAGGTAATAAGGCCTGTCCATGAAGAAGAATACAGTAATACTGTTTTCTACATTTCATAAAAACAGATTGTTTTCTTTTGACAATTCTTAAAATACACAAAATTGTCTGCAGTGTAAAATGCTGATGTGTCAGTGTTTTATATATAGAGAGTGCAAGTATAATAATGGTAAGCTTCATTAAAGTTTAGAAACATATTATGCTCTAGTGTTTCAAGCTTGAAACTGTTGTTTCAATTTTTATTTATGAAAACTCATTGTCAAACCAAGAATGAAAATGTTCTGCTTTGTCTGCTCATTATGTCACTACTGCTATGTAAATCTGGTAGATGTACTTTTACATTTAATTTTATATTTCGAACTCTGTATATTGCACTGTGTTTGGCATGCCTTTCAATACATTTTCATCTTTGCTGTTTTTTTTTTTTGGTAAAAAAAAAAAAAAAACATGGGTAAGGGTACTGTGATAATGTATGTATATTTACAAAATGTGTTTTTGACTCTTGATTCTTGTGAGAGACTTTTTCCTTTCTACTGAAGTACTGTATTCTTTTAGCAGAGTTTAAAATAAAATGTTAATTGAAGACACAAAATGGACACCATTTTTTGACAGATGGGCATCTTCTGACTTTTATTTTACTTAATATTTTTACTTTTTTATTACAGGACATCATGTTTACACCTAAAATATCATTATTACCCTGAAAAAGGTTTCATATGACATATTAGCCTTAATATTTTTGCTGATTATAATTTAACAAAATTCTGAAAATTCTAAACAAACATTACATTTTTTGCATCTACGAAAAAGAATGTTCTGTCATTCCATTCTATAAAATATTAAAGATTATAAATACTATAAAAAGTGTTTCATCCACATAACATACAATATACTTTCTCTTCTTTATCAACATTCATGAGCAAGTTGTATTACAACCACAAATGGTTGCACTGCAAAAATATATATATAACACTTAATGTAACACTTTCAGTGTCCATCTTGAGTTTACAATGATGCTTTCTTCCTACTGCTTAATTAGATATTCCATACTGACAACCATCAGGTTTAAATCATGACATTTTTTCATCATGACATTCATATATATAGTATTCCTCTCTTTTATACTGTCCTTGTGTATGTGACCTTTCATAATTGCTACAGCACTGTCAGTTTGGCACTAGTCTTGGCTTTCCCTGTGGTAAACTTGACTGTCCCACTCATGTCAGCGCTGGTTTTTTTGATTGTCAGTTTGTGTACAGTCGCTTGGTTCTCTATTCGGATATTGGGCCCTGACTGCAGGGTCTCCCCGTTCAGAGTCCAGATGGGAGGCTTGATGAGGATCACGGACACTTCACACTGGAAGCAAGCTGTTTCAGTAGCTCTCACTTCAACGTCCTCTATATCTTTCACCACTAGAATAGACTGGGCTGTGAAGTCAAACAGAAAAAAGCTTGAACTATGACTTTTAATGCTATCCAATGTCTGCTATTTCAAACCAAATAAAACCAAATCAGCAGTTCAATCCACACGATACTCACCCTCCACCATCAGCTTGGCTGTGGATGTGTGCTCCCCAACTTCAATACTGTAGGTTCCCTCATCCTCCAGCGCCACCTGGTGGATGACTAGTTTATGATAACAGCCTTCTTGTATGATGTCCATGTGTTCTGTGGATTCCAACTCTTGATCCCCTTTGTACCAGGTGACATCACAATTTGTGGATGATACAGTGCATTCTAGAATGACTCGATGTTTTTCCAGTGCTGTACGATCCCTGAGGGGACGGACAATGCTTACAGGAAGCTCTGTAAAAACAGACATGGACTTTTTTTATATTTTTGGTGGGATCATAAATATAAATAATCACTATGAATGTAAAATCATATTCAATTAAAATACATCTTTTGTACAATACCTTCAACCTCAAGATAAGCAACTGACTCCACTTGTTTGGAAATAAACTTGATTTCACCAGAATCCTCTGGCTTGATGTTGCATATAAGCAGGAAGTGCTTTGTGCCTATTTAAAAAATAACAGAAAAATAACACTTCTTTTACAAGTGTAATTTAAAAGTCTGATTTGTACACAGACACACTTCAAAAGTCCAGAGAAATAATAAAGTTCAAAATTAGTTGTAGTTTATCCACAGTTTATCCTCACCCTCTGTACGAGTCTTGATAGTCGATGTGGGGCGTATCCTGCTGCCATTTTTGTACCATTCCCCAGGCATATCTTCCATTGAGAGCTCGCACATAAAGACAGCATTCTGGTCCTCCTTGATCCAAAGATCCTCCAAGCCAGTTATGATCTCTAATTCATGCTCTGAGCACAATGTGGAGCAAATTTTTATTAACTTTGGGTAAAGAATTTATTTTGAACAGATGTGTGCATTGGTTTGTGACTTAAAAGATCTCCAAATCTCCAGATTTCCAAAAATGATTGTGTATTGCACTTATCGATTACAAAGTATAACATATTTTCCAAGACTGGTAGACTGGATTGGAAGCAGATCTGTATACAGTTGGCTTAAGTGTACTGTCATTAATGTCAACATTTGACTTTTTTATTAAAGATTACGAATTCAAAAATATATACACAGATGAATCATCCACAAAAAAAGCAGCAGTTTCATGCCAAGTTTAAATTCCATCTAACTTTCCTAAATGTGGTAAGTAAACAGGGTGCACTGAACCTCTACTTCATTGTCCGTCTTGACTTTTAAGAAACTTAAGTAAAATGTCTAGTCTCAAATAAAATCCTCCCTAATACAACAGGGGAATTTTACCACGAATGTGCATTTTCTCAAAGTTTCCAATAATCAACAAACTGGGAAAGAAACAAAGAATAAAGTTTAAAAGGCTTACCATAGATCTCAAGTTTACAGGAAGTGCTGAGGTCACCTATTTCACAAGTATAAAGGCCTGAGTCACTGGTGCTGCATTCCAAGATCTGTAAACAGCGTTTACGTCCCATGGAATAAATCCTCAAAGTCTTACTGGATTTCAGCTCCAAGCCATTCTGCCAGTTGATCAATAGAGAGAAAAGAGTTCAGTGAGACAGAATGAAAACATATTTAGTAAGGTACTGTGCATTTTTTTTTTATTTACGTATTTATTTATTTATTTTTTTAATTTAGGAGTACCTTTAGCCATCTGACATCCACATTTGGCCTAGACAACTCACACTCCAAAATCACTGCAGATTCCTCTTCAAACCTCACATCGGACAGCTTCTTAATGATCGTTACTGGTGTTTCTAAAAATGTAATGCAAAATGCTTGTTATTTTTGTGAACAAATATTAACATCCCCTAAACTTGAAAATATACTATTAGTTTTAGGTTTTTTATATACCCACCTTTGACTACCAGTCTGGCAGTAGTTCTCAGACCTTCTGCAGAAAAGATAATGCTACCGGTATCCTCCAAGTTGAGGTTGGAGAGGGTAAGACCATGTACTCGTCCATTGCAACTAACACGCCAGTTGTTATTGGGTTTGATACGCAGACCATCTTTTTGCCACACACCCTCCACATCGGCATGAGAAAGTTCCACCTCGAAAGATGCCGTCTCTCTCTCAAATGTCTCAGTGTCCATCAGACCCTTGCGTATGACAATCTTCCTCGCTGCAAATAGTAACAGAGCTTATTTAGTAAATACTATTTATTAAAAACTAAATTAAAAAAAATATATATCATTTTTAGAACTGTTAAGCCAAGGACCAGAATTAGATGATGATCCTATTAAAAAGACTGCCAAATTTGTAGGTGCATTATTTTATGTAATATCATCAATGGATTGTGTATTATTTCAGCAGAATTACATTTATCTAGGCTAGATGATAAATATTTGAAAATGCTTGTGCACACTTACGCTCCACATTTAGTTTGACCTGTGTACGGTCATGGAGAGTCTCACAGCGGTAAGTTCCCCGATCAGACAAGTTGAGGTTAGTGATGGTCAAGATGCGTTTGCAGCCATTCTGGGCGAGTTTATGTCTGGGTCCTGGCTGGATCACCACCCCCTGTCTCATCCACTGCACTTCTCCAGACTCCAGACTCACTTCTGTCTCCAATATTGCCTCTCCAAACTCCTCTGCCATCACTGCCTCCATTCTCTTTGTGAACAACACCTGCGCTTCTGTATGTAAATGTAAAAGTTTAAAGCCATGGATTTACAAAACAAGTTCTTTAATATTAGTAAAAAACTGAAGTTGGTATTTGCTGAAAAATTTCCTCTAATTTTGGTGTCAAATCTTAATCATGGCTTCAGTCTGTTTATTAAAAACTATTACAGTGCACACATATATTTTATTGCATAGCAGTGTAAATCACTGTTCGTTTTTATTATCTAAAAAAGGGCAGCTTGGACGTTCTACAAAATATCTCATTTTGTGTTTCATGATTTGTATTGAAACATTTGGGTGAGCTAATCATCAAAAGGAATTGTTTATTTATTTATCTTTTATTTACTTACCCTGGACCTTGAGGCTGGCTTTAGAAATTATACCCTCAGCCTCTGCAGTGATCCGGGAGGAATCCAGGAGCTGGACCTTCCGGATTACCAGAGTATGGCAGAGGTTGTTCTGTTCAATATGGAAGCGTTCACTGGGTTTGATGGGTTCTCCATCCATGAGCCAGACCAACTGAACATCATCAGGTGAGACCACACACTTAAAGGTAGCATCCTCACCCTCCATGACTGTGGTATTGTGAAGCTCTGTGAGGAATTCCACCACACGGGGCACTGCAAATGGGAAGCAAGTGGATAGTTTTGACTAAGTGTGTGTGTGTGTGTGTGTGTGTGTGTGTTAGTATTTTTAAAAGAGTAACCTGTTTCACACTTACATTCTACCCTTAATTTGGCGCTGGTACAGTCATCTTTGGTCTCACAAGCATACTCTCCAGCGTCTTCTTTGGTGAGACGATGGATTGTGAGACTCCTCTCTGTCCCATTGGCACGGATGGAGAAGCGACGACTGGGAATGATCTCCACTCCATCCTTCTTCCACTGGACATCTGCTTTGGTCTTGCATACCTCACAGCAAAGTGTGACCATACCATCTTTATGGGCCACTGAGTCAAACAGTGGCTTCACAAATTTAATACGCATGTCTGCAAGACACAGAAGTTACATGGTTATTATTATACTTTGAATCTGCAATGCTACTGTGACCTTGTGCTGTCACAAGCAAAAGTGTGATTCCAGTTACCAACCTTTGACCAAGAGGCTGAAGTGCATCTCATCTGTGTTTGCATCACATGTGTACTCTCCACTGTCGAGTTTCTTTAATGGGTTGATGGTGAAAGTGCGGGTCAGGCCCAGGCTGGCTATGTGGAAACGTTCATCACTGACTGGAGTCCAGTCTTTAAGCCATCGCACTATAGCATTGGGTCTTGAAACCATGGCAGTCAGAGTAACAGCCTCTGCTTCATAACCAGTGACTAAATTTACCTCTTCTTTGTTAAGGAACTCTACAGGAGGCTCTGGAAATAAATACAGAAAATTAATATAACATCTTATTACGTTTCTCATATAACATACATAACATCTTATTACGTTTCTCAGGTAAATGAGGCAATGACACGAAGAGTGCCCACATAGAAAAGTCTAGTTTAAAACACATGCTAAGAAGTAAGACATTATTTTCAAAAACATTTTTAAAAAATGAAAATATGTTTTATTTTTAAAGTAGAAAGTAATTTTTATAAATATCATAAATTAATATCATTAGGTTTTTAGGTCCATGACGTGCATGACGTCTATGACGATTTGCATTTGGAACTAACATTGCCTTGAAAAAAAAGGTAAAATCTTCAGTTTTCTTGTTTGTTTTTCTTCTCAATATTTATGCAAGGCATGTAATCCACATGATTTTTATCAGGTGGACAAACTTTTTAAAAAATGTTACTGACAAGTGATGCGTTTCTTGTTTGTTTGTTTTAAAGTAATAATGACAAACGATTATGCCAAACTTCTTAATAAGGTTTTAATAACACAGTAATTCTTTCAGTGAGGCTTTTTTCTTCATTATGTTAGGACAGTTATCTCCAGCAAGTAAATTTACATTAAAAACATTAATTAATGTAATTAGAAAAACATGCATAAGTACCTTGAACTTTAACAATGGTTATCATTTGGTCATCAACAGCATCACACATGTATTTCCCAGAGTCAGAAAGGAGGATGTTGGATAAAGTCAGTTTCCGGAGTGTTCCATTGCTTTCAATATGCGTACGCTCATCAGGGACCAATGGCTTATTATTGAAAAGCCACTTAACTGGTGCACTGGCTCGAGAAACCTCACAAGATAAGATTAGATCATCTCCTGTCACCATCTCCTGATAATCAGGATCACCAGAGTTGCCAATGATCTTCACCGATGGCTCTGAGTTAATCAAAAGTATGTTATTATGATTTTTGTTTGCTTTAGGAATCATGCACAGGTTCGCATCAATACAACTGAAAGACACTTTTTACCTTGTACTGTGACATGAAATGAAATCGAATCATCTTTAGCATCAAGAATATATTCTCCAGAGTCCTGCAGCTCTGCACAGAGAATGACTAGTGTTCTGAAGGCACCTTCCTCCTCAAAACAGAAGCGTTCATTCTCCTCAATAGGACTTCCATTTTTATACCAATTGACTACACCATTGGGTGTGGACAGCTCACACTCCAGTACAACGTCATCATATAACGCAACCTTGTGCTCGCTCTTGATCTGATCTCTGTTCAGGATTTTTACTGGTGCCTCTGAAAAAGATAAAGATTACAAAAAACTAATCTTCAGAAGAGAGGAGTAATAACTTTGAAAAAGACTAAGATACAAAATAATGGTTTACCAGCATACCAGTAATTTTGACTTTAAAATCCAATGTGTCATCTATGGCATTGCAGGTATATATTCCAGAATCATTTAGAGTTGGAAAATGGATTGTAAGCTTGCGTGTGAGGCCATTTTCAGTAATTGTAATGTTGCTGCTCTCTTCCACCTTCACTCCATCTTTCATCCAGCACACCTCTGCATTATCACGGGACACTTCAAGCTCTAGGACTACAGGTTTACCAGCAAAACTCTCTGTAATGCTGCCTGTCTCCTTGGAGCAAGATAGTTTAACAGGAGGCTCTGTGGGGAGAAAAAGTATCATCAGCAGAATTTCACATAAAAAAAATAATAATAAATAATAATAATAAATACTTTTAACCCCCTAAATCAATAAACCCCAACATTAAACCTCTAGAATATAATATTATGAAATATATCAAATGTTAGATAAGAAATTGAAGAAAATGAACATTTTAAAAACGTTTCTTCGCAGAGTCCTGCCTAATTTTTGACCCTGGTACATTCAAACTGCACAAAATTACCTTCTACTTTCACCCAAAATGTGACAGAGTCATCTGCAGTCTCGCATGCATATTCTGCAGAATCATCAATGGTGGCACAGGGAATCAGCAGCCTGCGGTAAATCCCATCATCCTCCAGTTTCAAGTTATCATTCTCTTCCACCTCCATGCCATCACAAAACCAGCAGACTTCTGCATCTGCTTTGGAGATCTCACAGCTCAGGACCAGCCTCTCAGAGCTTAGTATACACACATCTACCTCTGACTCTCTGGGGGACACAATACGGACTGGAGCCTCTGGTAACAGAAGAGGTAACAGTGCATAATGGTTAACAAAACATGAAAAAATACATGCTGCTAGTTTTTGACAAATTCTATGAGGAATAGGTTATTCCAGCCATATATAAGAAACGCTTAGTTTACATAACAATTGAATTAATTACTATTTCAATGACTATTTCCTAAACAGCCTTACAAATAATTTAAATAATTATTTTTTTTGTGATTAAATAAATAATAATTAAAATTCTTACCTAGAAATGAATTATAAAACAGAGATGAAGTAGAGACAAAATCACTTGAAACCTATCCATTGATACTTACCCGTAATAATGAGCTGAAAGAATACTGAGTCGCCGCCTGAGTCGCATACATACTCTCCAGAATCCCATTTGGAAGCACAGAGAATTGTTACCCTCCTGTACGGGCCTTCAGCACTGAGTCGGACATTCTCACTCTCCTGGAGCTTTAGGCCATCTTTAAACCAGTGAGCTTCTCCATTTGATCGAGAGAGCTCACAGTTCAGGACTACCTCCTCAGAGACATGACGCTCCATGTGGATGTCATCTTTTGGGTCCACAATTGTAACCGGAGGTTCTAGATGTAAGTCAGTCAACATCACTGATTTATTTTAAAATATTAATAACATATACTGTGTGCAATATTAGTTACATTTAATTAAATTAAATTAGATTCAATTACATTAGTTAAAAAGAACCATTCTTTCAACTTTACCTTTTATGTTGACAGAAAACGACATGGTTTGGTCGCCTGCTTGGCAAATATACGTCCCAGCATCTGCAAGCGCTGCTGAACGGATTATAAGTCTTTTCAAGGTGCCTTCAGACTGGATGGTGATGTTGTCTGAATGAAGGACCGCAACTCCATCTTTAAACCAGTAGGCAGGTGCATCTGGTCGGGAGAGTTCACACGTCAAGACCACAGGGTCCAGTTCCATAGCACTTTTCTGCCTCTCTTCCTGCTTAATCTCTTTAAATGATACAGGCGGAGCTGATAGAAAAAGAAGAGCATTTTAATCATTTAAATTAACCATAAAATATATTACACATAATATCTGGCACGGAATATTCAGGATTGTCAAATTCACATCACACATGGACATGCATGCCTATTAATAATAACCTATTAATAATAATGAATTGCATAATTCCTTCAATAAATCTAGCACTAAATAATATACAGTACATTGCATGTGGAAATGAACAATGAAATTTTAATAAAGAGGGCACAACTATGTCTTGGTGAATTCTTGTGTTCATGTTAAACTGGTGCAGTCGAGCATTACATTTGTACTATTGTGCTAGGAATGTGACCAGTGACAAAAGAGAAAATAGTTTTACCTTCGACATTTACATTAAATGTGACTACGTCGTGGTTTGATTGGCAGGTGTAGACACCAGAATGAAAGTACTCCGCTGACTGAATGACGATCCTCCTCATGTTGCCATCTGATTGAATATTTAGACCCTCCTCTACATGTAGCTCCTGTCCGTCTTTAAACCATTGAACGTTGGCTGTAGGATGGGACACCTCACAGTACAGGACAATGGGATTTCCCACCTCAGTGGTCTTGTTGGTGTCCATCTCTGACATTGGTAAGAATTTCATTTCAGGTGCTGCAAAACAGGACATTTCTGTGAGACTGTCAATGTAATAAATCTTATTGAAGGAAAAGAATGCAATAAAGCAATGGTTAGAAATATGAGTACATCAATCCATTATACAGACTTCAAATGGGCATGAAATGAAAATCCACCCTATCTATTTTCTAAATGCATTGTTTTTATTGTAAATAAATTATTTATACATTTGTCATGTACATATGTCACCGTAAATGTTCTTTTTGATGAAATATGCAGGAATGCTCCAGTCATTTCAGCCTTTTCTTGCAATTGACTGCAAGCTTACATTCTTCTGCCTCCATCCAATTACCAGCTCATGGATAGTACAAAGGTCCTGTCCTATATTTTTTAAAGTTTTTGATAATCCGTTTCACTTGAATATACATCACAATAGGGAATAAATTATCTATTGCTACTTCCGTTTCATTTCGACTTTAAGTAGAAAAGTGAAAAAAATAAAATAAAATCTAAATCAACCATGTAAATATTTACCTTTAATCTGTAGTGTTGCTGAATCTCGTACGCCAGTGGCAATGAAAGTAATTTCAGCTCCATCGTACACATTAGGCACTTGGTGGATTCTGAGAATGTGTTGGTTCTTTGACTGAGTCATGGAGAAGCGTCCACTATTCTGCAGCTGCTGGCTATTCAGGAACCACGTACCAATCAAATTAGCAGAGAGCTCAATGGAGAACACAGCATCCTCACCCTCAGTCACCACAGTATTCTTCAGAGGGGTTTTGATCTTTGGACCTGGGACTGCAAACAATAAAACAAAACACATTATTTCATGTTATCATAACACTTCAATGTACATGAACATATTTACTATAACCTATGAAATATAATAGAAAAACCTTAACCAGCCTAAACCCTTCTTGGACACAGTTCAAGAGACAAATGAAGACATCTCTTTTCTGTAAGCTCTAAACTTGTCTAAAACCCCTATTTATCAAAAAGAAAAAAAAAAAAAACTCAATCCCTGTTTATTTAAAAGAAAAATTATTTTGTCATTCTGTAATATAAATATTGTAGGCTCTTATGACCAATTGCTATGTGTACAAAATTACTACCTTTACAGTTTTGTGTTTTATACCATTGCTGCTTAATTATGCAGTGATTTTGTAAAATTTGCTAATTTTAAAAGTATAATCTGTGTCTAAATATTAATTAATTTACTTTTTACGTATGCAAGTTTTATGGCAGTGGATTTATCTGCATTTCTTCTTTTATTCCTGCATCAGTTGGTTTTTCCATAAGGGTCTTTTTGGTAAAAAAAAGTACCTGCCACACTTATATCCATCACTATCTTGTTTTTATAGGCTTCTTGTGAGTCATGTGTTCACATTGCAAATAGCTCTTGGCAGTTTGATACTACAGACAGTGGAATTTTTATTCTTACCCAGATGTACTACTTTGGGGAACTCCACATGTCCACTTCTGCCATATTTGTTAACACAGCAGATACGGAAACGGTAATCACCCTCACATGGCACGCTATCACCCAGGACCTCAGCAGAAGTGCCCGTCTCTGTTGTCAGGCATCGCTGCCACTCCTGAGAGCCCACTTCCTGACGTTCTAGCACATACACTGACTTAGTGGAGTTTTGCAAGTTAGGTGATGGTGACCACGAAAGGATGGCACCATTTGAACAGTCAGTGTTCATTTGGACACTCACAGGACAGATGGGTGGGCAGTGTCGAGCAGCTGAATGAAAATAAATTACATCAGATTTTCAATATTAAACTCCACACTTTAAATTGTTGTAATAATATAACTTGTGCATCACAAAGCCATGTGTGTATGTTAGCTCTCTCACTTTTGACCCTGAGTTTGGAGCTTGTCGTTGATCTGCCTGCCATAAAGGTGATCGTGCCTGAATCTTGATATGATGTATTGACAAAGACCAGGATGTGGGTCTTGCCAAAAGACTTCAGAATGGTTTGATGTGTTTCTTGCAACTGCAGCCCATCTTTAAACCAGCAGATATCCATCTCATCTTGTTCTACTTCCACAAAGAATGCTGCATTCTCTCCTTCCATTACCTCTAACCTCCGTGGAAGTTTCTTCACAATTGTACCTACCAGAAAAAAAAGTAAACAAAATTAGCCAGACCTTTCTATTTCGTATGTAAAACTTTCTATTTCGTACGTAAAACACAAACTCTCATGTTCATAAGACACAAGTAAAATTATTTTATATTATTATTTAATTACCTTTCTTTTCTTTTTTTAATTTTATTTAAAAAAAAAACGAATTGCATCAAGGCAATACAAAAATTTTATTGTTAACTTTTGTAATGCTTTTAATTTTGTAATGCATTTTTACACTTTAGTGCTTCTCACACTTATCTTAGAGCAAAATTAATGGTGCTAAAATTAATTAGCTGAAAGCATTAAAATGTCAAATTTGATAGCCCTAAAAAGACTTATTCTTTATGTACCTTTAACTGCCAATTCTGCAATTGTCTTTCCACCATCAGGCATCTCGCAGAGGTAAACTCCATCATCATCTGCCCCAACATTTTGTATGGTTAGTCTTCTCCGTGTTCCCTTTTGTTCCATGTTGTACTTATTTCCTGGCTGCAGCCTCTGATCCTCCAGGTACCATGCCGTGGAAATGGACTCTTCTGGAACCTCACATTCCAGAACAGCAACATCCCTCTCCCTGACCTCTGCATCTTGAAGAGCTCGCTTAAATCGGACTGGAGGCCCTATAAACAAAAGAAATGTACCATAAGAAATGCTTTCATTTTTAGAATGATTGCGTTTTGCTAAGTGATTAAAAAAAAGTCACACAGCAAAATGCACTGTGAAACATCAAAATGTTAAGTGTCTAAACACACTATGCAATAAACACTTTCAAATTATACAATACTGAGATGTGACAGGCCAAGGACAGTGGTTAAAACAAAGTTGTGGTCATACAGTTACTAGGAAAGAACATAATCCTTCAGGCTTAATTGCACTCTAAAGTGTAAGCTATTCCCCTTTGCATTGTTGATAAGACTGCAGTGATGCCGTCACTCAGGAATGCTCTGAGCTCTGTGGCTTTTCTCACCTTTCGTCACACATTGACTATTGGTCCGTGTTCATCGAATGCATTGCTCAGTGCATGACTTTACAACTAAATATAGTTTCCCACAAAAGAGAGACAGACACTATTATGGTCATAAAGACCATAAACTCTACTCACAGTTCTCCTGACCAACTTCCAGTTTGGCAGTTAGAAAAGTTAATGTGACATTCAAAATGCACTAAAACTACCAAAAAAATTCATACAAGTCTCAAATCAACATATTCTTCCATAACACTACCAAAGTCTTTCATCCACTTTCACTCATAAAACACCAACCTAAAAAAAACACTTACAACAGGTAGCATTATATAATGTTTGCCTTAGAAAAATTTATCAAGAAAATCAAGAATAACAGTCTATACTGCTTATAATTCACTGGAGTATGTGTTACATAGTCAATGTTTATATTACAGTCCAAAATTATTTTTCAGTTTTCCCTCTTAAAAGAATGGAATTAAACTAACACGTGTAGGTTTTCAGCTATATCAAATTGCTTTGACAGTATTTGTTTTTAAAATTCAGAATATATTTCAATGTGGTATTATTGTAGAAATGTAGCAAATTTCTGTCTTATTCCGTTTTGGATTATGCTAGGTTTTGAACTGCAGTTTCTATCATATGACAGGAGTATGTGCGAAAAACCGCACAATATATAATTGTTTACGTCCTTGAAAAATGCAATATCACCCCCCAGTGGCTAATTTCTTTCAAATTTCTCACAGACCTTTGCGATTTTCATTCCAATCGGCCTCTATTAACCTTGTCTAATAGGTGCTCAAACTTCATTGGCCTGTGGCCATGTTTTGTTTGAAATACCCAAAAGTCCTTATAATCACTTATGGCACTTTCAACCAAGACAGTGCACCGATTTCCATGTGGATAGGAGAAATGGATGCGTAGGTAGCCATTTTTATGTTTTTTTCCCTCTTATAGCACCACCAAGTGGACAAGCTCCACGATTTTTGTCCTGCCACCTCAGATTGAGCTCTTACATAGGTGTTCTGCAAAGAACACAAAGATATCTCATTCCGTTCAGAAGTTGTAGGCATTTTACTAAAAGTGGCCCTGCCCCTTTTGAAAATTTTGGCTTCCCTTTGTGATGGCGAGCTGAAAGTGAGACACCAACAACATGAGACACTGAGAGTCATTCTATATTTAGGGGTACATTTCAGGTCAGCCAAAAAGTCAGGAAATCAGTATTCTATTTTGATAAATAAACTAGGTGGTTGAATAATATATCCCCTTAATATGCTAAATTAATTATTTGGCAAGGTTAAGCTCTAATGACTTTTTAAATATGTTAAAGGGGTCATCGGATGCCCATTTTCCACAAGTTGATATGATTCTTTAGGGTCTTAATGAAAAGTCTATAACATGCTTTGGTTAAAATTTCTCAATGGTAGTGTAAAAAACACCCTTTTACCTTGCCAGAATGAGCTGTGCAAAAATCGTCCTGTTCTGGTCAAGGCTGCTTTAAATGTTAATGCCCGCTCCTCTTATCTCTCTGTAGAGTGATGAGCCTATTTAGGCTCGCTTAGGAGCCATTCTTGTCTATGTCCTTGTTCCGGCATCGAAACAATGGTGATCGGACTGTTACTGCTCATTAAAGGCAGGTCTAAGGTAAGACGGACGTGTCTATCAACTATTGTGGGAGCGGCCTCTGTCGGTGTGTCGTCACACAGACAAGATGCTGAGAATGGCTTAATTTGAAAAAGAAGAAATTATTTTTACAGATTAAATAAAAAACACTGGGTGGATTTTTATCATTATAAGGTGCTTGTGTACACACACTGCCAACACACATTTATGTTCAAACAACATAATAGTGAACTTTGGATCGGATGACCCCTTTAATGAAAATTAACATTTGATTCATTATTTTGTCAACTGAGTTACAGACAAATGCTGTGTCAAATTAAACATGAATAAAGTACCTGTTTGATAACACATTTGTTTGAAGGTTTTTGAGTCTATTCACCAGAGTTTTTGAGGTTATCTGTCTAACTGATTTAAAAATATGAATTTGGGGCTTCATAATGAGCATTCTGTGGGATGCTATCATGAAGGATGGAACTTTTCTTTAACATATATCCACAGTATGCTAAATTTAGTGTTATTCACCATCCTTACCCAAGACTTCCATCTCCAGAGATATCCCCATCTTTTTTTTCTGATGGTTTAGTTCACATTTAAAAGATTTATGACATAAAAACCACACATAACATAGTTGACAAAGTAAAACATCAAATATATAACATTATGCAGGTTTAAGTCAATAATGAGGAATTCTGAATGCGTTATAACTGTTGACAAATGTGAATATAATGTGTATATAATATTATGGATACTGAGTTCATAGAAAGTTTGGCCGTGATTAGATCAGTTAAGTTTATCCATTGTAATGCAAATCATGATTTTAGGCAATTCCTATGTCATTTCTGTGTAATTACAATAGTTTGTGGAAAAAAAAAAACAACACTCAGTGTGAGCATAAATTGACACTAAATTGCCAACATTGTCAACCATGTTAATCCTTGTCAACTGTGTTACAGTTGACAGGTTGACACATTTTGGTCATTTTATGGCCTTATGCAAACTGCTGAACTTGGACAAGTTAGTACATGACCTTCACCATGACCATGAACATATGTTTTTATATTCTTTCTCTACACATTTATAAATATAACATGTGATGCAGCTGACAGTCAATTAATCTACTCTATGTGCAGACAATAATATAGATAAAATATTAAAGAGGAGAAGTTATGATTTACCACACTCTTCAAATGTCCCTCCAAAAAAGGCAATTACATCAGGGGATGTTGGACGTGACTTTGGAACAAACCTTACATTTTCCAAATCGGACAGCAAAAACAGTAAATTCCAGTATAGAATATGCCATTTTTGCAAGATAAAAGATGGGTATCTGCTGGATTTTTGTATTAAATTAATTAGAAGTGTCACCTGATATAAAAGTGATCACTGCTTGAAGTGAAAAGTTTGTAAAATTGATAATAGAGTCCATGGAAATGACATGTTCCCCTAATTATTGAATGACTCCTGGGCGATTTCGTACTTTTGATAGCTGTAGTGCCCCCGTCAGGCCGATTTGGGTGAGCCTTGGTGACGTGGTCGGCGGTGTGAGTACTACCATCCCTTCAAGTTTCAAGTCTCTGCAACTTACGGTTTGGTCTGCACAATCAATTTTACATGGAGATTGCTGATCCTTGACTATTCTAACAACTACAGTAGGGTTTCAGTGCTACACCCCCTAAAAAAGGAGTGTGCCATAGTCACATATTTAAATCATATACTAACCTTATCTCTTAAGAATATTGCACCATATTTTAGATAACGGTGATATGACAGATGTAGCTTGTGAAACAACCAAAACAAAGATTTTAGCCATATTTTAGTAGTCAGATCCTTAGTAAAGGCATAAGAATGTTTAGATTAGGGTCTGAAGAGAGAAGAGAAGAGAACCCAGAGATGTGTTAGTTGTTATACAGATATGTTAGTACAATAAAAAAAATCTTAGTTAGCATAATTAAAAATGGAGTTACCTTTAACAGACAGTTGCACAGCACTCAGTGTGTTTCCCAGTGCATTTGAGGCAGCACATATGTAGAGTCCTGTATCCTGCTGCTTACAGTACAGTACTTTCAGGGTGTAATACCCCTCTCTATCCTCAAAAATGAGAAATCGTCGGCCCGGCACAATATTCTCTCCATCTTTCTTCCATACAATCTCTGGTTTAGGCTTTCCTGTGACATAGCAACGGAATTTGGCATGTTTGCCTTCTGTGACAGTGAATTTCTTAGCCTTCGACACATTCAAGTGAGGCTCTTTTGAGTGTTTGGACCTCGACTGGTGTGGTGAGTAATGGCCATTGGTGTAACCATTTGTCTTGCTTCCCTCTCTTTGTTCTGGAATGGGCTCTACCAGGAGCACAGCTCCAGTCATCGCTTCTCCATACTTATTGACTGCTTTGCATATGTAAACACCTCCATCTGGGGCTCTCGTTCTGAAAACCTTCAACTGGAACCAGCCACCATCTTGCTGGCCCACATGGTAGTGGGAACTTTCATAGATCTCATTCAGCTGTTTACCATCTTTCTCCCAAACCACCTGAGGTAAAGGATCGCCTGACAGCTTACAGGAGAAGGCAGCATCTTCTCCACGGTCAACTCTCAGAGAAAGAGGTTTGATCAGAAAACGAGGCTTGTTGTCTTGGAATGGGTCTGCTTTCTGTACCACCCCATCCTGTTGTTGATTCATAACTTTGATTTCTTGTTCTGGTGGAATCACTTTTACTTCATTTTGTTGTTGTGGTGGTGGGGCTGGTTGTGTTTGCTGGAGCTCTTGAGGCACTTCTTCCACTTTAAGGGTAGCAGCTGCATATGTTTCCCCAATGTTGTTTTTAGCTCTGCAAATATACTGACCAGCATCTTCCATTGTCACTCCAGAGATGTAAAGGGTGTATACCTTGCCATCTTGAGTAATACGGTAACGACCCTCAGGAAGAATAGACTCATTTTTACGCTCCCAGATCACATCTGGTTGGGGATCTCCACCAATCTGACATTTAAGAGCAGCATCTGTTCCACATTTCACCAGAACTGGGCGAGGGTAACCAAGCACACGTGGAGCACCTCCAAAAACATCCATATTTTCTACTGTCTGGTAATCACTTATTCTGTGTTATTATTGGAATTAGGAATGGCACAAATGTCTGTGGCACATACCCAGCTCTGGAAAAACAAAAACAAAAACAAAGTTTTACACTGGTCATCATTTTTCAGTCTGACATTTGTAACATTTCTGCCATTAAGTAGTCGTTAATGGTGTAACCAATGTGTGTGTGTGTGTGTGTGTGTGTGTTCACTTATTTATTTATTTTTTTATTTGGGAACTTGCAGCCCAGTGAATCAAGACATTTTAGAAAACTTAATGAACAACTACATAAAACTTTGGCTAAAAAAAGTGTGCAAGAAGTAACTTTCAGAACTGAGGCAAATGTCAAACACTCAGCTATTTGTACATTGTATCTGGATCCAGTAAAAGAAAACATTACAACCTTTCTCTCTCTCTCTCTCTCTCTCTCTCTCTCTCTCTCTCTCTCTTATGTAAATGTAATGTTTGTAATGCTTATAATGTATGTTTATTTTCTGAAAAAAAAAACAAAAAAAACTCTAAATTGTGTTCTAGCTGTTAGTCTAAAATTTACTAAAGAATTTACATTTTACATTGCATGGTTAACACAAGGCATTCATGTGGATATGACTTGATGTCAGGGCTATCAGTTCCTGTCAACTGTCTGCTATTAGTTTTAAAGGAAATACAAGGCCTGGTGAACTACAAGTTTTGGAGTAGTAATTTTGTATAACAGTTTTCAATACTGCTGTTATTGTGTTCAAATTACCACAGTACATTTCTTTAGTTATTTTAACTAGTTACTTTTTTGTAATGGGACAATTATGACCTTTATGTGGGATAGTGAAACATTCTTTGCATAAAGTCCTCTTAGAGCAGTCAAGATAACTCTAGTCCCCATTCCCTACTCAAGCCCAGACAGCTGGTGCTGTATATCAGGAGGAAGCATTTAAAATAGTCTGTCCAAATAAAGACGCGGGATAGTCGGCCATGTGCAGCACAAGACAAAGCATGTTCAGATGAACAACTCTGACAAACACTCATAGCATCAGGATTCATCATTTTTCTATATCAGGGACTATGCATCAACATACCATCACTGTTAGTATATTTATGACAGCAATATGCTAACATAGACTCCTTACTAAACATGAACTTTTATATAATAAAACATTGTAGAAATACAAATCCATTTAAACTTTTATGCAAATTGCATGTCACACTTTTGCTGCTTTTCAGCGTTTTCTAAGTTGGTAGAGAATATTTTTACTGTTTAACAGACATTGAAACATGAAATGTTTTAATTGTTGGTCAGTTTACACATGAACAGATGTTTTGTTTGTTCCATCACATCTCACTGTTTTTAGTGTCTTGTACTAAACCGTGTTATGTCCACATAAATGTAGCTTAATTTTAGAACAAATTTTGTGAACTGTGTTGTGTTCAGTGAAGCCTGACTAATAACAAACTGTCTAAACGTCTTTGAATGCAAATAGCACTGTCTCTGTCAGTGAAGGAACAGGGAAGATTTCTGAAATTCCCAGTCGAATCAGTGAGCGATTGTGAGTGATCTACATTGGATCAGATTGCCCTCCTGGGCCTGTTGGGCCTGTTGGGTCCAAGATGACTGGCATATCAGTCAGTGCAACATAAATGATTACTGAGTGCATGTTAAGGACATGCATAAAAACATGCACATGTTAAAGACAGTGCATAAATAGTAACCTGGGCATACAAATATTAATTGGGTCATGCTTGATAAATGTTCTGGAAGTGTCATGTCAAGTAATATGAACCATGCCCTAATAATAGGATTTTTTTTCGTCAGATGATTAGCATACACTATATGTATAAATGTAATATAATTAATATCTATGACCAAAGACTCACATTAAGATGTGTAAATTACAGCATACTGACTGTGAATACAAATGTGAGATTATCTGCTTATAAAATATACATTAACCTTAACATATCATTTGAATTGAACAGTATTATATAATACATTTCTAACAATTATATAATACTATTGGAACTAATGATCTGTTAAACATTACATTATGTTTGTTCATGATCACTAATGAAAGTTATTCTAAATTTATCACATAGTTTTGTCCGTCATATGTTCATATTCAGGACCACTGACAATTATTGCTGTCTGTCAAGGTTATCAAAAAGATATTAAAGTTAATCTATGAATGTGTCTTTGGGTCATACATTAAGTAATCTATATCTTATGCTTCTCACTTCACTGTATGTTTGTAGTAAAACTCAATGCCCAGTGCCTACTTGTGTATGTTGTACTTTGATACAATAATGTTACATTCAAGATTACATTTTTCGTTTACTGGCGATTTGTACAAGGACAATACAGGTTGAAAAGGAATTAATTTAACAGTAATCTTATAAAGTATAAAAATGAACATTCCTATAAATAAAACATTTAGTAGCATATACATTTTTGAAACAGAAATGTGATTAAATTTATCTAGCCATTTTTTAATTACATTTAAATTGTAAAAGAAAACACCATCTCAAAAAGCAAACATCTCAAATGTAAACTCACGTGTCAACAGCAGTATCAGATCGGCATTTAGGACCAGCCAAAACACTAATCTTCAGGACCTCTTCTTCAGCCTAAGTAGATATTGACCCTGATGTCAGCTTTTCTTCTTTAAGAAATGGCCTGTGACCTCTGTGTATGTTATGATTTTGAAAAAATCATATAATTAGCATTAAACAGTTGCAGGAGGTCACAGAAAATATTCCAGGAGCTTCTGTCTTCTTAATACCAACATTAATCCACCCAGGTTGACCTCGAGTTCTTTCTGCTGGTGTGGTTTGTTGCTTGAGCTTCTTGATGTGTCTCTGTATATATATGCTTCTCATGTGTGTCTTTCAGTGTGACTAAGCTCCCTTCTTTATCACCACCACCAAACAATGAATGTGTCGTATGGTACAGGGGCCTGTGTCGTTGTCAGCCCAGAGCCAATAAATGCTTTCACAGCTGCCACCCACCTTACTAAATATAGCACAGCTATCATCACTGGGGGAGCGGTCGACGGCAAAGGTTAAATTTAGACCGCCTAACCACTTGACCCCTTCTACTTGGCAGGGTCTGGGTCCTTTCTAAAAAATAAATACACTAAAATATCAACTACATTTCATCTCTATGTTAACATACTAGTTATATAATATTCAAAGTACACTTGCTGCTGTCACTTTGCAAAGCTGGAGATGGAAAGGACAAATGTCACATTTCAGCCTCAATTTAAAAATGTCTTTTCATTATATAACAAAATATAAAAATAAGCAAAAACATTTGTTTTAAAGAAACATAACACAACAATACTTTTCAGTCAGAAATCTGCACAACATGTGACAAAAGTTATTTTTAAGTTTTAACATTATGACGCAACAGATATATTCTGCAAAATTAAGACAAAAGGCGTTGGATACTTTCTGGATTTCAGATTCCGTAGAACAAGTTTTGTTTTTAAAATAATGAACCAGTGATTAATTTGCAAGGATTAGGACACCAGTGTAAATTTATATAAAATAATATTTAAAAAAATGAATGGCTCATTATTTGTTTGCAGATGCTAAAGCTGTTGGTGTGAAGCAATAACTTGTGTTATTGAATTTATAACAAAATAAATAAAATAAAATAAAAAAATAGCAGTATAATACTATACTTCATTTTACAGTACTTCTAAAACTACTGTACTTAGGTTGACATCAATTTTACTGTGGTATGAAATACAGCAACACTTTTAAAATCAAACTCTTTTGAAATCAAACTGCTTTGCATTGTCATGTATGCTACAACAAGAACAAAAAAAATAGATCCTGGCATATAATTATATTTCTAAACAGAATAGTGTCACTTTTAACTTGTTCATATTACCTTTAGTAGTATAACTATCCTTTTAAGTGAGTTTCACTTAAATATGAAGTACTGGCACAGCTATATAACCACAAATGCTTTTTAATTTTTAATTAGGTATGAAGCTGAGAAGTCTGCACAGGCCCAGTAATTCTACCATTTTATCCTGATCTATTTATTTTATTTTTTTGTTTTATATTTTGTTTTACCCAATAAAAAAAAAGTTGGAGTGGTTTTAAAGTTGATTTTGCACATTATCACATTAACTTTATCCAGAGGAATTAATAAAATATAAATGGGCCCCAGTTCTCACCCACTGTGGTCCCACAAAACCCCCAATATAGGGGCCATTTGTGGGTCCAGTGTGGTCACCCATTCAGGCCCCACAAGGTTTCTGTATGTGGCCCATCTTGGCCCCAATTATTAGAACCCACTTGAGATCCATGTGGGCCCATATAATGAAAAACTAAATGGGCCCCACTTAGAGCCCACTATGGACCCATCATGTGCCCCTATGGGCTAACACACATGGGGCCCAAGTGGAGTTGATGGACAAATTTGTCCATGGGTTGCCCATGCAGGGCCCAAGTGACAGCCCATCAAAAACCTGGACCAAATAATTAGGATCTGAAGGAGCACTTGATAATTACAGACAGGTGAGTTTGATCAGGGTCGGAACTAAACTCTGAAGTAAGGTGGATCTCCAGGAACAGGGTTGGACACCTCTGGATTAATGTAACTAAAACCCATGTCAATGAATACCATAGCTATCCTATTATTTAGAGTCACTGAGAATAGGCAGTGCAATGGCCCGCAGGCAGGGGAACCCCTTGGACAGATGGCCAGTTCATCATAGTGACACTCACACACATATTCTCACTTACAATCACACCTATAGACACTTTTGTTAATCCAGTCTATCCTTTTTGACTTTGGATTGAACATGGTGGAAACCCACACAGACATAGAGCATGCAATCTCCACACAGAAAACCGCTCTGCTCACCCAGGACCAGGACTGGGAACCTTCTTGATGTGAGGCAACAGTGCTACTCACAAGCCACTATGAGGCCCAACATTATTCAGATTATTTAAAGGGCATATATTATGCCCCTTTCTACAAGATGTAATATACGTTTCAGGTGTCCCCAGAAAGTTTCTGTGAAGTTTTAGCTCAAAATGCCCCACAGATCATTTATTATACCATTTTGAAAATGCCTATTTTGAGTGGAAGCAGAAACATGTTTGTGTGTATGTATCTTTAAATGCAAGTGAGCTGCTGTTCCCCGCCCCCTTTTCCAGAATAGGGCTGTGCCTTTACAGCTTATACCTCATTTACTCTGCAGAAAAACATCTGTTTGGTTTTGATCATCATGTCTATTGTGCTGAAATAATGTGTTTTAAAGCCATATCAGTTTAAACTTCTGATATACGGTTTTCTGAGTGCATACATTGGAAACACACACAGAAAGTGGCTGTCACATAGCATGTGAGTACTAAACTAAGTTCTTTTATGTCTTCTTGCACTTAAACTGTCAAACACACACAAGTTTATGTTAAAAACACACATAAGTTATGAAAACACGGTCGGTTATGTCTGTGAAGTTCATGGCGTTAGAACTGGTACACCGTTGTCGCTTGCGAAAACAAAATGTCGCTGCCATGGGTGGAAACTTCATAATAAAATCACCTTCCTAGATTATAAAATGCGGAAAAACTCATTTATTATGACCTTTTTCCTTTTAAATACAAATTCAGATCAATAAGTAGGAACTATATGTCTGCATTTATTGTTGTGCTAACTTTTCCTGTTGGCCATGCCTAGGTTCAGAGGTGGAAATAGAGGTGGAAATGGAGTTTTACTAGGGGGACTCTAGATGGAGAGTCTGGGGCACTTTCAGTGATGGAAGTGTATTCAAATATACATGCCTATTTAACCTATTACAACATTACACTTATTTAAATTTCATGTCCCCTCCAAGTTATATGATTATAAAAGTGAAAAAAAAAACAAATAAAATAAGGCTTTCAAAAAACTGTCAGTATGAAATGAAACTTCAATTCTGAGCATATTTAAAAAAAACTCAATGTTTCTCTTAATTTTTCCTGTAATTAATTTGTGTAAGTAACTCATAATCTGCTGCCAAACCTCTAAACCATGCCCTAAACATATGAACGGAGGCCAAAAAAAACCTCAACGTTTCTCTTAAATTTTTCCCATAATTAATGAGTGTGAGTAACTCATAATCTGCTGCCAAAACTCTAAACCATGCCACAATGATTCAGCATTTATTTTTTGCATTAAATTACACATTTGAACTGATGGATCAAGCCATACAGCTCTGTCAAACAGTGTTTACATTAAAACCCAAGATCATTTTACATAGTTACAAACAGCTTTATCCATGTTCAAGTTATTGTTATAAGATACCTCAATTCCCCCTTTAAAATGCTCTCTAGAGGCTATTGTTACGTTATCCTGATCTTATGTACGACACATAATTAATGGTTTTCAAAAACAATACTAAATACTTATTGATTTATTTATTTTCTTACTAACAGGTGAAAGGAAATAGACACTAAATGGTATTACTTTATTTTACTTACTTTATTTACATCTTGCACAAATGCCCTTCTGGCATTTAAATGATTGGCCTTACTGCTCTACAAGCTAGGTTATATAAAGTTATATAAATCTTTTTAACATAGTAGTATGCACTACACATATTTTCATATATCTTTTATTTATTCATACACCACTGATAAACCTCTGGTCACGAGTCGTGTGACTGGGCTGAGACTGAGAGACTCTTAAAAATTATTGCTCAACATAGCATGACCAAATCCTCTTGCTGTCAAAGTGGAACAAAGGTGAAAAAATTAGTTTTGCAATGATACTCCAAAGCAACGAACAGACCAGACACACAGATTTACTGTAAATACAGAACAATACCAGAAAACAAAACGGATCCACAAAGCTTGCTTTTTAAGGTATTGTGTGGTTATTATTACTATAATTAGTCTTATTATGATTTCTTGAACAATTAGGTACACAAGTAATCCTTTTTATAATAGTCAAAAAGTCTTTAGCTCTATCCTTATATGTTCAACTTTACAAAAGAATTTTAGCTCACAATAGATTTTAAACTTTAAATAAATTTGTTGTCTTAATAGACTAGATCTAGATATTAGATACTGTGTTCACAGTACAAGTTTCCTGTTCTGTGTGTATTTAGATAAGTATGTATTTGACAGTGCTACATGTGTTCCTGTTAAGCACTCCCTGTTGCTTGCCACTAGCATATATTTTAATTGTTATTGTTGATGCTACTTTTTTACTTGTGTTGTTATTCATTGCATTATTTACTGTATTTTTAAAGGTCACTGGAGCTATACTATTCATTACAATGGAAAATGCCAAGAAATCCCTTGATGTGTTCTCAACCTCCCTGTCAAAGTAAATGTGCTCGCATTGTGACTGTCTGTTTATATGCCATTTGTTGTTCTATTCCAAAATTAGATTAACCTTCCTTATATTTGTGTAAAATTGGTACCTGGGATTTCAAGTAAGCTATTTTGTGCCTGTGTGTCACCTACACAGATGCATTTCAGCCTGTGGATCTGTGACACAGCAGCTTTTACCACGTTGGCCTCAGCACTCCAGACCTTTTCGGGTCGTCAACTCTGATCGTTCCATTAAGAAAGGCATCATGGCAAATAACCTGGAAGACCTACGGAACAAGGTGAGGACAGGAATTAAGAATCATAAAGAGTCTTATGTTATGTTGGTATAAGTATTCACTTTTAATTCAGTTTCTTCATATTCATCTTGGTTAAACAGATTTGCTTAATTTTGAGGCCTTTACAACTTTGCTACCTTAATTATCCAGCCATACAGATTACAGCTAAGATATACAACAATATAAATTTCTTTGAAATAGCAAACAGTAGATTCAGCCAAGTTATTTTAGTGTAACATGCTACACAACTCCTTGTTCAAGCTCTTGTTCTGTCCAGGTTGGATTATAGCAATGCTCTCTTGGCAGGTATTCCAGCTAGTTTTGTCTAACCTCTGCAACTAGTGCAGAACGCGGCTACAAGATTAGTCTTTAAAAAGCTGAAAAGAGTGCATGTCGCCTTTGTTCATCTATTTGCACTGGCTACCAATAGCTGCTCATATAAAATTCACGGCATTGATGTTTGCTTATAAAACAACCACTTCCTCTGCACCCCTTTACCTAAATTCACTACTTCAGACTTAGGTGCCCTCCAGAAACTTGCGTTCTTCAAGTGAATGGCACATTATAGTGCCATCCCAAAGGCACAAAATCACTTTCACAGACTTTACCTTAACTGTTCCCCGCTGGTGGAACGACCTGCCTAACTTGATCTGAGAAGCTGAGTTTTTAGCCATCCTCAAGAAATGGCCAAAGACACATCTCCTCCATACACTTGACCCTCTAACACTAGCACTTCCATTTTATTTCTATACCTGTTTTTCTTTTTATTTATTAAAAAAAAATAAACCTTGACCCTTTAACACTAGCACTTGTTTTCTTGTGACCCTCTAACAGTAGCTTCTAGGACTTGTCACAACTCTTACATATTATTGGTCTTTTATTGGTTTGATTTTTCCTATTGTCCTCATTAAGTCACTTTGGATGAAAGTAACTGCTAAAAGACTAAATGTAAATGTAAATATAAAACTCTTCGAATTCTTTTCCCCCTCTAGGTGATGGATGTATTCCACATGCACTGTATCAGTGCTTTTGTGTTGGATGAGGATGGAACTGGAGTGGATACAGAGGACTTTTTTCAGACCTTAAAAGAAAACACTGTCATCATGGTCTTAGGGGAAGGACAGAAGTGGGCTCCACAGCAGGTCAGTGTTTTCTTCTGAGGTGGATTAACATATTATATTACATAGTCATATTTGTTAAAACTGACTGTAAAATTCGCAATTAATTCTATGGTGGTGGGGATTATAATAATACATTTGAGATAGTAAGATGTATACATTAGACCTAGACCATATGTATATAGTGTATGTGTAAGGCTATATACTATATATATAGGCTATAGGCTTAAATAGTCATACACTAAATACTGTAGTGAATACACCTGCTGAATTTAATCAAATTAAAAGGTGATACAGTATTTAAAGTATGTCCTAGTAGCTATTTAAATATCAGTGGATTCTGTTGAAACAGGAGCAATAATAAATAGGAAATATGTTAGTTATATAATATGGATTTGTAATAGTCTTTGCCTGAGATTACAATACACCAGTCTGAGAATGATGTATCTTCATAATTTTCTTGGGCTGTGTACTTTTTATCATCTTTCTTGTGCTCAAATGATTGTTTTCAATTTATATGTTCTGTACCATAGCCCCCATAGTGAAATTCTATGATTATAGCACTATATAGTGGTTTATAGTACCATAATGCAAACATAATTCACAATTCCATAATCATTTTCTACTGACAAACAACATCATGCTTGTATTAACCACAGCTAGGGACATGCAAATTTATGTTCCCTGCAATTAACCTGCACTTTGATAGCACCTGCTGGTGGAAACCCTGAACTGCACAAACTGAGTTTAGACATCTGAGTCATGTCTATTCTCAACTTATTGACCTATTTCTCACAAATATAGCAGTGAGACAGCCACTGAGTCGTATATATATATATTAGGTGTCAACACACGCATAAACACGCGGACACATTATTTTTTCTTTTTTTCAGAGACACCTTCCAGGTCAAAAGAAAGTAGAAAGGGTAAGTGTAAAAAATGGAGTGGACCTCTTTATAGCATCTCTCATATCAAGCTGTTTTTATTGTCATTTCTCTTCTGCATTATGAGGAAAGAAAAACATACACTGTCTATGTGAGTACAGTACAGAAACATTTAACATACAGGGTCTTTTCCAAAGCCTACAGTAGTTAGATTCCCTGCTCTCTTTTGGCTTCTAAGAAACCTTTTTAAAGGTCACGGTATCTCACAAGTGATCAATCTGCAAAGCTCTGCATAGGCAGCCTCTCAGTCATGTGACCTTTGCATGTTCCTAGGCAACCAGTGCATGCTCTTCAGGATCAGGATCAAGGCTTTCACACTGAATTTCAGACAAGACATGAATTTGTGATTCTACACCAGATCAAAATGGAAATCAAAGAGTAGCTACATGGAGTTAAGGCCTGAGGTTAATAATATATACACATACAATACAGATATATTGGTGGTGAATGCTGTTATTGTTTGTATATATTGTTTTGATACAACAAAACATCTCAGCAAAGAATACATTTGATGGTTCCATAGAATTGAACAAAAATTAGTTTTCTCAGAAGACAGATTATTTAAGATACCTACCTTTTGGAACAACCTTTGGATAGTGCACATACAATACAATACAGCTCACTAGGTTTTGGAACAGATCCATATTATGTACATACAAGTAGGGCAGGTCACTAAAACAGTTTGATGTAGTAATTCCTTTCACTACAGATTCAAATCTCAAGTTGACAGTTTACACTGTCTAAAACAAGTTTGCCCTATTCCTATATCGAATATACTTACAACTATTCAGCAATATGAGTAATATAGCCGAAAATGCAGTAGTATTAAATACTTACTTAGGCCGAGATTCAGAAGTTTGAATCTGATGGACACTTTAACGTCACATCAGGCCCAGGGAGGAGGAGGGCTCAGAGACAAGGGGGACTGAATCTAAATGGAGACAAAACATTTTTATATAGATAAATCAAAACAAACAAGACACTAGAAATTAAAAAAAAAATACAATACAGAAACACTAAATAAACAAGAACCAGAACTGAGAACACCAACTAAATGCTAGGGAAAACAACCAAGACCTAAGGTCTGACTGAATCACCAAATACCACATATTAAAGTAAAATCTTGTTTTTTTCTCTCTCTATGGCATTACTACAAGAAACATACAACCAAGAGTGATCCTGGATGTAGCTGGAAAAAACCAAGAAAAGACGTTGCCAAACTCACTTTTGATCTTTACAAAAACCACCCACAGGATTTTATTGGCTGCCTAAATGTGCAGGCAACCTTGTATGGAATGTACTCTGTTTCATATGATTTGCAGTGCTATAAGGCAAAGAGAATGCTAAGGTAAGTGTGTTTGTGCATGTACACCGACCAAAATTATAAACGCAACACTTTTGTTTTTGCCCCCATTTTTCATAAGCTAAACTCAAAGATCTAAGACTTTTTCTGTGTACACAAAAGGCCTATTTCTTTCAAATATTGTTCACAAATTTGTCTAAATCTGTGTTAGTGAGCACTTGACAGTACATCCAACCGGCCTCACATCCGCAGACCACACGTAACCACACCAGGCTTATTATTGTGGCCAGCCTAAGGCACACCTGTGCAATAATCATGCTGTCTAATCAGCATCTTGATATGCCACACCTGTGAGGTGGATCTCAGCAAAGGAGAAGTGCTCACTAACAGGGGGCAGCCGTGGCCTAAAGTTTAGCGAGTCGGGCTTGTAACCAAAAGTTTCAATCCCAGGGAATCCGGCAGGGATTGAAGGTTGGGGGAGTGAATAACCAGTGCTCTCTCCACTCTCAATACCACGACTGAAGTGAGTCCCTTGAGCAAGGCACCGAACCCTCAACTGGTCCCCGGGTGCTGTAACGATAGCAATATGGCTGCCCACTGCGCCAGGTGTGTGTATGTGTTTGTTCACAACTGGCTACTCTGTGTGTGCACTTGGATGGGTTAAATGCATATGGGTCACCATACTTGGTTACATGTCATGTCCTTTCCTTTCCTTTTCCTTAACACAGATTTAGATAGATTTGTGCACAATATTTGAGAGAAATAGGCCTTTTGTGTACATAGAAAAAGTCTTAGATCTTTGAGTTCAGCTCATGAAAAATGTGTTGCGTTTATAATTTTGGTCAGTGTATATCCATGTCATTAGAAGCTCTGTAGTTTGAGATACGGAGAGAAAGAAATATTGTAATAAAATAACAATTAAAGAATGTAAGCCAGCACAGGCCATTAGATGAAATGAACATTAACAAAAACACCCTGAGATCACAATTTTATTGCAACAGTAGTACTTGTGAGATTAATTAATTAAAATAAATGTAAACTAAAAACATTTAACCAAACTAAATTAATAATCTGAAAAGTTATTCTCTCACTTATAATAATTTAGTTCTCTGAATGACTATTGCATGATGCCTGCTCCTAGGGAGAGTAACAACAATACAGAATTTTCTACATTTGTAAATGGGGAAAAAACAGGTCTTATTGAGGGTTCATGCATCGCAGGTGTTTAGCAATGGTTTAATGGCCTTTTCCAGATTTGTGCATCTCTGCAATGTATGTTTTAAGTTCCAGTGAAAGCTTTTGAAATTAAGATATGGTTCACACTAACCTCTCTTTTTTGAGAAAAACAGATTTGGTGAAGACTAGCCTTTGTGTGCCACTGTAAATACTTGTACCTATTCACTCAGCTGGTATACAAATACAGTCTTGTATAAAGTGCAGTCCATAATAAATTATGTAAAATGACAGATAAGGTAATTTACCTTAATATATTATAGAAAGTAAACGCAAAAGGCTTATGTCTCACTAATCTTTATTTCTCTCTGTTAAAAGGGAAGCCCTAAAATGGACACTCTTCACTATGCAGACTACCGGCCATATTCTAGTAGGAACTTCATGTTATATTCAGCATCTTATTGATGAGGACGAAAAAACAGAGGCACAACTGATATCGCCTGCATGTTTCATCAAGGAGTTACAACATTAAATGCTGGTGTTTCATTGCTTGCGCAACCTAACAAGAGTACACTTCTTGTAGATCTAAAGCATATTTGTGAGTTATTTACTTCTGTGTAAACCGCAAAATGTACATTTAAATTGTGCACATCATTTTATATTTTACTCCTAGTGTATTTCTACGTATTTCTTGATTAAACATTTCATGTACACTGCCCTCAAAAAGTTTGGAAACACCCCTGGCAAAATGTGGTTCTGGACGATATCATAAATCCTTATCATTTTTTGGTGCAAATACATTAAAGTAACTTGACATTATCATTGAAGACCAGCAATGATTTTTTTTTGATTACATAATAATGACAATATATACATGTCAAAGTCAGACATGCCCCTTTGCCAGCTGTGATGCCTGGTTACTGGTTTAAACTTGGCCCAGGTTTTTAAAACATTTTTGGGTCAGCACACCTTAATAGCTTCAACAAGTGATTGCCAATTAAGATTAGAATACAATGAATTTAGGCCCAGATTATGCAGAGCTGTAATAGCTGCTAATGGTGGATATGTTGATTAATTGAAAATGTAATTTTTTTTTTATGTATAAACTGTTTATGTAATAAAATATGTTTTTGTAGTTTGTGTTGTCCCTTATCAATGCAAAATTATCACAAATTAAAAAGGATTCATGCCAATATTGTCCAAAACCCCACTTTTCTAGGGTGTTTCCAAACTTTTGGAGGGCAGTGTATTAAAATTAGATTTGTCAGAATGAATAGTGTTAACACATACAGTATACAGTAAGTACTTTTTTTGTTTGTTTGTTTATTAATTTAATGTTTAATGTTATTTCATTTAATTTTGCCAAATTATAATTTCCATCCTCACAAAACTGTAAACCCAACTCTTACGTATACTGTATTTTTTTGTTATATTACCATTGCACCTAAACTACAATAAATAAATATATTAGTTGTGTTTAATTGTTTTAATCAGTTGACGGCCCTATTAAAATGGTTCACTTTTTCAAATTATTAATCTTTGTCTAAAATTGCAGAGAGTATTTTCTTTACTATTATTCACTTAATTTTTGCTGATTTTATACATTTACACTTGCATCATTAATATTCTTCGGCAATGTTAACAGAATAAAATTACTTCTATGCTGTGAGGATTGTACTACCATACATTTCCACAAGAGGGCAAACAGAGATAACAGAGAGACGTGCTAACACCATGGCATGCAGTAGGTCTTTACATGTTTTGTTAGTAGTGCTTTACCTTTTCCTTACCAGACAGAACCAGTGGTAGCAAACACTTATACAGTAGGAAAGAGTGGGGTAAGATGTGCTGTTTTTTACTTATGTGGTCCTCAAGGGAAAATGAGGCAGAAGTACAGTGAAAGTATCTAAAGTAATTTCAGGATGTTTTCTATATGTTTCCTATAGCAACAACATGTGCAGCTCTGGTGAATTCTATGCGCAGAATGATTAAGGCAGTGCTAGCTAACAATGGTTTGACACAAAATATTGACACTTTGGACACAGTTTTGACACACTCACTTTTGTTGCCAGCTATTTTGAAAATAATGGCTGTATGTTGAGTTATTTTTAGGGGACAGTAGATATACACTGCTATACAAGCTGCACATTGACTACTCTAAAATATATCCAAGTTTCATTTTTATAGTATTGTCCCTTGAGAAGACATACTGCAATGATTGCTGAAATGTGGGGGGTGTACTCACTTTTGTGAGATACTGTATATATGATAAACTAAACCAGTGACATAATATCACATTAAAATACCAGTTATACTGTAGATATTTAACTTAACTTTGGTATCTTATGGTGGGGGTAAGTTAAAATCCACAGCATTTGACTCAGTTTGCTCCATAGCCCCATGGCATTTTGAAAAAAAAAAAAACTAGCTATCTTACCAATTCAGGCTAATATTTAGCTAAACGATTTGCATGGTTTTATAGGTTGCTAAATCACCTACATGCATCATAATTATTTTTAGACCTGCATAAAGTTGCTTTAATGTAACAGCCATTATATATGTTATGCTCACAATCTGGCAGAAATTATGTATGATTCCAAAATGCATGGTTACATGTAACCCTAAAACCAAACTGTGGTATTACAGGTTCAACCTTCACCTTAATATAAATGATTTTGCCGGGAGCCACAGCCATTCTGAAATGTAGCTGAAAATTTAAAGATAAGCAATATCAATAAAATTTTCTCTGAAGAACAGCATTTTCCCCATTCTTTGATATTTATATTTGATTTTTAGGCACAAATCCTGTTTAAGGCAATGTCTTAAGTTCATGACAATCAAATGTTCCTTGAACTTTCAACATATTTTTGCACTTCTCCCTCAGTGCAAAAAGAGTATTTACTAAAACCAAGCTGCAACAAAGACTTTCTCTCATTCCTCACTCCTTCCTCACTGTGGAACACTTCAGCATAGGATGTGTGTTTGCACAGCAACACATTAAATGGCTTCTTTCTTCCTGCCATACCTATTAGAGCTCAGTCCGTGAAATAAAAAAAAAAAAAACACTAGGGGTACCCTTAAGGGTGGTTCCTGCAGAACATACTACCTCTGTTTGACGTCTTTATTGGAAATGTTTTAAGTTAAAAGAAGAGTTATGTATGTTCAGCAATCACATATAGCATTCCTATGGCCCGGCTTCAGTCCACACAACCAGCTTTCCCTCAACCCACAAAGATTATAGCCTTGTATTGACCAGATCTGGATTAAAGAGAAGGGCCTATTATTTATTTATTTATTTATTTAATATATATATATATATATATATATTAGAGATGCGCGGATGAGCTCAAACGTCACCCGAATCCGCAGCTTCAAATAAATTATCCGTCCGCCACCCACCCGCACCATATTTTTCTCTGATTTAGATAACCGCACTCGACCCGCACCCGATCGTCGTTTACGATTATTCTAATTCTTAGTTTTGCATGATGATATGATGAATGGATGGTTCATTTTTAACAGCAGATTGATTCAGGTGATCTGCACATCGCTGCACACTTATATAAGCTTAATCGTTCGTGCTTTTAAGCCAAAGCCACGCTAAAAAGAATAACGTTAACTGACATCTGGACGTCACTCTCCGCAATCTCTGATAAATCAATTGGGTGTTTGAACGTCTACTGGATCCTTGGACAAAAGATTACAGGGGTTCACCCAGTTTAAGAAATTTCAGATCATAAATATCTAATTCTTTTCATTTATAAGGCATTGTTTTCGTTATAATGTACTGATTCAAATTAGTAATCAATAATAATTGTTAATGTTACTACTCGGCAAATCTGGTGCTGGGGCGGACGGAGCGGGCGCGGGCGCATGTCAGGCGCAATCATGAAACATATTTCAAAGGAAGCCAGCGCCACATTTCCTACCGTCTTTACTATGTGTTTTGAGCGAATATTTGCATTTATTCACATACGATTGAATTAGAAATGGTGGCCTGTCATGATTTTGGCTAATGCAGGACACTACTGAATGATGCGCATCAGAGGAAATTTAGAAGTGGGTACGCAAAGCCAACGGATTAAAAAATGGGTATACGCAGGTACTGACTTTTTTTCTGTCACAACGTATCGAACAGGTGAACACACAGACACACACACAAAAATGAAAACGTTTGCCTGAAAAAAGTTTTTAGAACAGGTTCATATTTTAGAAAATGTAGTTAATATTTGCCTCATTATTGATTCATCTCATCCACCCGCGACCCACCCGCAAATAATCAGAATGTATTTTTTTTATTACCAGAATAATTACCAGCGCCCGCGGATATAATCGCCATCCGCGCATCACTAATATATATATATATATTAGTGATGCGCGGATATATATTAGTGATGCGCGGATGGCGATTATATCCGCGGGCGCTGCGGATAATCCGCGGGTCGGGTAATAAAAAAAAAATATATATATATATACACACACATATATATATTGTTTGTTTGTTTTTACAGGAGAGAATAATGATTTGGCAGTATTGTATGAAAGCACAGTCATGCCAGTAAGTACATTAAACTGAATTAAAATTCTGAGTTCACAAAACCTGAAGAAATAAGCTAAACAGTCTGGTCTCATTGTACATAGGCGGTGGAAGTGGGGCACAACCTAACACAGGGCTAGCTGTAACGTAGATTGGCTGTGCCCAAAAATGCTGCCATACTCTTAAATAGAGCACTATTTGAGGGGACAACCATTTGCAGTGATGTGTCTGAAACCATAGTTTTCATAGAGTACATTGTTGCAAGCGTTATAGAGTGCACACCTTCAATCCCACAATTCACCGCAATAAGGACAGACGACCTGATTTAGGCAATGTGCTGTGGTGCCATATGCTATCTACTTTTTAATGGTGCTCTGAACAGTACTCTGAGGGATAGCTAAAGCCTTTGAAAAGTTTTTGTAGCCTTCTCCTAACCTGTGCCTTTCTACAACTTTATCCAGGAGGTCTTTTGAAAGCACCTTCCCAACCATTGTGAATTTTTTGCCGTACCATGCACTACTAACAGTGGAATTTTTAACAGCTTGTTTTATTCTCAGGTAATCAGCACCACTACTATTGATGTCAGGTGGGGCAATTAGCCTGGTCTTTAATCTGGAAGTTGATTGCTTGCAACTTGCTGAGCAAGTTTATAATGGTATACTCTAAGGCAGTTGTTCTCAACTAAATGTGCAGAGTAGTGGGCCCCGAGGACTGGAGTTGAGAACCACTGCTCTAAGGGCTATTAATTTTTAATAATCCTCCAGAATTTTTTTAAATTATATTTTTACTTTAATGATGAGGGTTATAATGTGTAAATGCAGCTCAAAAAAGTTAGACTTCATTTATTTTATTTTTCAGGGTGTAATGTTGCAGCCTGATACTACAATTGTTTAAATTCATTTTGTTTTCATTAATCTGCACTCCATACCTCATAATTACAATGTGAAAACAGAACTTTAGAAATGTCTGTAAATTTATTAAAAAAAGAAAACACTGAAATATCACATTTACATAAGTATTTAGACCCTTTGCAACAACACTTGAAATTTAGCTCAGGTCCCTCCCATTTCGCTTGATCATTGAAATATTTCTACACCTTGATTGGAGACCACCTGTGGTAAATTGAATTTATCGCACATGATTGGACAAGAGCACAGCGGCTTCCATAATTCTTGAATGGAAGAGGTTTGGCACAACCATGAAAAAACTGAGCAACTGATGGAAAAGGGCCTCATCTAGACTGGTGATCACAAAACTGATGGTCACTCCAGTTAAGATACATGATCATATGTGTAGATAGGAGAAACCTACAGAAGGACAAACATCACTGCAACACTCCATCGATCTGGGCTTTATGGCGGTGTGGCCAAACTCAGTCCTCTCTTCAGTGAAAACTCATGAAAATACTCTTGGAATTTGCAGCACCTAAAGAACCCTCAGACTCTGAGAGACAAGATTATCTGGTCTGATGAACCTCAGTTCTAAGCATCATGTTTGAAGGAAACCAGCTCTGCTCATCACCTGTAGAGTACCATCCCAAAAGTAAAGTGCGCTGGTAATAGCCTCATGCTGTGGGGCTGTTTTTCAGCGGCAGGGACTAAGGGACTAGTCAGATTAGAAGAAAAACTAAATGCACATAGCCTTAATGAAAACCCAGTCCAGAGCATTCAGAACCTCAGGAACTGGGCCAAAGGTTCACCTTCCAACAGGACAATGATCCTAAGCACACAGCCAAGGCAACACAGGAGTGGTTAGGGAAAACTCTGTTAATGTCCTACAGTGGCCCATCCAACCTGACTGAGCTTGAGGGGATTTGCAAAGAAGAATAGCAGAAAATCCCCCATTCCAGGTATGCAAAGCTTTTTGCGTCATACCCTAAAAGACTCAAGGTTGTAATTGCTGCCAAAGACATTTCTAAAATTCTGTTTTCACTTTGTCATTATGAGGTACAGAGTGTAGATTAATGAGAAAAAAAATATTTAAATAATTGTAGTATCAGACTGAGCAAAGCAAAAAAACAGGGCTGCGATTCCCAAAAGCATCGCAAGCTTAAAGGTGCCATAGAATGCACTGATAAAATATTTTAAATTGTTCTCTGATATATACATATAAGCTAAGTGGCTTAGGTAAGGGCGAAAAATCTCCAGAAATGGTTTTACATGTTCATTTACATCCCTAGGATTTGTCTCTAGACAAACCTGTGGCAAATTAATTTGAATGAGTATGATTTTGATAGGCACACACCTTTCAATAAAAGGCCTAACAGCTGAAAATGCTAATCAGAGCAAAAACCAAGTCCTGAGGTCAAAAGAACTGCCTGTAGAGCTCAGAGACAGGATTGCATCAAGGCACAGATCTGGGGAAGAGTTTGGAAAAAATTCTGAAGCATTGAAGGTTCATAGAAGCATGTAGCCAAACAATTCAGAGCATTCAGAACCTCAGACTGGGCAGAAGGTTCACCTTCCAACAGGACAATGACCTTAAGCACACAGCAAGAGTGGATTTTAGACAACTCAGTGAATGTCCTCGAGTGGCCCAGCCACAGCTCAGGCTTGAACCCAATCAAATATTTCTGGAGAAACCTAAAAATGTGCGTCTGCCCCCATCCAATCTGACAAAGCTTGAGAAGTGAAGAGGTGAGGAGAAGAATGGCAAATAATTGCCAAATGCAGATGTGGAAAGCTTGTTGCATCATACCCAAAAAGTTAAGAAGGGTGACCAGATGTGCCACTTCCCGGTGACACATTCATCACAGGATTTCTAAATTGCCTAAAATAACCAGGTGTTGGTTGTTTGTGATGAGCTGATCGATTGTTGTACAACATCAAAGTACCACGAGGGCTAGAGAGCAGAGCAGACGGCTCCATGCTTTTGAAATGCTCTCACTGTACTTTGATTTCATACAATGACTGATCACGCAGTGCAAACAGCCAACACCTGGTTATTTTAGGAAATTTAAAAATCTTGTGCTGAATGTGTCGTTTTTCTCAAAATTCCATTCCTGAAAATCATAGCTATCAGCCAACTTAAGATAGCCATCACTTTTGTTATGTTCAAGCTATGGACAATATAAAAACAGCTTTGGAAAGAGCTTAAATCCAGCTTCAAAACCTAAAAAAGTTAAAATTTTATCATGCGTTGGGTTTTCCTAGATCGCATCACATATATACACAGTAGCTTGAACTGACAGTAGCAGTAGCTTAAATTGTGTTGAGGACTGTGTTGAGGATGTAAAAATCTGTAAATTGCATTTTTAAAGGATACAGTTTTAATAATAATATCTACTATAATATCTAGAAAGGTTTTGTTATTTAATCTATTAACATTAATTTTGTATAAATAGAAATGCACAAGACTGTTATAATAAAAAAATCTGTAATTCATCCTATATTTCATTACTCCCTTACATTACATTCAAAAGGCCTATATGTCTACATTAATAATACATTTTGGTATGAATCCACATAATCAATTATATTGATGATTGGTTGATATTAGCTCAATCAGAGCAGATGGAGGTTCAGCACTGCGATGCCATACTCACCCATATGAAAGAGCTGTGGTTAAGGCTGCCAAGAAAAGTGTGCTTTCTCCAGTACAGAGAACCACTTATCTAGGCATGGTGTAGGATTCGACCATGATGCAGAAATATCTGTCTTCTACTCGGATCGAGTCGATCCTCACAGCCATAAAGAGGGTGAAGTTATTCCAATCATTCACTCTCAAACAGTTTCAGAGACTGTTGGGTCTGATGTCAGCTTCGTCCAATGTGATACCTTTTGGCCTGCTGTACATGAGACCCTTGCAGTGGTGTCGATGCTTACGTGCCTTAGACATTTGGAGGAAACCTTGGTCGCTGTCACAAGGCTCATTGTTGGGGGCTCCTTGTTATCACGTAATGTTAACAAATATCTCCCACACTGGCTGGGCAGCGGACATGAGTGGCCACTCTGCCCAGGGTCTGTGGGAAGGCTGCCATCTCTCGTGGCACCTCAACTGCTTGGAGATGCAGGCCTTTTTTCGTCCAATCAAACCCTTTCTCCCAGACCTGAGAGGCCATCATGTGCTTGTTTGCACAGACAACATTGGTGGTCTCTTACATCAGCCCCTGGGGGGCTCTGTGTTCACGCCTCCTATACAGCCTGGTGTACCAGATCCTTCTGTAGGCCCAGGGAAAACTCTTTTCCTTGAAAGCAGTTTACATCCCTGGGTACCTCAATCAGAGAGCAGACATCCTGTCGAGGCAAGGGCCAAGGCCCGGGGAGTTGAGGCTCCAACCCGAGGTGGTGGAGCAGAACTGGAGGGTGTTTGGTCAGGTCTAAGAGATTTCTCTTAAGAGACCTCACATTGTCCACTCTTGTTCTCCCTCATACATACATCTCTTCTGGGACTGGATGCTGTGGTACAGATGTGGATGAGGCTGCGTCTGTACACATTTCCCCCAATTTCTCTGCTCCTGAGAGTTCTGGAGCGAGTGTGCCGGGACAGGGTTTGTCTTCCTTCAAGCAACAAACTGTGCAAAATTGGCAGTGCTTATGGCATACTCGGTGTCTGAATTTACTCACTCGATTTAACTCACTTGTTCAACTTGACTATATTAGTGGAATAGTGAATGAAAGTACAGCGGGGCAGTTCAATTCAATTCAAAATTCACGAAATAAATCATGTTATACAGTATATACATCTCTGTTACTACAAACTTTGAGTTGTCTTTACTTATTTTCAGCTGCAAATACTATGCTGACTCCCAGAATGCATTACAGGATGAATAAATTATACAGTTGAATTGTTTTACTATTTTCTGGTTTTGTTTGTCATTTTATTTGCCTTTGTTGTAATTATTAGTTCTGTCATGACAACTCTCTGAGAGTTTAACATGGTAATATATCTAATAGGCAGAACAGTTCATTCCATTGTTGGTTTCTGGTCTGAGCTGTATCTGTTCTAACCACAACGCACTTCAGGTCCAACACATTCTCACTTCCAATTCATCACATATTGACACTTAGTCAGGTCCCTTTGGCGTCACTTTTTGACACTCAAGGTACCCCTTTAGCGTCATTTTCGACGCGCTGGGTCCTTCATTGTTTTCAGTTTTTTGTCTTAACTTAATGGTTTGCATGCATTTGTAAAAACAGAAAATATTTTATATAAATGTATACTTCCATGGCGCACCTAACCCCACCCCTACCCTAAACCTACCCACTTCTGAACAATATAAAACACGCAACAGGCAAATATAAGTACAGTCACAGGTATTTACTGCAAAAACTGACCATAAACAAACACTATAAAATCATTACAAACAATTCCTGTTGCATTCCGAGTCTACTGAAGCCGTGCAATATCTTTATGTGAATAACAAAAGGTTTTAATCAATAAAAATGATCCCGCTCTGTTAACACGCAAACATCTCATTCAAAAAGATACTCCCGAACATTAGCATGAGGTAATCAGTCACAAGACACATAACAGCCAATGGCATTTCACAATAGCATGACACAATTGGTCAGGAGACAACCAAGAGCCAAAGCATTTCACAACCAAGGCTTGCTTCTTCTGACATGCAGCACGCAGGACGGCGGACGGAGACGGTGATCGTGTCTATTCTTCTCACAAATCAATCATTTTGCTTTGGAACCCTTTGAATATTAATACTTTTTGAACAAATTGTGAATATAGTTGTATCTGCCTGTTATATCTTCTGTTTTGTTGACAAATGGTTAGGTTTAGGGGCAGGGGTTAGGTTAAATGTGTAAATAGTGTAATACAAATGAAACTGTTGTGACTGTGTGCATTGAAAAAAATCACACCCCAACATATATGCAATAATAGCAATATTATTACCTGATATATAATTTAATCATGACGATAAAATTCCCAGTGCCTTTCACGTCAGCACACTGACGCCAAGGGATTGTTATGTAAAGTACTGGAGGACCCTGCGCGTCAAAAAATGACGCTAAAGGGGTACCCTAAGCGCCAAAGGGAAGTAACGAAGTAACACCAAAGGGGTCCTGACCAATCCTCGTCACAATATGTGACGAGTTAGGAGTGAGAACATGTTGTCAGGTCATGTCAGATGGTGGTGCCCAGGAACTGCAGCTTCAAAATCACTACAATCAGTGCAGCCCGCTCTGTTTTGTTGCTCCATCTCTTTACAGTCCTTACTACAGGCTAAGCAGATTAAGTTTTTGTCTGTATATTGGGAAAAGGTGAACCAGGCAGTTGTCAGAGAGTCCTAAAGTTCTGTGTTCTGTGGGTCAGTGACTGTACCCACACCCTTGCCAAAGCCAGAGCAATACGACACTGTCAGACTACTTAAACGCCTGTGGTCAGGAGCTCCATGGGGCGGCCTACACCTCATGCACTGACACCCAAAGAGAAGTTCAACGTACGATCCTTTGTGTAGTCCAAGCCGAGTCCTTTCCTGCGGAGTTGAGTCAGGAAAACCAGTGTCTGGCACAAGCAGATTGACTTCACTCTCCCCTGAACTCGACTCTGCTACGGGACTGATTAGAGTAGGAGGTTGTTTGTGTCATTGTAGTGTGCTGGAAGTGGATGCCGTACATCCAATTGTCCTTGTTCCTCAGTATCCGGTTACCAGACTGATCATCAGGGATTATGATGAGAGACTATGCCACCCTGGGTCAGAATGTTTATTTGCCAAAATAAGAAGAACATACTGGATATTAAGAGGCCGTGAAGCCATTCGCCGACACCAGCACCAGTGTGTGAAGTGCAGAAAGTGGAGAGGTTTCCAGAAGTTCCTCTCATGGCCGACCTGCCTCTTACCAGACAGAAGTACTTCAAACCAGTCTTCTATTGAACAGGCATGGACTGTTTTGGCCCTTTTGTTATTAAAATTGGTCGCCGCAATGAGAAAAGATGGGGTGTGGTGTTTAAGTGCATGAGCATCAGGGCAGTCCATCTTGACATTCTTCATAGTATTGATTCAGACTTGTTCTTGATGGCCCTGAGACGATTCATCACACGTAGAGGGAAACCATACGAGTTGCTGTGTGACCAGGGCACCAATTTTAAAAGGGGAGAACGCAAACTGAGCGAGTCCTTTCCGGCCATGCAGGGTGAACTACAAAGTCACCTTGCCAGCCAGCATATCAAATTTGTCTACAACCCACCAGGTGCACCTCACTTCGGCGGTTGCTGGGAGAGGGAAATCCGCTCAATCAAAGCAGCCCTCAAAGTGACCATCGGGGCCCAGACTGTCACAGAGGAAGTACTAAAAACAGTCTTGGTTGAAGTTGAAGGGGTCCTCAACTCAAAGCCGCTTGGGTATACCTCCTTGGATGTAGCCGACCTTGACCCAATCACCCCGTTCTGCTTCCCGATTGGGCGTCGAGATGCATCCTCACCTCAGGTAGTCTACCAAAATTCAGAGATCCTGAGTCACAGACACTGGCGCCACAGTCAACTGCTTGCAGATCATTTCTGGAGACACTTCCTTAAGTATTACCTACCCAGCCTCCAGGCCCGCCAGAAATGGAGGACTGATAAGAGGACACTAGAGATTGGTGATGTGGTTATGATCGTTGATCCCCAACTTCCTCATGCCCTCTGGCCCGTGGGGAAGGTAACCGAGGTTTTCCCAGGCTCAGATGGAAGAATTCGGACAGCCAGTGTGGATGTAAAAGGTAGGACTTATACAAGAGTTGTAGCTCGACTCAATCAGCTCCCAGCCCTACCTGAGGATGATTGATGTTAGGATGCCGACCTTTGTTAGATGAGCAAATTCAGTTCCTGAATTCGGGGACAGCTGTACAAAAGGCCCGGATATTCTTGGATGTCCTGGATAATTCCAACCAACCAATCAGAATGCTCGATGTTACCACTGCATCTTTGGCTTGAGCGGAAGACAAGGTAGAAGCGAAAAGCAGCTGTGTCACACGAGTGAGAGTGGAACGTCCACCAGCTTGGTTAGAGAGTGGCTCACTGGCTGCAAGAGCCGTTGACAAAATAGCTCAGTTGGGAGAGAGTTAGATTGAAGATCTAAAGAGTCCCAGGTTTGATCCTGGGTTTAAACAGAAAGCAGTTGAGTGTGTTTTTTGCACTCTGTCCTGACACTCGAGTGCCTTTCTCGATGCCACCTTCAGATTTATTTCTACCCTGCAAACAAAAGGGCAGATGCCGCTGTCGCCATTCATTTCATGATGTAACGATTACCTCTCTGGACTCATTTTTTTGACCAGCAGTGCTTGCCAATGAGGAGTCTATGCCACAGTGCCAAAACACACGTTGGACTGAAGCAAAGCTGACCTAAATTGAGCAGAATAATATCATACTTGTTGTTTACACACAGCAAGGTGGTTCGTTGGTCTAGGGGTATGATTCTCGCTTTGGTTGCCAGAGGTCCTGGGTTCAAATCCCAGACGAGCCCCTTTTCAGCTTTGAAAGCATTGTTTTTTGAGTATTGGCCACGTGTCCTGCTTTCTTTACCAGGAGCGCAGTGAAGTACGTGGACGAGCGACCTCCAGCATCAAGCGCTAAGTGGCACGTTGGTCTGGGGGTATGATTCTGCTTAGTTAGCAAGAGGTCCTGGGTTCACATTCCAGATGAGTCCACCTGCAGCTTTGAGAGTGCTGTTCTTTAGGAGTATCCGTCCATCTGTCTGTCCTGCTTTTTTTGGCTCAGTCACACGGCATGGTTAGGAAGGACTGACGTCGCCAAAATAGTTCAGCTGGGAGAGTGTTAGACTGAAGATCTAAAGGCCCCTTATTTGATCCAGGGTTTCATTGGAGTTGTGATGACTTTTTGCACTCCATCCTGCAGCTCGGGGGTCCATTGCCTTTGTCAGTGCAACCTTCAGAGTTGTTTCTACCCTGCAAACAGAAGGGCAGATGCAGCTAAGGCCACTTGGTTCCATGGTGTAACGTTTAAATTCAAGTTCAAATTTCGATGGAGCCTGCTTGTCTTTTTGACTGGCAGTGCTCCAAAACACACTGAATTGGACTGAAATGAAGTTGACCTAAATTGAGCTGACTAACATCACCATTGTCTTCTGTAGACAAGCATTACAGACCTCGAACAAGTGTGGCTGGGCTGCAATAAAACCTTCTGCTGTTTAAGGCACATTAATGCAGCATGAATGTTGTGAATGTCCTTAAACATAGAGTTACTCATATTTACAATCACTTTTTGAAATGTATCATGAGATACCTCGTTAATATAAAAGGAGCCTGTGTGAGCACAGTGAAATTCTTCAGGGGATGACTCAGTGTATTTAAAATTCTTTGCTAATTCTTGTACAGACTCAACTATTAAAGCATTTGCAATAGTATCATTGCTATGAATCAGGTTATTACTAGTTTTAAGACAATTTATTTTGAAGTGTTTATGCCTACTTGAATTGGCTAGTGTATTTATATGTTGCCACAATTTAGAACTGCTGCCTTGGTTTAAATGTGATTCTTTAATTACCTTATCTCAGTTTACTTCCAAGTCATGTTCAAAGTTGGCTATTTTTGACTTTTGGATTTTCTGTTTTATGATGATTAAGTAGATGTTTTTAGTCAATTTTCTAACAAACAATGTCATATTGTGATCTAAAAGGTCAGTAATGAGATCTCTCTGATCTGTTAGTAAATATCAGATCTATAAGTTTTACTCCTTCTAGTGATTCAAGTCCAGAATTCAAGAATTCAAAATCAGCTGTTTGAATTTAAATTACTCCATAGTTGATTTTAATTTTGATTTACCACTTTTAACCATCCAGTTAATGGTAAAATCTCCAAACGTCATACATTCTGAAACTCATCAATTTTTACAAAGCTCATCATTCTTAAAAACACGGTGTGCTCTGATAGGCCTACTATCCATTGCATTGTGATTGGCCGCATGTAGTGAGGACATGATTACTGATTATAATGATTCATACAGTCTTTCTAATGCGTTGCGTTGCATTGCGCCGTGCCGCATAAACATAACACCATGTGTGATTGTAGAAACAACAAACAACAAACACTACTCTACACTGCTCAAAAATCGCGTTTGAATAGTCAGTAGGAAATTCTTTAAATATGAAAACTTAATTACAGGCTGTGAGTTAGAAGTGCCAGACTGTCCTTGCAAAGTTGGAATTGCCCCACTTTATAGCCTTAACCCTTTGTACACAGCTGGCATTGTAGGCTACTCTCCCAGGTTCATGAAACAATCCTCCGTAAAATGCGCTGCACACACACGGATATTTGTGTTGTACTGTTCTGGAACAGTGTTGGAAATACAACTTAACCACTGATTTCTAGTTGTGTACACATTTGGAAGGCCAAAGAAAGCACTTTAGCTTTGACAATGAAACACACAGCATCTAGACAACATGGTGGCGTCTGCAACAATACTACAGCCAGTATAAAAAATTACGTCTTCTTTATTTGCGCATACACTGAGAGGGTGCTCACTGCAGAGCCAAACGGGAGGAGCTGGAGCTCTAGCTTCCCCTCGCTGGAGGTAATGGGTGGAGATAGACACCTAACCACACCCTAACCCTACCCCTTACCCTATCCTAAACATAACTCCACCCATTAGTTGGAGGTGGAGCTGGACATCCAGGGAGGGGGAGCTGGAGGCCATTAGGCTCTGCAGTGAGCAGTACTTATATACATTTGGGTGGTGTAATGCAAATCTTCCCACACCGTGACGTAGACATGTGGGGGCGTGTTTAAACGAGTTTAAACAACCCAATCCACCCTTTTCCACGTCACGCCAACCCCACCGGAAACATCAAAAACACTGCTCTTACAGGTCTACAAAATAAATAAATAAATAAAATAAATATAAAAATAGTTTTACAAATGAAAATAGTAAAAAATAGTAATAAAAGATTACACATTAATAATACCTAACTACAATTTTAGCTTACCCATTGAGAAGAAAGTCTGTATGTCCATCGTATCGATTGTAAACCCAAACATTCCATAAAATTCCCAATAAATAATGCAAAAACATTAAACAGAAAAAAAGTGTTCAATTCAATTCAATTCAATTCAAATTTATTTGTATAGCGCTTTTCACGATACATATCGTTGCAAAGCAGCTTTACACAAAATTGACATTTTTACAATATATGTAGTAGTAGCTTGATGTACATATGGCAGAGATGTGTGGTAAAGATCAATTAACGATGTAATCAAACAGACAAAGAACACCATAAATTAGTAGCAGAATTCGGTGCTGTATGTTTTCAGGGTTGGCATCATCTGAAGTCCTCTGTGGGGTTGGCATCAACTCTTCTTAAGTGTTCTGGATCCACACTGGAGCTTGTGAATTCCTCGTTACCATGGGATGTCAATCCCATGGCAAAAACAGAGAACGAATAGGAACATAATTAGCGTAGCTGCTGTTCAAACTAAGAAAAGGAAGGTTTGTTAAACCAGAGCTAAAAGATTAATAATGAACATTTGATCAGATATAGCTGCAGGAAACGTTTATGAGATGCATTATTTGAATGCTTGGCTAAAAAGATGTGTCTTTAATCTAGATTTAAACAGAGAGAGTGTGTCTGAACCCCGAACGTTATCAGGAAGGCTGTTCCAGAGTTTGGGTGCCAAATGTGAAAAAGCTCTACCTCCTTTAGTGGACTTTGCTATCCTAGGTACTACCAACAGTCCAGAGTTTTGTGACCTTAGGGAGCGTGATGGATTGTAGCGTGGTAGAAGACTAGTTAGGTACGCAGGAGCTAAACCGTTAAGTGCCTTATAGGTAAGAAGTGCTATTTTGTAGCTGATGCGGAACCTAATAGGTAGCCAGTGCAGAGACTTTAAAATTGGGGTAATATGATCATATTTTCTTGACCTGGTAAGGACTCTAGCAGCTGCATTTTGGACTATCTGTAGCTTGTTTATTGAAGATGCAGGACAACCACCTAGTAGTGCATTACAATAGTCCAGTCTAGAGGTCATGAATGCGTGAACTAGCTTTTCTGCATCAGAAACAGGTAACATGTTTCGCAGCTTGGCAATGTTTCTAAGATGGAAGAATGCTGTTTTTGTAACATGAGAAATATGATTTTCAAAAGACAAGTTGCTGTCTAATATAACACCCAGACTTTTGACTGTAGTGGAAGTAACAGTACATCCGTCTAGTTGTAAATTGTAAGTCAAAAGATTCTGTGTATTGTTTTTAGGTCCAATAAGTAATATCTCTGTCTTATCTGAATTTAATAGCAGAAAATTGTTGGTCATCCAATCTTTTACATTTTTAACACACTCTGTTAACTTTGATAATTTAGAAGTTTCATCTGGTCTTGTTGAGACATATAGTTGAGTATCATCAGCATAACAATGGAAACTAATCCCGTGTTTTCTAATAATATTACCAAGGGGCAGCATGTATATTGAAAATAGTAGAGGACCTAGAACAGATCCTTGTGGCACTCCATACTTTACTGGTGATAACTGAGATGACTCCCCATTTAAATAAACAAAGTGGTAGCGATCAGACAGGTAGGATCTAAACCATTTTAAAGCCTGCCCTTGGATACCTGCATAATTTTGTAGTCGATCTATTAGTATGTCATGATCTATAGTGTCGAACGCAGCACTAAGATCAAGTAAAACTAGCAATGAGATGCAGCCTTGGTCTGACGCAAGAAGCAAGTCATTAGTGATTTTAACAAGTGCAGTTTCTGTGCTGTGATGGGGCCTGAAGCCTGACTGAAATTCTTCATAGATATCATTTTTTTGCAAGAATGAGCACAGTTGAGCAGATATAACTTTCTCTAAAATTTTAGACATAAATGGGAGATTAGAAATGGGTCTATAATTTGCCAGTTCACTAGGGTCTAGTTGTGGTTTCTTAATAAGAGGCTTAATAACCGCCAGGTTGAATGGTTTAGGGACGTGACCTAAAGATAACGATGAGTTGATAATATTGAGAAGCGGTTCTTCTGCCACAGGTAACAATTCTTTTAGTAATTTAGTGGGTACAGGATCTAATAGGCATGTTGTTGGTTTAGACACAGTGATGAGTTTATTTAACTCTTCCTGTCCTATAGCGGTAAAGTACTGCAGTTTTTCTTTGGGTGCGACGAAACAAGTTGACATATTAGATGCAGTATAATCTACATTGGTTATTGCATTTCTGATGTTATCTATTTTATCAGTGAAGAAATTCATAAAGTCATTGCTATTAAACTGTAAAGGAATATTTAGATCAGGTGGTGTCTGGTTATTTGTTAATCTAGCCACTGTGCTAAATAAAAACCTTGGATTGTTTTGGTTATTTTCTATGAGTTTGCGGAAATGCTCAGCCCTAGCAGCTTTTAAAGCCTGTCTGTATCTGGACATACAGTTTTTCCATGCAATTCTAAAAACTTCCAAGTTAGTTTTTCTCCATTTGCGCTCAAGATTGCGAGTTTCTTTCTTGAGGGAATGGGTATTACTGTTGTACCATGGCGCAATACGTTTTTCTCTAACTTTTTTCAATTTGATGGGGGCAACAGCTTCTAACGTATCGGAGAAGATGGTGCCCATATTGCTAGTCATTTTGTCTAGATCCTGTGTATTAAGGGGTACACAGAGCAGTTGAGATAAATCAGGCAGGTTATTTGTAAATCTATCTTTGGTGGCTGGAACAATAGTTCTGCCAAGACGATAACGCGGAGCCATATAGTTAATATCAGTGATACGCAGCATGCACGATACAAGGAAATGGTCAGAAACATCATCACTTTGAGGTACGATATCTATATCAGTAAGATCAATTCCATGCGATATAATTAAATCTAGCGTATGATTAAAACGATGAGTGGGCCCGGTGACATTTTGCTTGACTCCAAAAGAGTTTATTAGGTCAGTAAACGCAAGTCCTAATGCATCATTTGTATTATCAACGTGAATGTTAAAATCTCCGACAATTAGAACTTTATCAAAATTAACCAATAGTTCTGAAAGGAATTCTGCAAATTCTTTTAGGAAATCTGTATATGGTCCTGGCGGTCTATACACAGTAGCTAAAACAAGAGATAGGAGAGATTTCTTTTGGATATCTGGCAGAGTAACATTAAGCAAAAGTATTTCAAATGAATTAAACCTGTATCCTGTTTTCTGAGTAACATTGAGAATATCACTATATATTGTTGCAACACCACCACCACGACTACTCTGACGGGGCTCATGCTTATAATAGTAGTTTGGTGGAGTAGACCCATTTAGACCAATATAATCATTAGGTTTTAGCCAGGTTTCAGTTAAGCAGAGTACATCAAAACTATTATCTGTGATCATTTCATTCACAATAACTGCTTTGGGTGCAAGTGATCTAATGTTTAGGAGCCCAAGCTTTAAAAATGGCTTCTGTTCGTGTATTTTGATTTTTTCTGGTTTAATTACGATCAGATTTTTTCTAGATCCTGCATTAAATTTATGTTTTGACCTCACTATTCGAGGAACAGACACAGTCTTTATAGATTGGACAGTGCAAGTACTATCATTTAAGCATTCAGAACAAAAGCCATCATAGCAATCATTTGAGAATGTACTTACTAGTCAAATGGAGCGTAGCGTCCTGGAGATGTTGTCCGACAGCAGCTCCGCTCCGACTCTGCTGGGGTGCAGGCCATCAGCACGGAAAAGCCTAGGACGTTCCCAAAAAAGATTCCAATTATTAACAAAGAGTAGTTTCTGTTCTTTACACCATGTCAATAACCATTCATTTAGAGCAAGAAGTCTACTGAACCTTTTCGATACGTGGGAAGCGGTCCTGACACAATGATCCTCGTCGCGGGCGACGTGCTGCGAACCGTCTCGATCAGGCTGCTGAAGTCCCTCTTCAGAACCTCCGTCTGCCGCAGCCTGGTGTCGTTCACCCCCGCGTGCAGGACGATCGCGCCGACGCTCTCGCCGTCCTTCAGGATTGCGGGTATCTGCGCAGAAACATCGAGAACGCGAGCACCAGGAAAACAGTGGGTGTGGACTTTACCTTTAGCTAAAGTAGCACGTACGTACCGGACAATGGAGTCTCCGACGATCACAGCGTCGCGTCCCGTCTCGCGGAGGGGAGCGAAGCGGTTCCGGGTGGAGGTCTCGAAGACCGGAGGCGGCGGAGGGGGCGAGGTCCTCGGCCGGGGCCTGGCTCGTGTCTTCCGCTGCTGCTGCACCCAGGGTCCGTGGTGTCCCGGCACCGGAGTGAAGGACATCTGGGAAGATCGCGTCCAGGGTGCACGGGAGCTGTGCAGAGAAGCACACGGAGTAGAGGTGGTCAGAGTGTTAGTATCGCGCTGTATAATGTTACTTACCCAGGAGGATTCCAGAGCGGCTGTCCGCTCTCTCAGCTCCGTCTGCCTCACCAACAGTTCCTGGATCTGCTTCTCCACGGCCTCCAGCTCGAGCTGCAACGACTGCAGCTCGAAAGTGTTCCCTTTCGAGGAACTCGAACTGCGTCCTCTAGAGGTCGCTATGGGGGAACGTCTCCTACGTGACCCGTGTCTGAAGCCATATACAAAAACTACACGGTACTGGCTGGCGACAGCCTATGACGTCACTGCCGGCGCGACTCGTCGCTGATGGCGCGTCATACCAGCGCGACCGCATTGTACAAAAGGGCGCCGGTTGAACACAGCATTCTCTTCTTCGTCTTCAGCGACTGTTTTGTTTGAAGCCTGCAATTCTACAGCAGTAAGCTTTCTCTCTTATTTACGATGGCCAGCACTAGCAAGGCGTTTAAGAGGTGTGGATCCGTGTCCTAGATATTTGACACCAGATGACACACACGATCTTTGCGTCATGTGTTTGGGCGAAGAGCACACACACGAGGTCCTTGAGGGGGCGATTTGTGTGCACTGCGAGCGTCTTCCTATAAAGACGCTCCACTCTCGTTTGTCCCTCTTTTCGAGGAAGGAGGGACAGCCTTCTGCTCCCCGCGATTCGGGACCTGGCGCTGCCGAGGCGCGGAGGAAACTGAGCTTGTGGGGATCGCAGATGGATCTTGCCGATAAGCTGGATAAGGGGCTTTCCCTGTCTCGCTCGTCGGCTGGAGATGAGAGTGAGCTGTTGGAGGATGACGATGTGATTTCTCTCACATCGTCTGATCCAGCAGCCAGTGCTCTACTGGGTTCCACCCAGGAAGAACAGGAGTTGTTGGATGAGGAAATGCAAGCTGACTCTTCTCAAAACTCCTGCCCCACGTATGCTGAGCTGCTGGAGGTTATGGAGCATGCCACAGCGAGGTTGGATCTGCCGTGGAAACGGATGAAAAAGGCGGCACTGCGGGGCCGTCTTGATGAACGTTTCCTGTCTGACCATAACCCCCCGGCTCAAGTGAGCCTTCCATTCCTTCCCGATCTCCATACGGAGGTCGTGAAGGCATGGGATAAGCCATTTTCTTCACGCATTCATGCGCGAAAATGGCTATAAGAAGATGCCTCCTATTAAAGAGACGCTTGCGAGCTATCTCTCTGTAGGTGAAGCGTCATCTCTCAAGGCTCCCTCCCTGCCAACCGAGCCCCTTCAAAGGACATCTTGCTTGAATGGCAGGGCATACGCGGCAGCGGGTCAGGCAGTGGCCTCATTGCACACGATGGCGGTGCTTCAGGCTTATCAGGCTGACCTGCTGAAGGACCTGGATAAAGGCCAGGGGCTTTCCCCTGACGAGGTCCGAGCCCGAACATCAAAGGGGTCCTGGCCCGTCCCGGTCTGAGGATCGGAGACAGGCTCAGAAGGCTAGTGTTGCGGCACGTGCCCCTCCTCCACCTGCGTTCGGCTCCAGGAGATGGCGTTGGCAGAAGGGAGGTCGTCAGGATCTGAGAGAGGTGGTCCAGGCGAGGCGTTCCCAACGCTCTCGTCCGGACCAGAGTAAGAAATAATTTCTACTCACATCCCTCTCAGGGTGGCTCACCTCCCCTCTTTAATTCCCCTGCTGCGGTAGAACTGCAGTCTCTTACTGCTGGACCACATGATGTGCTGGGTTTTTGTTCTATTTTGTATAGAACGGCCGTACTGATGGCCCCCTTATGAGGGGAGAATCTACCCTGAGACCGCTTATGCTCCAAAACGACCTCATCGGATAATCGGCCGCTTGCTGCCGCCCGATGTGTTTTTCCTCCCATCACATTACGCGTGTATGGAAGATGACCACCCTCTCTGGGTATTTGAGGCCTTTGCCTCCTGGAGCTTCTTAGAATCAGCAACCTTGGTCCTTAGACCTCTTCTCTACCCTTATGATGTCTCTCTGACATGAGATGAGTAGGCTGTGCTTCCCTGCTATGCAGGGTCATTTAAGCAGGCCGTCTTTGGGCAGAGCGGGTAGGTCCTTTCCTCTATAGTAGGTTAGGTACCTACCCTACAGCTGCTGTGCATCCCATCGTTGCCACGTTGGATGAGTCGGCCGCTTGCTGCCGCCCAACATGTCTCTGCTTCTGTCACATTAGCATGTACGGAAGCTGTACTATCCCATGCGGGTATCCAAGGCCATCTGGCTTATGATTTCGGCAGTAGAGGTCACTAAACCTCTTTCTGCCTTTATATCCCTCCTGTTAGGAGATGAGCTTGGCAGTACTTCCCTCTTTAATAGGGCAGTCTGAGTACACTGTTCCTAGTAGAACGCACAGGGGTCCTCCCCTCCGTGGGCGAGGTGTCTACCCTGTGGCTGCTAAATCCTCACCTTGGATACCAAGATTGAGCTTTTATCTCATCGGATAAATCGGCCGCTTGCTGCCGCCCGATGTGTTTTGCCTTTCGCCACTTGTGTGTGCGGAAGCTGCTCTGATTCATTAGGGCCTTCTAGAAGCCCCGTAGACAGCAGTTTTTTCCCTGCCCCAGTGATGTCTCTCCTGACATTGCATGAGCCTGACAAATGCTCCCCTCATTGAGGGTCTTTTGTGAGCATGTCACTCTCAATTGGAGCTCATAAGTTCCTCTCTATGCCGAGAGAAGGACCTCCGCTCCCTATGGCTCTGGCTTTCCAGGTGGTAGTCCCTGGTGGGATGATGTAAGTCAGCCTTCTTTGCTCCTCTCAAAGATGAGGGTCTTCTGTGAGCACGCTATACCCTGTTGAGCAACCAGATTTCTCTTCTCTTGAGAATTTTATCTCCTCTGCTCCGGGACATCCCATTCAGGCCGCTCATACTGAGCGTTAAAGTGCTCCCCTTTTCTGCAGAAGGGTCGCTTTGAGCATGATTATTGAGCATGGTATTTCAGTGTCCAGGCTCGCCGGACACATTCTAAAATCCATGTTGTGGTAAGAACGCACACTAGCTTCTTGTGTTCTTTCTAAAATCCTGTATGGTGGGGATCACGCATTTTAGCTTCGTACCTTTCTTGAGTTGTTTGGCCCCGGAACCTTGGGCCACACTCGACTTACGTATCGCCTAGATACTCCTGAACGGGGTGCTGATGACCTACCCTGCCAGCTCTTCGAGCAAGGTCACATGAGCAGTAGGTAAACCCCCTGTTGATAAGCCAAGGTCTAGACTACTGTCCTAGACTATAGGCTATATCCCTTAAAGGAATCTCTTTCTGATTCCAAGTCTGAGCTCTGCCCTACAGCCAGGCATCGTTAGCCCTGGCCTTACAGGTAAGTTCTTGGGTATGCAGCTCAGGCCTTTGGCCGAAGGGATTAAGTCACTGACAGCCGCCTGGACGTCCTTTGGGGCAGCTCCTCCTACTTAGGTGAAGCTGGTACTTAATGCTCGCCTTGTGTGTCTGGCTTGCACTCCCCTCAGCATGCCAGCGTGGGTATAACCGTTCCCCATCGCGACCTCTAGAGGACGCAGTTCGAGTTCCTCGAAAGGGAACGTCTCAGGTTACGTATGTAACCCTGGTTCCCTGAGAAGGGAACGAGACACTGCATCCTCTAGACTTGTGGCCATGCTTCGGACACAAGCTTCAGACGAAGAAGCAAATGTTGTGTTCAACTGGCGCCCTTTTGTACAATACGGTCGCGCTGGTATGACGCGCCAGCAGCGACGAGTCGCGCCGGCAGTGACGTCATAGGCTGTCGCCGGCCAGTACCGTGTAGTTTTTGTATATGGCTTCAGACACGGGTCACGTAGGAGACGTTCCCCCATAGCGACCTCTAGAGGACGCAGTGTCTCGATCCCTTCTCAGGGAACCAGGGTTACATACGTAACCTGAGACGTTTTTTCCTTATTTCAGTAATTCAACTGGGTGTCAAAACAGTATAGCCCAACCCCTGTCCAATGGTTATGATTGTCATGTAAAACTGTGTTGTAGCCTACCCTTCAGCTAACTTTGTATTTTACTAAGCATTTTACTTAAGCTGGTGGTCTATCCGCATAGTCTTTCTTCATGGTGACACTTGACCAAGGATGGCTTGCTTAAAAAGCAAATTAAGAACTATTTTGGCATGGTGAAGACCAGCCCATACAGAGCAACACTGAGCAGGTCATGTAGAGATTTTGAATAGTTCAGGATCTACAGGTATTAAAGAAAGAGCAACCATACTCTTGTGATCTTATGGATTTTCTCACCGAAACTTGCAGACAGGTTTCTTGACCGCCGGATGACGCTCATTGCACGGGACTCATGATCTAGTGGAGAGCGTTATTATCCACTCCCAGCAGAAGGACACTTCAGTGACGTCACCTCAAGCGAGAAGGAAGCGGAGCGCTTGCTGGAAGCTGTCACACAGTAGTTGTGGCGAAAGCAAGAGAACCCTTTCCGCACGCGCGCACCCAACTGTTGCGCTACACGGACAAACGGCACGGCAGATAAAGAACGTTGTAGTTATCTGAGAGCAACTTCCACATACTCTGCGGGGAATTATTCTCTCCTGTTTCTGCGATGGCTGATGTCATACAAAGCAACGAGCAATCCTCTTCTGACGTTGCAAATCGATTCGCCCGTAAAGGTGCTTTGAGGCAGAAAAACGTCCATGAAGTGAAAAACCACAAATTTATTGCGAGGTTTTTCAAGCAGCCGACTTTCTGCAGTCACTGCACTGACTTTATTTGGTAAGTAGATCATTTCACTAGTTTTTGCAATATCGGTAAAAGTTTAAAGATCATAACAGTGTTACTGTAGATCTTGCAGCTAACCTTCTACCAGGGGTTCATCTAGGAACAGACACTGTTTTAAGCATTTAAGAAACTCACTGTTTCCATTTCAGCGGTGTTCAGAACGCACATGAATAAAACACGTTTAGAGTTTACTGTCACACTGAACTCGGCTCCACACAGCTCCTGCGCTTTAACTTGCTTTCCTAATAGAAATGTCTTGTTTTTGGACAGAACTAAAGCTAAAGTTACTTAAGTTTCATACTACTGCCGTATTCTGCATGCCTCACGTTTACTGGGGTTGCCATGATTTGGGCGTGATCAGTTTGTTCAGGCTTACAGTAGGGCATTTAGCTGCTCAGTCAAGTCATTGCTTCACACTTGTTGATAGTTTATTTAGTAACATATCAAAGTAAAAATAGGATTTAGGGTCTCAGATATGATAAAATATGACAAAATTACTCAAATATAAAATGGTTAATCTAAAACCACATTTTTGTATTTAATATTTCACATTTTTATTTTTTTTGAACATGCTGGAGTGGTCCGCTTTAATGATCAAATTTATGCCTCCTGTAAAAGTCACTGTGAAATTGCATGCCCTTTTATTGTTTTCCCATATGTTCATTGATACAAATCAAACATTAGATACCATGGCTGTTCATGTACTTTTTAATTAAGGGATTGCTTGTTCAGTGGAAGAGAACTGATAGCTAAAAGCCCATTAAAGGATTTAGAGAGGCAGATCTCTAATGCATTGTTTTTTCTCTCTCTCCTCTTCAACAGGGGGTTTGGGAAGCAAGGATTTCAGTGCCAAGGTAAGCAGCCATAGATGGATTTGCATGTCCTGGTTATTCTCTGAATAGTCACTTTTATGGATCCTGACTTAAGAGGATGTTGCTGTGGTCCTAAACACCAGACATCGTTAGAAGCCGTTTTTTCATTTGCACACATGATCAGCTCAGTTGAATGCACAAAACAAGCAAGTGTTGCAGATTGTAGTAGTAGCAAGTAGTCACTGTTTGTGGTTAAAGAGGCCTAAATTAGCAGAGAAAATGGGAGCTATAATGTCTCTCATAAACATCCCTTAGATGGCCTTGAAGTAAATAACTCTTGTCTTAAAGAAACCCAATAGCTGTTTGGTACCTCAGTGAAAAGCCTCTTACACAGAGGGGCAGTTCATCTACAGAAGGTACTAATATGAACCATACTGTGTAATATGCTTTTTTAAATTGTTTATATATATATACCCACATTTTACACTTTACATGTGCGGTCACATTTGCTGTTGCTTTGCAAAATTTCAAGTAGAAATTTGCTCAATCAGTTTCCCATGAGGGCAAGAATTTTCACCATTTTCAGATTTTGCTAATGTTCACAGTGGTCATGCAAATTCGCCATACTCACCAACAGAAAAGTGAAAATAATTCTTGTGTGAGCTTTTCTTAATACATCTCATAATACAGTGTTTTGAATGTGAAATGTTGCTGAAATTTAAATCTGAAAACTAAATACTAATATATAGAAAGCACATGTGATATACAAAAAAAGTGCAAAACACTATAATGTTAACACACATGATACTAAAATAATGCAATAAACATTAATTACAACACAAGGTGTATTATAAAGCCCTATATTACATAATCGATAATGTAATGGATACAAAGGAAGAAGAAACTGTTACTACAATGGCAAAACATTAAATGTGGGCTGTCACACAGAGATTTCTGGCAATCTGAATTATAAGATGACTTGTTTGTTTTTGTTTTTTCACTTCTAAAAACTGTACATTCAAAAGTATGTTACTGTGAATTTAAAAGAAATGTCCCATTATATCTGTTACAATTTTTCACAGCATAGAGATACTTTACACAATTACCTTTTTTTTTTAATCTTTTTTTTTATTATTATTATTTTTTCGCAGTGGTACACATGAAATGTGGTCACATGTTTTTTACAGTCGCATGCATTTTCTCTCTGTGTGTTTCAATTTATGTCATTCAATCACAAAACATGGACTCCATTTCCATCTGTATATAGTACAGTATTCTCACCACCTAGTGGACCTTTCTGTTAAACCAGTATGGAGGCCAAAACATGAGAAACAAAATCTAAAAGTCTCTAAAAGTCTACTGATTTTAATTGTATATACTTTGGTCAGAGTTTTTGCTTAACTGAGAATGACACAGATAATTAAGATTTTTGAAGACAAGCAAATGATAAGGATAAGAATTAGATTAACATGAGTGTATTACTCTGCTCTTGGCGCTATCAGCAACCTAAAGGCTGGCCCACACTGAAAGATTGTTAAAATCTTATGAGATTTTTTAAAAATGTGAGAGACCACAAATATAGCAATAAAAATGATAGATTTAACTGTTTTGTTCCTATAGTGTGTTAAGTGCTACGATGTGACCAAGACAGCACACCATACACTTACCGATTCCATTCACAAACAACCTGACTGTGAACACGGCAAATCTTGCAAAATCTCTCGCAGTCAAACGTGACTTTTAGAGTAAACAAATGATGGATGATGGGTGAGGAGGAAATGGCAAAAAATGTATTTAGATTTCTTTTTTACCAAAGATTCACATAAAAAAATAAAAAGGTTTGGGTGAAGAGTCGTAAAGATAGCATAAACGTGGACTTTACATGTTGCAGTGCGAGCTGAGGTGACTAAATGCTTCTGTCTTCTATCAGCTCACTTTCTGATTGGGAATCGTTTAGTTCTACGTGACAATCTACAGAGTGCATGCATGTTTGTCCTTGGGGATCCCCCCACACAACAGGATTTCTGAAAGCTGAGCTCTTGACATGAGATCATCAGCTGTGAATCAGCTGCCAATACTTTCTTGGCAAAACTAATTTCGATTTCAGGCCCTGCCCCTGCAAGGTCTCTTTTCGCATTTTTTGAATTATCAATCTGAGTATCACTATTACCGTCAAATATTTAGTACCAGAGCTTAAAATGCATAGCGTAACATGTGCATCCTTCTGCTGCAGATGCACTGCAAGAGACAGAAAGAATGCGAGCTGTTATGGAAGGAAAAAATGGGTTTGCTTGGTCTCTGTCATTGTTGGTTTTAGTTTTTTTGAAGTTCCTTTGAAAAAAAAAAAAAACTGAAATCATTTGGCAAAGTGATATGGACAGCTAATGCGGTCAAGACCTGCCTAGAACTACTTAAGCTGTGCGTTACTCTGAAAATAATTGCACACCTTAGAATGTTCTCCAACCAGTCAGATTCAAGCATTAAACACCCCCGTAGTATAATAATCCTTAAATTACGATATCATAGTTTACAGTCTGAAGTAAACTTGCCATATCATAAAGAGGTCAAATAATTTAGGACTTCTTAATTTATCATGAGGATCTTCATGGGTCCTCTATTATTTATTGTTTTTTCCTGCATGTTTGTTGTTGCTAAAAATCTAAAGTTATTGTTTTAAAACATTTTTATGTTCAGGTTTGCATGTAATAACTTATGTAATTCATGTGACTCAATGTGATTCAAATATTATTTTTAGTAGTTGACTTCTTTTCAGATAGTTAGTCATTAAATCCTCAGCTCCGTAAACACTGCAGGTGTCACGATGGTCACAGATATGGAGGTGTACCAAATTTCACCAAGCTGAGTGCTCACCACAAAAAAACAAAACAAAAAAACAAACAAAAAAAAAAAAAAAATCTTGCTCACAGATAACAGAATGTCTGTGTGGGTGAGTTGTTTAGTTTGTAATTAGTGCATCTATTTCCCCCAGCCTGACCCATTATAGACCAATTTCCAGAATGTTCGCAAAAATGGACAGCCAAATAAGACAGTCAGAGGAAAGTGGAGCCATTGCTTCCTCTCATGTGACTTTTCCCTAGTTATTCACAATTACCCCATCAAACTCATGCCATGCCACTGATAGAGCTTACAGAGCTGAAGGGAGATAAGAAAAATTCTAGTCTCCCTCTAAAACTTTACCCGCCTGTGTCACTGTTTGACAGTGTCACCTTAAAAAATGAGTGATTTATATGCAGCTGATCTCATTATTTGAGCCAACTCTGGGTTTGAGCCAACTCTGCTCTGCACAACTGCTGCAGGAACTGCTTTCCTATATCTGTTTCATATCAGTTTAATGTTCTAAAATGCATTGCATTTAACACAGTACACCTGAATTTCTCTTCTACAGTCATGAGTCCCTCTTGTGTGCCCTTTAAAACTTATATGTATATATATATATATATTTGCTTTATATGTTGCTTTAATTATTGCCACTCTGGTGATCTTGCTCTCTATTACACTGAAAATAATGTTAGATTGGTTTGGCTTTTGATTGTGCCTTTCAGCCTAGCAGGTTAAACTGCTGAAATTAGTGATATTATTGCAATGACGGCCTTCAGAAATGACTTAAGATGATTGTCCATGCAGTATGTCCAATCTTTGCTCTCTGTAAAATCACTTACCAGTTAGATGGCAAGATTTTATAAAGTCCCAGTGAAAGACAAAGAGAAGACCATTTTCATACACTTCTACAAAAGGCATGTTGGAGTAACATTGTTTTTAATCTGCAGAGAACCAGAGCATTGATTATTGTTAAGAGCACTTTAATGTACTGTAACATGTGGATTTTTATGCACTGAACTGCAACTCCATACTTAAGCTGAAATCCTTCAGCCATGCATGAGGTGACCTGCCTTCAGGCTTTTAATGTTAAATCTATTTTGTTTATTTTCTTTAGCATTGGTAACCCTTTTTAGAAAATATACTTAGTATACAGCTTCTGAAAAGCTCCTCTCTCTTTGAGCAGAAGACCAAATTACAAATATCTAGGCCCGACAGACCATCCCATTTCAGACTTTGATATGGACATTTCACTCTAATGGATACTCTCTTTGTAGGGGGGATGAAAGGTATAAACTGTGCTTAAAAGATCAGTGGATTATGTGATTATCCCAAAAAGAGCTTTTGTCATGAAGTTCATAAGCTGTGTATTATTTTGAAAGACAGTCATAAAAATGTCATTATCATTAAACTGCACTCAGCACTAGATGTAAGATGTAATTTGCAATATTGCATTTTTCATTTGCAGCTAGTCAGATAGATTGACGAAAACAGAAAAATACCTGAAAGCATCTGTGCATTTTTGTATCTGAGAGGAAATTTCAGTGATAATGTGTGTAAATGTGTTAAAAAAGTAAACGTTTTTGGAAAAAGTTTTGTTAAAATTAATAATTAAAAATGAACTGGTCAACATTTGATAATTGTTGGACAAAGGACTTCAAAGGAACTTCTTGATATGGTTTTCTTGTGATGGAACAAAAATTTTAGGACTAGTTCAGAGATGTAGCGCAAAATTCAGTATGACAAAAGATTGGTTTAATTAACACATGGTTGATGAGGTGTTCTGTGAGGCCATATCAGGTAAAATTAATAGAGTAAAATTAGGGATGTTCACAATTATTAAAATCAGTAATGCTTGAAATTAACTGACTCTCTAAATCTGATATCAAATGCTGCTGAAAGTATACCAAAACTGAACCTAAATACTGTATACCTAAATAGAACACCAAATAAATTGCAGCCAACATATTATAACCAGGATGTCCACTGTTGTTTTCTGAATGAATGGATAATTCAAAATGCTTTCTGTCATTATAACAGAAAAAAATAATAAATAAAAGAAATAAAATAATTGTAAAATGAAAATTTAAACAAGGTTTCAATTATCTCCAAGTGTCACATAAGCCTTGGAGTCTACTGTCAATCTTAAATTGTAGTATCAGCATGGTTCCAAAGTACCAATAGTTTTAACATTGTTAATTTTTCCTGTTCTGTTTAAGACTATTATTTGCCAAAACAATACCCAACCTTCATCCTGTTCCGTTAATGATTATGGAACACAATACTAAATCGTGCTATGACCTAGGGGTGTTTATGGCCAAAAAAATATATATATTTTTGTATATTTGGCAGAACTGCGACATACAGTATCCACCTTATTTTTTCCGTAAGAGCGGGCGTGGACATTTGTAAATTTAATGTGTCTCATCCACGTCCAGCTATTTTAAGCTGTACAAAACAACTTGTTTTGCTGCTTGATATTGTAAACTGGTGGGTCTTACCATATTATTTGAATGTATTATCTTCATTATAAACACAGTGGTTTGCAGTGCAAACAGTTTTACCATTTACTGCACATCATTTCTCTCATTATTTCTCTATGGCAGCTTACGAACTGGAAGTCTCACACATTACCAGAAAACTGCTTACTTTTGCATTGAAAAGTAAGGTGGATAAATCTCTCTCTTTAATTTGGATTTAAAAAAAAAAAAAAACTATATTATCTTTAACCTTTTATTTCACATCCCAATAAATTGCCCAATAAAACAATGTTCATGTTAAAGGCTATAAAAACAAATATAGTGAATGTAACTATGCAGCTATATTATACATTGTACAATGTAAAAACAAAAATAATGCTTTTTAAAGCAGAAGTTAAATTCACTAACATAAAAATAAACAAAATAAAAACAAAAGCACAGACTAATGCACTTCACAGTTACTTACTGCTATAATAAAAATTTACTTACTTGTAGTTTTAAAATTCTACATATGGCACATTCATTAGCCAACTACAAATATCTTTGCACTCCTATTCTATTGCGCTCTGTCAGATTGACATGCTCGTGGTCACTCGTTTACTGAAGTCTGTGAAGTTTAGCTGTGACTCGTGTAGAAGGCTCATGTACTCCGGACAGTAAAAATGGAAATATGTCCATGACTTTTAAAGATGCAGAAACCTATGAAATATAATTATTTAAAGGAAAACACCACACCTCAAATGCATTAAACAGCACAAGTAGCTGTTAGATGCTTTCTGTCAGAGCATCTGACTGGGCAAGCTGCTTTAAACTACATGTGTTAACTATGTCTTATATAGTTATTTTAAAGCCCTTGATATAAAGCATGTCTCATGTTTAGGACAAATTGGATTATGCACTTTCCCTGCAGCTAACTCCATGTGCTCTGCTATTTTTCAGATTCGCTTTCAAATCAAATCACTGTATATCGATATAAACGGTATTGCCTCATACCATATCGTTTACAAAAAAATATTTCGATATATCTTACAAAATCAATATAAAGCCCAACCCTACTCTGACCCAACCCCCGGTATTCGAAACAGCTTGGTTGTGACTGTGATTTTACACTGGGTCATTGGAGCTCTACAGCAAAAGCATTATAGTACACAATCTGTAGAAAAGCATTGTAATATCTGTAGCGGCTGTACAGTCAATCATTCTTCACTTCTGCAGTGGGAATATCATGGAGAGCTAAGGATTAGCATTTCAGATATTAACATTGGTGCTATTGAGTTATCCATTGAGGAAGAGTCTTTAGACATGAGTGTAAAAAGGGGGGTTGGGTGTTTCAGGAAAAGCCGCATTATAAATGCACAGATCAAGCAAAGCTCTGCATTAGTGTATATGACTGGTGCATGTGCCTGTGCAAACACATTAGCCGTGTAATGGTTCCACTCTAAATTACTGCACACTCTGACCGTGATTGTGTGTAGATTTTTTTTTTCTTTTTTTAGATAATATTATTTGATGGGGAAACATGGATTCTTGTCCATAAAGAAGAGAGAGAGGTAGTTGGTGGGTTTTTGATGGGAGATAACAACATGATAGTAATTCAACAAATGGAGAGATGAAGGCTTTTGGCTTCCTCTTAAAGCAGATCATCAAAGCAAATGTGCTCATGTGCTTCTGGTGAACTGCAACATTATACTTCCACAGTTCATATCTCTTTGCACGATCATTTACAAAACAGATGAATAACAATGCTTCTGGACAGACATCTGTTTCAATCAGTTCTGTAATTTGGCAACTAAAAAATTGTACTTTTTTTTCTCACAATGCAGAAAAAAGATATATATATATATATATATATATATATATGTGTGTGTGTGTGTGTGTGTGCAATCTGAGTGTGTATATATGTGTGGAAAGGTGCAATACAAGAAAGAGAGACAGAGGAGGCAGGGAAGAGCACTATAGCAGGAAACAAACTACACATTTTCCCTTTTTTTGTGATAATTTATGACAAAAATAACATGACTGTGTAGATAAGAAACTTTTACTAATCAACACTGGTGACTTTAAAAGACAAAACAACTTACCATAGCCTTGAGCTATCCAGGGTTGTGTTTCCATTCAGTGATGTAATTTGTAGCTTAATAGTACAATGCATTGTTGGAAAAATTCTAGCTAGACCTGAAATAAAAGTATTTTTGTCGTTCATCTGTTGTTGGAAACACTGGATTGACAGTACAGAACTGTTGTTAATGACATCACACAGGTGTTGGAGTAATAACTTCTGCTAATAATTAATTCGATATTGAGTTACTGACAGATTTTTGCTGTAATTAAAGGAGAAGTCCACTTCCAAAACAAGATTCACATATAATGTACTCACCCCCTTGTCATCCACAATGTTCATGTCTTTCTTTCTTCAGTCGTAAAGAAATGATGTTTTTTGAGGAAAACATTTCTGCATTTTTCTCCATATAATGGACTGGTATGCTGCCCAGATTTTGAACTTCCAAAAGGCAGTTTAAATGTGGCTTCAAACAATCCCAAATGCAGCTCTAGACGATCCCAGCCGAGAAAGAAGGGTCTTATCTAGCGAAACGATCGGTTATTTTCGTAAAAAAAATACAATTTAAATACTTTTTAATCTCAAACACTCGTCTTGCCTTTTTTCTCAATTAACTTTGTGTATTCTGACTTAAGACAATTAGGGTATGTCAAAAAACTCCAATCGTATTTTCTCCCCCAACTTCAAAAATCATTTCAAAATCATCCTACATCACTGCAGAAGTTCCGATCCAGTCTTTGCAACGTGAACATGCAAAGAAGATCAACCAGCCTTAACAAAAAGGTAAAACAGTGATCTAGGACGATTTAGAAGTTGAGGGAGAACATGAGATAGGAGTTTTTCGACATACCCTAACTGTCATGAACCAGAACAAAAACAGTCCAAGCAGAGTAAGACGAGACGAGCGTTTGGCATTAAAAAGTATATATATTGTATTCTTTTTATTAAAATAACCAATCGTTACACTAGATAAGAACCTTCTTTCTCGGCTGGGATCATTTACAACCACATTTGGGATTGTTTGAAGCCGCAGTTAAACTGCATTGTGGAAGTTCAAAATCGGGGCACCATAGCACTCCATTATATGGAGAAAAATGCTGAAATGTTTTCCTCAAAAAACATAATTTCTTTACGACTGAAGAAAGAAAGACATGAACATATTAGATGACAAGGGGGTGAGTAAAGTATTTGTAAATTGTTGTTCTGTAAGTGGAGTTTTCCTTTAAGGAGGACTACTTTGGTATTTTTGTTCTATATTGTTTTGATTTTTTTTACAGATGTTTTTTATAGAACTTTCTTTTCATTCTGTTGTGAAACTTAAAGGTATAAAATGATATCTGTGATTTTTGGAATGAAAGATATTGCCACAGGAAAACTAATATAGACAGATATAGATCGTACTGCTTATTGAAGTCCATGTCATGCTATCAAGAATCTGTGCTTCTAACCACAGGTGGAGAGCTATTTCAACCACACTATTTTGTGATGATGTTTGTAAATGTTGGAAGTTGGAACTAGGGTTTTGGAATTTGTGACCATAGTTGAGACCATAAGCCAAAAGTGCTTTTGAGAAACGCACTCCATGATGATTCTTATATTCTCAGGCAGCCACAGAGTTTGTTTAATGTTTTCTGCAGATGACGGAGAAACAGCTGCTGTAGTGCTCAACAAATTACAAGAGACGTATGTTAGAAAAAGAGGTCTTTAAACCAGTGGCCTCAAGACAATGGAAATTTCTTTTGTTCTGACCTCATAATCATAAATCTGGTCTGTTAGCAGGAGACAAAAGCTTGGGTTGCTATAGTGACTCTCAGGACAGTCTTTGTGAGCGTAGTCAGGGTTTTAGCCCTTCACTGTGATGAAGATTCAGTGAGGTGGAATTACTTTACCAAAGCAAGCAGTTGGAAGGTGCATTGTAACAAAGCTCTAGTGCATAGCATAGCTGTACCAAATGTATACAGTCTGAAACAGTGTGGTGCTAGAATGTTACGGGGAGTTGGAGGTGAAGTGTTGAAGGTCTCCAGAAAAGTAAATAAATTAACCAATAAAGACCAGGGAGCCATTGGCAAAACAATGAATAGGCTTTTTGGTAGACTAGTAGAATTCATTTAAACAAACTATGTTTTTTGTAGTTGTATTTAGTATAGGTTGAATTGTGATAAGTATATGTTGTAATTTGATTCATCCTACACTGAAAAAAAAAGCCGCAGGGTTTACAGTTTTCACTAGTAAATTTTACAAGTAATTACAAAGAAACAGCAAGTAACTGTAACTTGATGTAAAGCAACTGTATGTAAGGTGTTTTAACATTGAAATGAGTTTAAAAATCATTCTGATCTGATGTTACTCTGACTTCTAATATGGCTAATGGCTGTTTCTTTTCCACAATCTGTTCTGGGAGTATGTATGTTTGGTGAGCGGGTACAAAGGTCCACAAAAAGCAAGCAAGTAGCCTGATAAGCGTAAATCTTGGTTTGGCTTTTATTTAATGGTGAGAGCTTTTAAAAGGATAGGCTGTAGTACAGATGCCAAGCTGGCCTTTCTGCAGCTAGACGATTAAGTAATATTAGTTGAATGTATTGCATTTTTGCATTTGATGTTGATATAAAAGTTTTACTGACTGTAAGTAACTTTGTAAGTACGTCACCTTATTCAACTAACCCTAACATTAAACTAATACTCTACTAATACGCTAATTGGAATTAGTTGACATACAGTCATGTGAAAAAGTTAGGACACCCTATTGAATTTCATGGTTTTCTGTATCAGGACATAAGAAAAAATTATCTGGTCGTTGGCAGGTCTTAAAATTTGGAAAATAAATCCTCAGATAAACATCATCACATGACATATCACACAGTGTCATTATTTATTGAAGAAAAATACAGCCAAGAGGGAATGGCCATGTGTGACAAAGTTAGGACACCACTTTTAGATCCACTGTAGATCCACTTTTAGCAGCAATAACTTAAAGCATTCATTTTCTGTGTGACTTTATCAGTCTCTCACATCGTTCTAGAGTAATTTGGACCACTCTTCTTTTCAACGTTGCTCCAGTTTATTGAGGTTTGTGGGCATTTGCTTATGCACAGCTCTCACTACAACATTTGAGTCAGGATGAGCTCTGGACTTTGACTGGGCTATTGCAACACCTTGATTCTTTTCTTTTCAGCCATTCTGTTGTAGATATGCTGGTGTGCTTTGGATCATTGTCCTGTTGCATGACCCAGTTTTGGCCCAACTTTAGATGTCGGACAGATGCACTTGCATTTGACTCTAGCATGCTTTGATATATAGAGGAGTTCATGGCCGACTCAATGACTGTGAGGTGCCCAGGTCCTGTGGCTACAAAACAAGCCCAAAATTATCAGCCCTCCTCCAGCATGCTTGTCTTTTGGTATGAGGTGTTTGTGCTGATATGCTCTTTAGGTTTTCACCAAACTTGGCACTGTGCATTATGGCCAAACATCTCCACTTCAGTCTCGTCTGTTCAAAGGACATTATTCTAGAAGACTTGTGTTT
>VONZ01000180.1:1085000-1111495 GCA_012976165.1 Labeo catla | reverse complement strand
GTCCCTCCGCAAAACTCTGCCACGTCCAGAGGTGCCAATGATGGAGATGGTGTCCAGGGTTCACGCTAGGAAACCTACTGAAACTCAGAAGCGTAATCACCGTTAGGGGAAGCGCTTTAAAGCAATCTCTACACCAACCAGAGAACTGAGTCAAGAGCTGGTATTCAAGACTCTAGCTGACACTGGCTCCATGCGTAAATTGTAAAATCTGGCAAATGTGTTAGGTGTAGCCCAACCTGCAGCTCTACAGATGTCTGTTAATGAGGCCCCATTTGCCAGGGCTGCCGAGGCAGCGACGCCCCTAGTCGAGTGGGCTTTTACCTCCAGAGGGCAGGGTAGGCCTCTGGCCTGGTAGGCCACCCGAATTGCGTCCACCAGCCAGTGGGAGATCCTCTGTTTGGAGACAGCCTTCCCCTTCTGCTGTCCCCCATAACAGACGAAGAGCTGTTCAGAACGTCTGAAGGGCTGAGTGCGTTCCAAGTAGATGCGCAGGGCACGGACGGGGCATAACAAGGTCAGGTTGGGGTCATCTTCCTGGGAAGAGATAGCTTGCAAAGTCACCACCTGGTCTCTGAAGGGAGTGGTGGGGACTTTGGGCACGTATCCAGGCCGGGGTCTCAGGACGACGTGAGAATCCGCTGGTCCGAATTCCAGGCACGAACTGTTGATGGAGAGGGCTTGGAGGTCTCCCACTCTCTTTACCGAGGCGAGCGCAGTCAGGAGAGCCGTCTATAGGGAGAGAGCATCGAGTTTGACTGACTGAAGAGGCTCGAAGGGACCCTGCTGTAGGCCCCGGAGAACCACAGCAAGGTCCCAAGAGGGGATAAGATGTGGCCGAGGAGGGTTCAGTCTCCGGGCTCCTCTCAGAAACCTGATTACCAAATCGTGTTTTCCCACCGACCTGCCACCCACCAGGTCATGATTAGCCGGTATAGCGGCCACATGAACCTTAAGTGTCGAGGCAGATAGGTGCCTGTCCAGGCCCTCCTGGAGGAAGGATAACACTGATTCGATGCCGCAACTCCGTGGGTCCCTTAGCCGAGCAGAACACCAGTTCACAAACACGCGCCATTTAGAGTCATACAGCAGCCTGGTAGAGGGAGCTCTTGCCTGAATGAGTGTGTTCACCACTGATGGTGGGAGATCTCTGAAGTCCTCCTGGTCGCGTCCAGGGGCCACAGGTGGAGGTTCCAGAGATCAGGGCGCGGGTGCCAAATTGTGCCCTTCCCCTGGGAAAGGAGGTCCTTCCTCAGGGGAATGCGCCAGGGAGGAGCTGACGCCAGGAGAACCAGGTCCGAGAACCAGGTTCTGTTGGGCCAGAAGGGGGCTACCAAGAGGACCTGCTCCTTGTCCTCCTTGACTTTGCACAAAGTTTGTGCGATCAGACTCACCGGGGGAAACGCATACTTGAGCCGGTCCTTCGGCCAACTGTGTGCCAGTGCATCTATACCGAGGGGAGCCTCGGTCAGCCCGTACCACAACTGGCAGTGGGTGGAGTCCGGTGAGGCGAAGAGATCCACTTGCGCCTGGCCGAATCGATCCCAAATCAGTTGAACCGACTGAGGGTGGAGCCTCCACTCGCCTCCGAGCGAAACCTGTCGGGACAGAGAATCGGCCACTCGATTGGCATCGCCCGGAATGTGAGTGGCCCGTAAGGACCTGAGTCTGTGTTGGCTCCAGAGGAGGAGGTGGCGGGCTAGTTGTGACATGCGAAAGGAACGTACACCGCCCTGGTGGTTGATGTAGGCTACTGTCGCCATGTTGTCCGACCTGACCAACACGTGTTTGTTCTGAATCATAGGCCAGAACCTCCTCAGAGCTAGAAGCACTGCCAACAACTCCAGACAATTGATGTGCCAATGCAGCCGGGGGCCTGCCCAGACCCCGGAAGCTGCCTGCCCGTTGCAGGTGGCACCCCCGTGGTGACAACGACGCGTCTGGACACCTGTTCCAAGGGCACTCCTGACCGAAGGAACACGATGTCCGTCCAAGGGCTGAGTGTCTGGCGGCACGATGGTGTGATGTTCACACGGACCGTGCCGTGGTGCCACGCCCTCCTGGGGACTCGGGTACGGAGCCAATGCTGCAGCGGTCTCATGTGCATCAAACCCAACGGCGTGACCGCGGCTGAGGATGCCATGTGCCCTAGGAGCCTCTGAACCTGTTTTAGGGGGACCGCTGAGCCGCACCTGAGCGTTGCCACGCATCTCAGAACTGACTCTGCACGCTCCGGGGAGAGACGTGCAGACATGCCGACCGAGTCCAGTTCTACACCGAGAAAAGAGATCCTCTGCGCCGGGGAGAGTTTGCTCTTTTCCCAGTTGACCAGAAGCCCCAAGCGAGCCAAATGGTTGAGAACCATGTCCCTGTGTACGCAAACCGTATCCAACGAGTGAGCCAGGATCAGCCAGTCGTCGAGATAGTTGAGAATGCGAATGCCCATTTCCCGGAGGGGGGAAAGGGCAGCCTCTGCTACCTTCGTAAAGACGCGGGGCGACAGGGAGAGGCCGAAGGGGAGAACCTTGTACTGATATGCCCGTCCTTCGAAGGCAAACCGTAGAAACGGCCTGTGTCTTGGAAGGATCGAGACATGAAAGTACGCGTCTTTCAGGTCTATCAGGTCTATCGCCACAAACCAATCCTGGAACCTGACGTACGTAAGAATGTGCTTGAGGGTCAGCATTTTGAACGGGAGCTTGAGTAGGGCCCGATTCAAAACCCTCAAATCCAGGATAGGTCGGAGCCCACCACCCCTCTTGGGTACAATGAAGTAGGGGCTGTAAAACCCTTTCTTCATTTCGGCTGAGGGGACAGTTTCTATCGCACCCTTCGCCAGAAGGACTGCGATCTCCGCCCGAAGAACCGCGGTGTTGGAGCCCTGGACCGAGGTAGTGAGAAAACCGCAGAACTTGGGCGGACGACGTGCAAACTGGATAGCATAGCCGAGCCGAATGGTCTTGAGCAGCCAGCGGGAAGGATTGGGGAGATTCAGCCAATCCAGAAAGTTCTCCGCTAGGGGCCGCAGAGGAGTTACATTCGACGTACCAAGGGTGGGGGAACCTTCGCTGGGAAAACAGCGTGTGGTCGGAGGTAAGAAGCCCCGAAGGCCACTGGCTGCTTTGCCCAGGGAGACCGAGCCGTGCGAGCTTAGCAGAGGATCCACCCGACAGGGGAGATCGTCTGACCAAGCCGTTGTTCTAGAGCATGAGGGAGCACAGAAGGTGTGTGACCGCATGCCCTGAACGGAGGAGACAGCATCCGACCATCGAGCGGAGGGTCGGGGGTGCTGTGTAATATGCCCAGAGAAGGAGAAAATTGCTCTTTTGTTGACCAAGTGGTGGCCGTCTGCCGGGTGGCAGACAGCCGGGTGGAAGCCGAATCCAGCGCTCGTCCCCTCGTCGAGTGTGGATCCGGACAGGCCAAACGATCCCTCCTCCCTGGGCTGCCCGTCTCAGGAACGCTTCGAAACCTGCCGGGGGTTCTTAGTGGCCTGAGGACGAGCTGGCGGTGCCACCTTCCTACGAGTGCTGGACCGTTGGGCTGGTCTGGCTGCAGACCCGGCAGGCTGCGGGGTCTGAGCCACCCTCGTAGGGGGCCTTCCACGGCGGGGAGCAGGCGGAGGCTGCTGCGTCGGCTGAGCTGGGCCGGAACTCGCTGCACGCCGAGGCAGGATGTGCTTGATGGCCTCCGTCTGCTGTTTCACGGTGGAGAACTGCTGGGCAAACTCCTCCACGGTTTCGCCGAAGAGGCCAGCCTGGGAAATGGGAGCGTCGAGAAAGCGAACCTTCTCGGCGTCTCGCATCTCGGCCAGGTTTAACCACAGGTGGCGCTCCTGGACCACCATAGTGGACATCGCCCGCCCCAGAGCTTGCGCAGTAACCTTCGTAGCCCGTAAGGCATAGTCGGTCGCTGAGCGCAGCTCGTGTAACAGCTCTGGGTCGGGAGCACCCTCGTGCAGGTCTTTAAGAACCTTAGCCTGATAGACCTGCAAAATCGCCATAGCGTGGAGGGCGGACGCAGCTTGCCCAGAGGCCGCGTAAGCCTTCGCTACAAGCGCAGACGAAAACTTACAGGCCCTGGACGGGAGTCTCGGGCGGCCCCTCCAGGAGGCGGCGTTTTGCGGGCACAAGTGCATCGCAACCGCTCTCTCCACCTGGGGAACCTCCGAATACCCCCTCGCTGGACCGCCATCGAGGGTGGTGAGGGACGGGGAGTTAGCGTACCGTGAACGAGCCGACAGAGGGGCTTTCCACGATTTCGTCAACTCCTCGTGCACTTCCGGGAAAAACGGGACCGGGGAGGAGCGTGGCTTCGAGTCACGCCCCCTGCCCAGGAACCAGTCATCCAGCCTTGAAGGCTCAGGGCTGGGCGGGGAACCCACGCAACCCCGATCTCCTTGGCTGCCCGTTGTAGTGCGGCGGCCATTTCGGCGTCTGCCACAGACTGAGATTCAACCGCCGGAGCGGCGAACTCGGTTGTGACGTCAGCCTCTGACGGCTCTCCCTCCGATGCTACGGACGCTGCCTTTTCCTCAGCAGGAGCCCCGAACAAAAGATCCAGCCCATACTGAGACGAGCTTTCAAAATCGTCCGGAGACTCAATCGGTGGACACACAGGGTGAGCGGTTTGCGAGGACGCAACTGGCAAAACTTCGCTCAACACCTGCCGCTCTTCCTCGACGCACATCGCAACGGCCTCGTACCCGGAAGTAGAAGGACCGGAGCGGGAAGCAGATGAGGAGCGCCGCGGCTTCTTCGAAAAGAACGCGGCTCTCGAGCGGAGTGTGCCCAAGGGCATGTCTTCGCAGTGCTGACAACCTCCCTCAGCTAACGCTGCGTCAGCATGCTCACGCCCCAAGCATTGAACACAGCGTTCGTGCCGATCGTTCGGGGAAAGGTAGAATCCGCACCCAGTAGGACACAGACGGAAAGGCATCGTGAAACACACAATCCGTCTGTGGAGCTCTTTTAGAGAAAATTTGCTCTCTGCAGAAGAGAATCTTCTCTTGAAGATCGCCGTCGACGCACCCAGGGGACTCTCACAACACGAGCAGTGTCAGAGAGGGAGAGACCGCTGTCTGTGCCGTAGATCCAACGACGAGAGAGGTGAATGTTGCCGCTTCTCACGCAGAGACGCTGCATTCGGCTCCGAAAAACAGAACGAGTGAGCAGATGCACACGCTGCCCTATTTATACCCGGACGTCCGGGGCGTGGTCAGCTATGCAAATCTGCACACCCAATTTTCATTGGCCTTTCTCAAAACTGTCAGAGGTGTTTGGGCTCTCAAGAGCGACCCCTAGTGTCGTACACTACTCGACACAACTCGGAGTGTACGACAGATAGGGAATGCATGTTATTACAGGGTCATGTCTTCCTTAACTATATTTAGTATTTTGTTATGTAATGCATTTGACAATCAATTTTTATGTGGTTTAAGTGCCCAAATATGTTTTGAGGCCTATGTCTGATTGGTTTGGTTCAGAGGTCTGAACAATGTGTTGTTGTTATGTTATTGAAAATTCAGAAGCTGATACATTTAGTGATATCAGTGATGTAAGTCTTTATGAATGAGTCATTGATTCATTCACTTAACCAATTTGTTCAAAAACACTGATTCATTTAGAATAGAATAATAATTAAATCATGCTTGTGTTTAAAATACCTCCATCTTGTCCATCTTGTCCATCTTCCAAGTCATCTTCTTTCTCCTCCTGAAGAAGAGATGGAAACTTTTACAAGTTGAGAAAACTAATAAGACACATTTTAAAATGTCTATTATTAAAATAAGTTATCACCTGTTTTTCGAGTTCAGCCAGTGATGCGTAATATTTGGACCACCAATCAAGCTCCTCCTTTTCTGGTGGCTCCTCCTCTAACTCCTCCTCTTTTTTAATCACCTTTTTGATTGGAGACTGAAAATGTAGTTTTCCACAATACATTCATTTTAAAATTAAAATTCATTTACTCACCATTATATTGTTCCAAACCTTTAATTTGTGAATAGGCCTTAACGCTCTAAACATGAACACAGATTTTTAAATGCCAAACGCACACACTCAGTGATTGAAAGCATCCCATTTGGATGTCAGCAGGGGTCTTGGCTATGCAGTGGCTGCCCAATTAATCAGAGTGATCTAACAGCAGGAGCTCAAACTGCCACAGGAACACACTTCACTGCGCTCAACAAACCAGCAGATTCACACCATAATCAACAGGTTAATGGGTGCAAAGGGCTTCACATTTAATAACTGCAGACCGTGGATGGTTAAAAACATGTGCACTAAGTACTCATTAGGAGCTATTTCAAACATCCCAAAGCAGCCAACTAACGTCACTCCGCCCAGACTAGATACCCCATGACCACACGGCAGCTGTATGTGGCTGAATAAAAGTGTTTGCAAAACATCTGAAAAGCTGGTAGATGGCAGAAAGAACCTTTTCACACATATGGTGAGTAGCAATATGAGGAACACTGAAATAACTTCATTCTTATGGACTAAAAAATAAAGACAGTGGAACGTACCGTGACTAAGTTAAGTGGGTTAATAGGAATTTTGCTATCCTTCAGAGAAAGTCCTCCCAAGTCCATGGTGATCACTGTAGTTAGAGGAGTGGTCATCTGGGGAGGCTTCTTTTCTAAAAAATAATGAAAGGCGGCGTAACTTTTATTCTCGCTGTAGTATTGTTGCCATTGCAAAAGCAAAACTACTTTGTTTGGCCTTCCAAAAGAGGACACAAGAAATGCCTTGTTTATAATCAGTGTCAGTATTGCTTTAGAAGCTGATATTCCATATTTGGTAAGGGGTGTAACAATTCTATTACACGCTTTATGTATTCACAACACACTGGATAGCTGGTCAATCAGAGCACACTGCGCGTTTCAGAAAGGCGGTGCAGCGAGGATCAAAATGTGGTTATATTTTGGGGTAAGGATTCTTTAATAAATAGAAAGTAAAAATAAATCTTATGCAACATTATAAATGTATTTACTTTAGATTTTTTAATGTGTCTTTCTAAATAAAATGATTAATTAATTACTTTTCTTACTGACCCCTTGGTAGTATATGCATCATGTAAAAAATGGAATTGGTAGTTGTGTAATCATCTTAAATACAGCACCCACTGTTCAATGGACTGGTCCAAATGGATGTAATTATGAACACAAAAGGTGGTTGTTTTGAATAAAAAACATTTTTGGATCACTCAAAAGTAAAGTAAAAGTAAGTAAAAGTGCTGTAAAGGTCTCATGAGCTCTTATTTTGCAACTAATTGAAAAGTAATTCTTGTGTGTTGCTGTCAAGGGAATGTATGTGAAAATAGTTAATTTAAACATTTAATTTTAGAAAGTTTTCAATTTCAAAATAACTCAAATAAGTGTGTTATTAAATAAGTGTGTTAAATTTCAAAAGAACTCAAATGGTTGTGCATATACACTACCAGTCAAAAGTTTTTGAACAGTAAGATTATTTACGTTTTTAAGTCTTCTGCTCACCAACCCTGCATTTATTTGATCGAAAAGTACAGCAAAAACAGTAAAATGTTTAAATATTTTTACTATTTAAAATAACTGTTTTCTATTTGAATATATTTTAAAAAGTAATTTATTCCTGTGATCAAAACAAAATTTTCAGCATCATTACTCCAGTCTTCAGTGTCACATGATCCTTCAGAAATCATTCTAATATGCTATTCAATAAATATTTTATTATTATTATCAATATTTAAAAGAGGTGTGTACATTTTTTTAGGATTTTTTTAATAATACAAAGATCCAAAGATAAGCATTTGTCCGAAAGTGTGTTATTATTATTTATGATGTTACAAAAAAATTCTATTTTAGATAAATGCTGTTCTGAAAAAATTCTACTTAACTGTTTTCCACATAATAATAATTTTTTTGAGTAGCAAATCAGAATATTAGAACGATTTCTGAAGGATCTTGTGATTGGAGTAACAATGCTAAAAAATTCAGCTTTTAAATCACAGGAATAAATTACATTTTAAAATATATTTAAATAGAAAACAGTTATTTTAAATAGTACGTATATTTCAAAATGTTACTGTTTTTGCTGTACTTTGGATTAAATAAATGCAGGCTTGGTGAGCAGAAGACACAATTAAAGAAACATTAAACATCTTGCCGTTCAAAAACTTTTGACTGGTAGTGTAAGTGTGGTCAGTGCCTTTTCTCATTTCAACAAAGCTTCATGGCATCCTAGTTTATAAAGAAAGAGAGTCTAGTGCACTTTTGAATGTAAATTATTTATGTACACATATCAGGACAGCAGATGCTTTAGTTTTGGCCTTTAAACCACTAACATATGAGCTATAGAAGGTTCCATACCCTCAGGCTCCTCCTCCTCGTCTTTCCACTCCTCTTGGTCCCTGGGACCAAACTGCACAAGGTTTTGGACCACATGAGTTCCCACCAGGACCAGTCTCCCGAACGCCCTCTGCTCCATTACAAAAATAGTAAGAGGAGGATGCAGGTAGACAAGTTCTGGAAGTTCCTGAGGACACACGACCAATTACGAGTTGTTGTGCGATTATGATAATAAAAGTAATCAAACATTGAATGCTAAATGTTTTTAAATATCAAATTATTGCTTTGGTGTTAGCAGAAGGCACCAGCAAACAATCACAAATTAAGACCTATAGCTAAAAAAGAAGTGTTGACTACTATATTGTGTAATGAATCATTCTAAGCAAGTCATCAGACTCAACAGCATCCTGAATCTCACCAGCTTTGCTTTTAACTTAGTAATTCTAAAACAGGATATGCGTATGGCGTGTATGGCGAGTATGTTCTCAATGCAGCTCTTGAGATAAGGTCTAATACTTTGAAAAGAGGGAGTCTTACAACATCAAAGTGTTTAACCACATCACTGAAGTTGGGATTCAGCTTGTAGCTCTGAATTTCCTCCGACTCGATCATCTGGCCCGCACACTCAATCCTCACTTGAGGCCGCTCTACTTCAAACAGGTTGACCCTTTTCAGGTCCCTCAGGCCCCAGTACAGCACCTGCCGTTTAAGGGTTTGAGTTCAAAACACTGTAGACACGCACCAAACCAGTCTGCTGGTAAATGTGCAATAGGTCAAAACATGCTGCTATTTTAAACACTCTCTTAGGGGATGATTTATAAACACATCTGAGAAATCAATCTGTTTTTTGGCATTTAAGACCTAAATGTTGATGTTAAACAAAACTCTTGCAATTTTGATTGTTTATATCTGTTCAAGGTTATACCTCTATTCTGTATTTCCTAAGCACAGGTCGAACTCCCTCAGGAATGATATAATAGCGTTCTTCTTCAGTGTACTGTGGCTCCTTGGGGTCAACATCCAATGGCAGAGCTGGCTGAGATGGATTTAGATCACACAGACATAAGGCATATTTTGAGGCTTTCTGTTTTAGGGAGGTGGAGGTGAATTTAGTAGCAGGATTGGCTACAAGTCGCATGATTAGCATTTTAGATTTCTGAAAGATTTTCTGACAATGAAATTCAGCTTTACCATCACAGCAATACATTGCATTTTAAAAAACATTGAAATAGAAGACAATTTATGTAAGCTGTAGTAATGTTTCACAATATTACTGTTTTACTGCATTTCTGATCAAATAAATGCAGCCTTGGTGAACATAACACTTTCAAAAACTCATTCAAATGTATAAAGGTGCTCTCTAACAAACAAATGAATGTCATTTAAGTCATGTTTGCATTAAAGGATTAGTTCACTTCCAGAACTAAAAATTCCTGATTTTTTTACTCAGCCCAGTGTCATCCAAGATGTTCATGTCTTTCTTTCTTCAGTCAAAAAGAAATTAAGGTTTTTGAGGAAAACATTCCAGGATTTTTCTCCATATAGTGGATCTCAATGGGAGCCAATTGATGGTCCGAATTGCCCAAATTGTCAATGCAGCTTCAAAGGGCTCTACACGATCCCAGCCAAAGAATAAGGGTCTTATCCAGTGAAATGATCTGTATACTTTTTAACCACAAATGCTTATCTTGCACTAGTGAGCTAATCCTTTAAGCTAGATCCTCTACTCACAGTCCTTTGCCATGAAATTCATGAAGAAAAACAGGAGTTCCCACCTCTCCAAAGCTTGAGTAATCCAACTCAATGAGCTCAAGAGCTGCCAGAATTTCACCAGCTTTGCTCTTGCCTTTTGTGATCTCAAAAAACTGCAGCTGGGGTTTTTTATATGGCTCTTCCACAAACTTCAGCTCTGGCTTTGCAAATGCACGACCGAGGGCTTGTGGACTGCCCTGTTGTAACATTCAAATGTACCACAAATAAAACAAATAAACTGCACTGTATAACACACATTCATAAGTGTGTTCCAGACTATTCATGGACATATACATGCTCTTATACAGTATATACACAATTGAGGTCAAAAGTTTACAGAATCATTTTACCAAAATAAGAGGGATCATACAAAATGCATGTTATTGTTTATTTAGTACTGACCTGAATAAGATATTTCACATAAAAGATATTTACATGTAGTCCACAAGAGAAAATAATAGATAAAAATAATAATAAAAATTACCCTGCTCTAAAGTTTACACCCCCTTGATTCTTAATACTGTGTGGTTACGTGAATGACCCACAGTCATTCAGTTTTTTTTTTTGTTTTTTTTTTGTTTGTTTAATGATAGTTGTTTGCGAGTTTGCTGAACCGTTAAACTGCCCGCTTTTCTTCAGAAAAATCCTTCATGTCTCACAAATTATTTGGTTTTCCAGCATTTTTGTGTATTTGAACCCTTTTCAACAATGACTGTATGATTTTGAGATCCATCTTTTTACACTGAGGACAACTGAGGGACTCATACGCAAATATTACAGAAGGTTCAAACACTCACTGATGCTTCAAAAAAAAATAAATAAATAGATAAATAAAAAATAAAATAAAATAAAAAAAACGTATTAAGAGTCGGGGGGTGAAAACTTTTGAACAGAATGGAGATGTGTACATTTTTACATGTTTTGGCTAAATATCATATTTTTTCATTTAGTACTGCCCTTCAGAGGTTACAGAAGATACTTACATGTTTCCCAGAAGACAAAATAAGTTAGATTTACTCTAATCTTCAAATTCAAAAAGTCTTAATACATCGTGTTTCCTTCTGGAGCATCAGTGAGCATTTGAACCTTCTGTAATAGTTGCATGTGAGACCCTCGGTTGTACTCAGTATCATTTTTGGAAATTTTTGGAAAGGGTTCAAATACACAAAAATGCTGAAAAACCAAAGAATTTGTGGGACCTGAAGGATTTTTCTGAAGAACAGCAGGCAGTTTAAGGCAGTTTGTTCAGGATAAACAAGGGACTCATGAACAACTATCACTAAACAAAACAAAAAAAACAGCTGTGGATCATTGTGGATCAAGTATATGTACACTTATGAACTGGGTCATTTTTATAAATTCAACTATTATTTTCTCTTGTGAACTATGTGTAAACATCTTTTAAGTGAAATATCTTATTTAGGTCAGTACTAAATAAAAAATAACATGCATTTTGTATGATCCCTCTAATATTGGTAAAATAATTAACATTTTTAATGATTCTGAAAGGGGGATGTAAACTTTTGACCTAAACTGTAATTACACTTTCTAAACAGGAATAACCAATATGCTATAACATTAACATTGTACATCAAAACATTGTCCAAGTTTGTTATTTATTTGACTTAAAAATGTTATTACCAATGTTAGAATGGCATTTACAGTTGATTCACAGTTTATAGCATTCCAAAACAGTTGACGCATTAAAAACTTTTACTCACTAGTTTGTTGTAGTCATAGATGTTGATGATGACCACAGGAGGGTCTTCTCTGTACTCGTCTTTACTGCCCTCTATCAGAACCTGATCATAGAAGAGTAACTCACACCAAGTCGGGGACAGAGTTTCTTCCATCACCTACAAAGAATAAAATCTTTTAACAATCTCTGAGACACAATCAATAAAGACTGAATGGCTCATTTCTATGCCCCTTCAGATCTTACTGGACTTAATGGACTTGTCATAAATGGCCAATAAATCTCATGTGAATGAAATGTAGTTTTCATATAGTGCTTTTCCTATCCAGTGCTTTTTATTGGAAACAGAGAAAAAGAAATCACTCATGTTTTCATATATATGAGACCCACCCGTGTGACCTGACACTGCGTGCCGAACACGACCTTGGCAAAGGGGTCGGACAGTCCATTGTCGTCGGCTGCAATAATGCCACGCGCTTGATAAATGTGAGCACGTAACTGGAAATAACGACTGTCTGGATAAAAGGACAAAAGGAAGGACTGTCATTTTCATGAAAATAAATTCAAATGTCATCCAAATTAAAATATATTGGTTTTCAAAGCTGCCTGAGACAAATTATGGAGAAGATCCGAGAAGTCTGTATTGACTAAAATTAATTTCTTAAAGTACCTTCTACCGCTAATTTGATGGGAGGCATGTTACGGGGAATCAGTGCACCAGTTGTCGCCTCTTCATAAATAGGTCTAAACTCTGCTGGAAGGCAGGTGACACAGTTTTTTGCGTATTTTGTGATACCGAGCCACATATATACTTCCAGTTTGGCAAAGATTTCCCCCACTGGTCCTCCAGGGGTCTGCAGAAAAAAGAATTAAAAAAAAACAAAAATAAGCCACACATTTTCCGTTCAATTTTCAGCTGTTCTTTTTAATAGTTAACTATTTTTTAATTTTTCAGATCATCAGTCAACAAAGCCCGGTAAATACTGGTCAGAATTTTAATTTAAATTTCACCAAGCTGATCACTCGCTAAAAACTCCCCTAGATCATGTTTAATGCCATTTTAAGTCTTACTTTGATGTAACGAAGTGGTTGTGTGAGTTGTTTACTTTTTAAAAAGTAAGTCTTCCCATTATTACCATAATATTGTTCATTCAGAGTGACTTTCCCCCATTCGTTCTCAATTACCCCCCACCAAACACATTACACGCTTTAGGGAGTCTGTTAAAACTCAATGGGCTCAGGGGGGCATGACAAACAGCGACTTATACACTTTCTAATGTTGTATTTTTGAACTCTCATCCAATATTTTGAGTAGGCACCACCTTCCTTGCCTCCTTGGAGGAAACACCCCGAACAACTGGATTGGACAAAACAAGATTTTGCAATAAGCAATATAAAGCAGGAATTCACCTTCATGTACACAGCAGTGATTTTCCCGCAGTCTTTACCCTTCTCCTCCTCCACCAGTGAGAAGAGGATGGAGGCTGCTGGGATCCTAGCATAGGCCACTCGCCTCCCTCCACTCATCATCCACAAAAACACATCGGGCAGAGTGCTCTGAGGCTGCCATATGAGAAAACAAACACACTTACATACAGTTCTGCTAAAAAGACAACACGCATTTTTAGATATAAACTGAGGTGAACATTAAGCCACAGTGAATCTTGATGGCATTACTTCTATGGCCAGAAAGCGGAGCCTCTTTGCAATATTCTTGAGATCTGCTAGTCTGTCTTTAATCGTATTTCTGGTGACTCTCTTTCTCAGTCTCAGAGCCTGCTTTGCCAGCAAAACCTGCAATTCATATCACATTCTCAGTGAAAACTGTCAGTGTCAATCATGTTATTCATCAGCGTACTTCTGTAATACCAAAATCAGTACAGTCACTTACAACGTTCCTTTTGATGAGCCCCACGCGGCTCTTATCCAGGGTGTTTTGACGAGCATTCCTCTTCCGGTCTAAATTACTGCTGTACTGCCTAAGAGCCGGTGGGAATAAGATTTCTATTATCAAGAAACAGCTATAAATATAGCTGCACGCAGCAATTAAGAAGCCAAGCACCACAGAAGCAAGCATCAGACCAGCTGCAGCAATGAGTAATTAAAGCCATTTTAAGATGATTTTAGTCAAAATGGCAGAAAAGTCATGTGCAACTACTGGTAATATGGTTTTAATGTCTTATCATGTTTGACCAACAGGTGGCGCTGTTATATAATTGATGTGGTGTGTTTTGTGTGAAGTGACTATGGCACACACAAAGTATGGTGTCAATATGTCAAAGCTTTGCAGAGATATGGACTCAGGCGTAGTCTGGCATCATGTCTCAAATTTGTTGCGTTACTATACAAAAAGATGATCTGACTCGATTTTGGTGAAAATTGGATGAACGGTCTAGGAGAAGTTAAAAAAAGTAGGTTTTCAACATAGATCAAAATGGCGGACAGGAAGATTGACTATGCCATAATTAGTATGCATGTTGTTGACATGAACCAAGGAATTTTTTGAGACCAGGAAGATTACAATTGGTTAATGTTCAAATCATACCAAAATTTTTGGAAATTTCATTATTAATGGTTAATGAATGATTTTTTTTCTTTTTTTTACCAATAGGTGGCGCTGTTACCAAATTGATGTGGCCTGGTCAGTGTGAGGTGACAATGGCACACACAAAGTTTGGTGTCAATATATCAAAGCTTTGCAGAGATACAGCCTCAGATGCAGTTTGGAATGATTCCAACAAATTTGTTTATGCGCTAAATGAAAACCATTTTGTAAATTGAAATGAAATCTGTAACTTTTTGTCAGCATGGTCTGAAGATAGTCTAAGCCAAATTTGGACCAACGGTCTAGGAGGAGTTAAAAAATGTAGGTTTTCAACATAAATCAAAATAGTGGTCAGGAAGTTCAACCATCATTACAATAGGCTAATGTTATTAGAACTTTTTATTTTGACCACAAGGTGCTACCCTAAAACTTTTTAAAAAAAGGTGCCGAAGAAGCATACCAAGTTTCTCAATGATACGTCCTTGCATTCGTAAAATATAGCATTTTACGACAAAATTCAAAATGGCCATCATTCAACTCGGCATGCTGCACCAAATCTAAAGAGACCAGTTTTGTGATTTTCAATTTTCATTCAGAAGTTATAAACAAAAATATTCATTTTTCATATGTCCTGACCACTAGGTGTTGCTGCACCAAAATGCAGCATGTAACCTCAGATCATGGTTGTGATGACATAGACCAAATTTGGTGTGAATATGATAAAGCGCTGAGGAGATAAAACCTGGTGTCTATTTTTACAAGCGCTACGTAAAATTTGTTTGCTTTAAAAAGTTTTGTTTTGAAAATGGTTTGATAAATCGACTTTTTCCTGGCATGGTCTGAAGATGATCTGGTTCAATTTTCATGTAAATCAGAGCAAAAAAATTTAATGACGGAAAATGACGTCATATAGTGCAATCAAATTGGCTTGGAATCATTGGAAAAAGAATTTTGGTTCTAGCCCTTAGGGTTCAAAAGTTATCAGCGTAAACATTTGAGAGAAACTATGGACAAGTGGTGGCGCTAGAGAGTTTGAGTTACAACTCCAAACTTTCAATGGGTAACATTGAGACTGTCTTCTATCAGTGTGCCGAATTTCACAACTTTCCCACAAGCAGTTCTATGGGCTACCATAGACTCAAGAGCGGAAGAAGAAACAGAAGAATAACAACGCCAACGGATACAATGGCCGCCTTCGCACCTTTGGTGCTTGCTCCCTAATAAGTGAAATATAGATAATAAGAGTCATGCAAATGTGTCCTACTTGCAAGTGGAAAAGAATTCCAGCACGACATCCACCAAACGTTCTTTAGCCTTGATTTTCGATCTTTTCAACAACATCTCCACGTCATCAATGCCATATTCCTTGAAGAATATAGGACACAAATCAAACGTATAAAATTCCATTTTCTAATAAAATAGCGTGAGGAGAATAGATTGTTATATTTAAAATGCTGCTCATTAAAAACATAGTGTTCAAGTTCTGCTCAGTATCACTTACCAGCCGGTCAGCCATCTTTGACAACCAGTTGCTGTTGTGGAATCGGAAGGTGTGATCCTCAAAGTAGCTCCACACGAAGATACACGGTTTCTCTCGAAATAAGGGAATGCAACTAAATGATCTGGATAATAAAAATGATAAAGTTTGCTGCAATTCTTGCATAATCCTTCTGCACATAAGCTGTCAGCCTTGAGAACATCATTTCACCTGTCATATTCAGTGGGCTGTGGTCTCATGGGTGCTGTGACGGATTTGTCTTGAGGGCCAGGGTTCAGAAGTTCATCTCTTTCCAACTCATCATCTGATTCCAGCAGCGGCTGTCTGTCCTCGGCCAGATTCTCTTGACTACCACTTTTGCTGGACTTCACTACCACGTCTGCAGTTTTCCCATGATTCCCTGTGAAGTAGTGTTATCAAATGTAAATACTAAAATCGTAACTAAAACACAAAATATTAAGAAACTGTTTCCATGACATGAATAACTGGAATAAGTTTAAGTAAGATTAAGATTAAACAGTCCAGTCTTACCTATAGACAGCTCAAAGGTGACTGGTTTGGAGCCAACAGAAGGATCTATCATTGTCACTTCAAAGAAGGATGCAAACAACAAAAATTCATCCTTTTCTCCAGTGAAATTCTGCATAAGGAAATAACGGAAAAACTATTGATTAAATAAAATACAATATACAGTATATGTAATAATGATTGTTTCTAACGTCAGCACAATTGCAAGTGTGATAATACTTTTACACACAGCGTTCATACAGATACTGTAAAATGAAATTCCAGAACTTTCAAGGACTTTTTAAGCACTACTTTTTTGATTTTCAAGGTCTTCAATCAGAGATCTCACATATCCAACAATGTCTTCTCTTTCAAATTCTAAAAATAAATAAATAAATAAATAAATACTACACTTTACCTACAGTAAAATCACAGTTAATTTTTTGTTTAGGGATTTATATTATTTGCTTATACTTTCTTTCTTTGTTTTGCTTTTATAACTGTACTGCTTTAAGAAAAAAAAAAGATTTGCGAAACCGTTCTGAAATCCTGATCTGAAAATGATTTGCGATCTGCGGTCCGAAGTTCTGATCTAAATCAATGATTCACAATCCACACTCCGAAGTCCAGATCTGAATAATGATTTGCAAACTATCATTTCAGATCAGGACTCGGTGCCAATTGTGAATTGTTTAGCTTAAATCGGAAATTTGCGTATCATTTGATTTAGATCGGGACTTCAAATCGCGGATCACAAATCATTCGATTAGAATCATTCAATTTGCGAAATAATTCACAAACCTTTTCAAATCTAAATCAAATGATTTGCGATATGCGATTTGAAGTCCCAATCTAAAATAAATGATTTGAGATACACGATCCGATTGGAGCACTTCGAAACAGTGAATCATTTTGCGACACATTGGTTTCATTCATTCAGAGTTTCGAAAAGCTCTGATTCACTCATCACTATGTGCTTTTTAAAATCATTACAAGCGATGTCAAATTAGAAAATGAATGGCTCTTTTAATTTGAGCTGGCTTTTGCTAGTGAATCACTTGAAATAAATGATCGGAGTCACAAGTGTGAATCAATCAAGCGGTTCCACCGTAAATGGTAAATCTGGTTCATCTGTTATTCTTTTCACATCTTCAGCAAAAACGTTTTACCCTTTACTCAGCGAGCTGTCAGTGCTGACTACTGGCTTAGCTCACTAGTTTTATGACATTAACTGAAATGAGCGAAATAAAGTATGATGTTTTTTGAATTGCGTTAATTTAACACTTTTTTTTTCTTTCAATAATTCAAGCACTTTTCAAGTACCTCTTCAGAAATATAGTTATTTTCAAAGGTTTTCAAAAAGTTTTCAAAAAATTTCAAAAAGTCAAAAGTACTTCAAGCACTTTAAGCACCTTGTACTAACCCTGTATGCAATAGTTAAGTAAACAAGAAATGTACATTTTAGACACAATAATGGCAATTATTTTGTCTATTTTTCTTCTGCTAATAAAAATAGTTGCAAAAAGTCAGAGGTAAACCTCAGAGAGTCCTCAAGCAACACACAGTAGTGAATGATTCATTGAGTGAATGATTCAATGACTTACAGACAGCCCCTTTGTTTGTTTTATAATTGAATAAGTGTTGAATGAATCAAATGAGTGAATAATTGTCACCACCTGCCATAACAATGTAACTTGCAGAAACAGTCTCTAAAAAATCCCCACACAGCCTGGTTGCTGTCCAATCAAATTTAAGACTTGAACCTGGTCACTGACCTCAGGAAGAGGGTGAACTTCTTCCACTTCCACTGTAACGGCAGCTGGTACTTCAGCGCTAGCATCTTCAGACTCCTCGGCAGGCCCTCTGCGACTCTGCATCGCTGAATAAAATCATTCTCTATTTGTGATTAGAGAGCTAGAGCCTTTTTGAAAACATGTTCGTGTGTGTATAAATGCATAACTCCATGGACACTCTGTATGTGATTTTAGTAAATTTTACATTACATTTTGGCATTAGTCAAAGGTAACCTCGCCCTAAACCTCACATTATTGGCTGAGCTAATCTTGTTGTTTAGCCCATTCAGGATGCTTAAATAAACAGATTCCTTTTAGCACCACTAGGGGCACAAAAACTAAACTGCTCACAATATAAATATATATTCCCAGAGAAATGTATTTATTTATTATATACTTTTGACACTACCTTCTTTGCCTGACGTCTTCTCCTTGGACTTTCGACTCTTGCGTTTAGAAGTAAGCCTGCTTATTTTGCTTCTCACATTAGCAATGGTCTTGCTCTCCGCCACCATAACTGTAGGGGAGGAATAAACTTCCACACTCAGTGAGAGCAGAATTCTGCCCCTGTAGAAGATCCCTTCACTAAGACCTTCATTCAGATCCCTGTGGATGTCTCGCAGTGTGGAGTTTTGAGGAGAACCGTAGAGATTGACCCAAGAAGGACCAAAGGTGGGATTGAAACCTGATGGATGGAGGAAAGATGCAAAGTAGGTTGCATAAAGAATAATAAGCTAGAAGCTGTTCAAAAAGGGGTAAAAACCTAAGGTAACATGAAGGTACCTTGTTAAAATGAGGATGCCGATACAGTTAAGGTCAAAAGTTTTCATACACCTTGCAGAATCTGCAAAATGTTAATATTTTACCAAAATAAACAGGATCATACAAAACGCATGTTATTTTTTTATTTAGTACTAACATGAATAAGATATTTCACATAAAAGATGTTTACATATAGTCCACAAGAGAAAATAATAGATTAATTTATAAAAATGACCTTTTCAAAAGTTTACATACACAAGATTCTTAATACTGTGCTGTTACCTGAATGATCTACAGCTGTGTTTTTACATTTTGTTTTTTGTTCAGTGATAGTTGTTCATGAGTCCCTTGTTTGCCCTGAACAGTTAAAATGCCTGCTGTTCTTCAGAAAAATCTTTCAGGGCCCACAAATTCTTTGCTTTTTCAGCATTTTCTTGTATTTGAACCCTTTCCGACAATGACTGTATGATTTTGAGATCTATCTTTTCACACTGAGGACAACTAAGAGACTCATATGCAACTGTTACAGATGGTTCAAATGTTCAACGATGCTTCAGAAGGAAAACTGATGCATCAAGAGCCAGGGGTTGAAAACTTTTTGAAGAACTTTGAAAGGAAATTTAAAAATCACAGTAAATTTAACTTATTTTGTCTTCTGGAAAACATGTAAGCATCTTCTGTATCTTCTGAAGGGCAGTACTAAATGGAAAAAAATATATGATATTTAGGCAAAATAAGAAAAATGCACACATCTTCATTCTGTTCGGAAGTTTACACCCCTGGCTCTTAATGCATTGTTTCTCCTTCTGAAGCATCAGTGAGTGTTTGAACCTTCTGTAATAGTTGCATATGAGTCCCTCAGTTGTCATCAGTGTGAAAAGATGGATCTCAAAATCATACAGTCATTGTTGTAAAGGGCTCAAATACACAAAAAAAACAAAGAATTAGTGGGACCTGAAGGATTTTTCAGAAGAACAGCAGGCAGTTTAACTGTTCAGAACAAATCATGAACAACTATCAAAAAAAAAACACAACTGTGCATCATTCAGGTAAAAACACAGTATTAAGAATCAAGTGTATGTAAATTATTTTCTCTTGTGGACTACATGTAAACGTCTTTTATGTGAAATATCTTATTCAGGTCAGTACTATATAAAATATAACAAGCATTTTGTATGATCCCTCTTATTTTGGTAAAGTAATTAACATTGTTGCAGATTCTGCAAGGTGTATGCAAAATTTTGACCTCAACTGTACATGACTGGTGGATTCAGAAATGCATTTGTACTTAAGGTGATAGTTCAAAAAACTCTCTCATGTTGTTTCAAACCTGTATGACTGTATTTCTTCTCTGGAACAAAAACGAAGATATTTTAAAGAATGTTGGTAACCAAACAGATTTGTTTCCCATTGACTTTCATTGTATGGTCAAAAAATATAATGGAAGTCAAAGGGAACTGCAAATGTCTTCTTCAAAATATCTTCTTTTGTATTTGGAACGACATGAGGGTGAGTAAATGATGACAGAATTGTCATTTCTGAGTGAACTATCCCTTTACATTTGCAGTAGGCACAATTAAAACAGACCATTTCGGTTGGGATTGGAGATTTGAAGAAGGTCCAGGAAGTGTGTAGCCACAGCCACATCTCCAATGTTGGCATCATCAAGGATCTGGATTTTGATTCGTCGAGCAAGAGGAGGAAACTGCTCAATGAAGGATATCTGTTCATTCCACTCAGGAGCATTGGTGTTGCTGTCTACTGACGTCTCCCCCTGCCAAGCATGTACATTTATTAATTTTTGTGTTGTTTTTACTGAATTTTTTAAATGTAAAAATAATATGTTTGTACATTGTACTTTTATTTTTTTATTTTACAGTATTCTACCTTATATTTAATTTAGCATGTGTTGCTTTGACGGGAATAGAGTGTTTGAGGTTTGACTTGTGACTCCACTTGAATTTACGTAGATAAGACAAGCTCTTACATCATAACAATTTATTTTGAGCTGAAATGTTTGCCAATAGCCTGTGTGGTAAGACTCCGAGAGCAGTTCAAATACTAATGGCACCTCAGCCCATTTAACAAACAAAACCACCGTCAGGGTGTGTGTGTTTTTGTATCCTATGTCAAAAGGATACGCATGTGGGAATTATGGAGACATTATAAGGAAAAGAAACTGATTATTTTAAATTCAGATCATTTGACTGTTTAAATTGTACCATTAAGCTATATATATGTATATATATATATATATATATATATATATATATATATATATATATAGGACTTTCGGTTCTTCCTGTTTAAACCTTCTGTGTTAGAAATAGTCTCAACACAAACTCAAAGTTAGACTACAAGAAAATCACCTGCTGGCCAGCGAATATGACCTGAACATAAGGGTCAAGAAAAACCTTCTTGTCTCTCATAATCTTCCCCATGAAACCTGAGTTCATGCTGGGCAGACCTTCAGCTCTGTAGATCTTCAGGACAAACTTTGCCCAAGGACGTTCTGATGGCATCCTCTTTGGAAGGAGAAGGTTCCTACATAAAAAATGTACCAAAATATATTAGGGGGAACGTGTCCTTAAGAGGAAACAGCCATGTTAACATAAGACAGGCTCTTACTTTTCAATGTCATCATTCTGGCTGCCAGCTGGTGCCAGGCTGACCATGCCCATGGGGTCTCCTTTCATAACCACACTCACTGTGCACTTCACATAGCCTTTAATTCCAGAGCGGGTATCCTTTGGGTCAGTAAGCGGAGCCCATTTCTGGTAGAAACGGTGATCTGTGAGATACATTTGGCTGTGTTAAATTGTTGTAATGATCAATGTTTCAAAGTAGACCTATAATCTTTCCTTTTTACCAATGGTGATGAGTTAATTATCACTATTAAAATGTCTAGGGAATGTTATTATCGTTCTACTAATGAAATGAACTCTTAACTTCTGTATTCTTTACTTAAGCTGTGTTTTTGTTTCTTAAACCCGGGTTTATCTGGGTTTACCTGGCTGCTGATACACTGTGCTGATGTCTATCTTAAAGGTTCCTATGTGGGTCATCAAAAAGGCTAGGATTTTCTTATGAACCACCTATAATATAAGGGAAAATATGATACATATACAACATACATATAAAACATTGTGTCAGATAACCTCAGATATGATCAAATAAACTAATTTACATAATTCAAGTCAAAAATTAAGGTCAGATTAAGCAGAATTAGCTCCTTACCACCTCCATACTGCATATTTCTTATTTTTACATGTGCATTATCAGTAAAATCTCAATCTGTAAAGTTTAATCCTTCTTACATAGTTTTTGTTTGTCTTTTTAGTGGCTGTGGCAATACTTACAGAAATCTCAATCACTTTATCAAAGAGCACATCTTGTGTCTCTTGGAATTCAAACATGAAGTTCTTAAAGAAAAACATAGAAACAAAAAAAATCAAAGAGATGCTTACAGATTTAGATGCTTAAAGCCGAGTTCTTTGCAAATAGTTACCTCATTGTAAAATGGACAGTTGGTAGACTTCTGAGTAGCTGTGTGCTTTTTCTCATCTCCAATAGTCACGTACACTGCTGGGTTGATGTTCACCCCAACCAGTTTCTGAGCTTCAAGCACATTTACATTCACCTGAAGGAAAAAAGGAGTGAAATAAACGATTTAAACCTACTAGAGTCTCATAAGGTAGAGTCAGGTATAAGGAAAACAAATATAGAACTATTTGTATATGAATCAAGTAGGCCTCATTTAATTGTTTACCTGGAAAGACTTCACTTTTGGGGTGACAGCAAGCTCATGCGTTGCTATAGCCCTGCAACGGCTACACACATAAACAAAGCTATGAGTTATAGCAGTATTATTTAACAAACTCGTCACATTCTCACATTACATTTTTGACAGGAGATTTGACCGATCATGATGCTGAATCTCCCATTTTTATCCAACAAACAAACCAGACAGGAGAGTAGATTAACGTCGGTGGACTTGAACTTGGTGTATATTGACATCTTTCTGCGGTTGAAACAAGATACCTTCTGATGTTCATTCATGTTTACATAATGCTATAACTAGTAAAGGGGAAGAGATGATCGGGTTACGTGCCGCTTGAACTGAAGCGCTAAAGCGATCTGTCACGACACATTAAAGAGCCACATTAAAAATTAATTTCTTAAAAATGACCTGAGACTTTTCACACCTAAAGTAACCTGCTCTGTCTTGTCTGTCGGCACGTTGTCAGTTTTCTCTTTGCTAAAGAGTAATGAAGGGGGTCGGATATATGTGACCCTGGACCACAAAACCAGTCTTAAGTCGCTGGGGTATATTTGTAGCAATAGCCAACAATCTATTGTATGGATCAAAATGATAGATTTTTCTTTTATGCCAAAAATCATTAGGATATTAAGTAAAGATCATGGTCCATGAAGATATTTTGTAAATTTCCTACTGTAAATATATCAAAACTTAATTTTTGATTAGTAATATGCATTGCAAAGAATTTCATTTGGACAACTTTAAAGGTGATTTTCTCAATATTTAGATTTTTTTGCATCCTCAGATTCCACATACTGGAATAGTTGTATCTCGGCCAAATATTGTTCTATCCTAACAAACCATACATCAATGGAAAGCTTATTTATTCAGGTTTCGGATGACGAAAGCTCAATTTTGAAAAAGTTACCCGTATGACTGGTTTTGTGGTCCAGGGTCACATATGTATATTGCATTACATCGCATTGCAAAACAATAGGTTTCTTCATAGTCCAGTGTAATGTATTATACTGAAAGGTAATTGAAACACACCTTAAAATGGGGGTGAATGTCACATTTGCACATTCGATATCTGCAAAGTCATAATCATCATCATAGTCATTATCATCATCTTCGTCTCCTTTCTCGTCATCAGTTTTCAAAAGACTGCGACCGATCATTTTTGTCTCACGATCCAGCTGCTGAGGACGCAGACCGTCTGAAAAACTACAAATTATTGAGCATATCAGTGTGAATTCCATTAATAAAGGATATGAAAATGTAAATGAGTGGCACGTACTGAAGATGTCCTTACCTTGCGTCTGCAAAGCCTGTGTTTCGGATGACAAGATCTAAGCTGAAATAGAACAGAGAAAATTCAGATTTACAAAAAGATTACAAAACTAGAAAAAAAAAATGTAAGTTAGTTATAAAATGCAGGAAACCATGGATCCATGCATCCAAATAAGGATGGAAAATGATTGGAAGAATGGACAAAAAAGAAGAATAGAAGGAAGGAATTAATTGTGAATGGAGGAAAGGAACAAAGGTAATAGAAGAAAGAAACAAACGAATGAAAAGAAAGGAAGGAATGAAAAATATATGGCAGAAAGGAAGATTAAATGGAAGGAAATAAAAGAAAGGAAAGTAGAAAAGAATAATGGACGGGTGGGTGGAAGAAAAAAGGATAGATGGGAGGAAGCACAGACAAAAGGAAGGATGGAAGGAAAACGTTAGAAATGATGGAAGGTAGAAACAGTGAATAAATGAAAAATGGATGGAGAATGGAAGAAGGGACAACAAAGAATAGAATGAAGGAAGGAATGATGGATGGAGAAAAGGAACATAGGTAATAGAAGAAAGTAAGAAGGAGGATTAAAGAAAGGGTGGAAAGAAAGGAATGAAAAATACATTGAAGAAAGGAAGGCAAGATGGAACGAAATAAAAGGATGGAAGGTAGAAAAGAATAATGGATGCGTGGGTGAAAGAAAGAAGGATAGATGGAAGAAAGGACAGACAAAAGGAGGGAAGAATGGATGAAAGGAAGAATGGATGATAAGAAACAGAAGAAAGAAAGAAAGGAAGAATATATGTAAGAAAGGAAACTGGCAATGGGGAACAGCAGAAGGAAGGAAAGAAAGATTAAAGGAATAAAGAAACAAAGAAAGAGAGAGAGAGAGAGAGAGAGAGAGAGAGAGATGATTGGTTAGGAGAAAGGAATAATAGATGGAGAGAAATAGAGGATGGAAGGTAGGGAGAAAGAATGAAAAAAGAAAGAGAGAGAGAAAGAAAAAGAAAGAAAGAAAAGAGAGAAAAAAAGATGATTGGTTAAAAGAAAGGAATAATAGATGGAGAGAAATAGAGGATGAAAGGTAGAAAGAAAGAAAGAAAGATGGATGAATGGATGGTAGAAAGGAGGGAAGGAAAGGGGAAGAATGAGGGAAGGATGGAGGAAAAGAAAAATGGATGAAAGAGCACTAGATGGATGGAAGATACAAAAAAAGAATATATGGAAGGACAGAAAAAAAGAAGCTAGAAAAAGATGGATGAATGGAGAAAAAAAATGAAGGAAATGGTTAGAATGATTTAAGAAATGAGTGGAAGTAATGAAGGTATGAAGGAAGAATAGATGAAGGATGGAAGAAAAACAAAGGAAAAATAGAATGGAAAAAGATGAATGGATGGAAAAAGGAAGAAAGGATGTAGAAAATAAACAAAGATAATAGAAGAAAGAAAAAAGATTAAAGGAAGGATGGAAAGGAATGAAAAACACATGGAAGAAAGGAAGAGAAGATAGAAGGAAATAAAAGGATGGAAGGTAGAAAAGAACAATGGATGGATGGGTGAGTGGAAGAAACGAAGGATAGATAAGAGGAAGGATGGACAAAAGGAGGAAAGGATGGAAGAATGGGTAATAAGAAATAGAAGAAGGAAGGAAGAAAGGACGAACATGTAAGGAAGGAAACTGGTAATAGAAAACAGCAGAAAGAAGGAAAGAAAAATGGATAGAAGAAAGGAATAATAAATGGAAAGAAATAAAGGAAGGAAGGTAGAAAGAAATAGAGGATGAAAAGCAGGAAGAGATAATGGATGGATGGAAGAAAGAAAGGAAGGTCAATAGATGAATGGATGAAAAGAAGATACAAAGGACAAACATGGAATGAAGGAAGAAAAAGATGGATAAATGGAGAAAAGAAGTAAAGAAACGGTTCAAATGATTTAAGAAAGGAGTGCAAGTGATGAAAAAGGAACAGAAGGAAGGAAGGAAGAATGAATGAATCGCTGGAGGTAAAAGAAGAACAACAGAAGGAAGGAAGGGAGGAAAAATAAATAAACGGAAGGAAGAACTGTACTGAAAGAACTGATAAAAAAAGAATCAAACTGAATAAAGGTGAAAAGCAGCAGGAAGGAAGATATGAAGTAAGAATAGATAAAGGATGGAAGAAACAAAGAAAGGAAAACTGGAAGAAAGAAAGAATGGATGAATGGATGGAAGAAGGAAGAAAGGAATAAGCTAGAATGGATGGGAAAAAAAGATGTGGAACTAATGAAGGGAAAAAAATTGATGGAAGGACGGACAAAAATAAGGAAGGAACAATAAAATGATGGTAGGAAGGAATGATGGATGGATGCGATGAACATAAAGATGTCCCAGTTTATGCCTCACTCATCAGTGTCCTGTTCCTTGATGAAGTCGTCACTGTCCCACCCGCCTGCAGTCCCTTGAAGAGGGTTATATTTCACCTCCAGCTCTATGTAGATCTACACAATAAAATCCATCATCACACACCGACACAAAAGAGCTGTAATCACACCTAACACCATACCAACAACTAATGATTCAATAATCCTTCACCACACC